>OX463859.1:5139667-5507611 GCA_949825065.1 Odontocerum albicorne | reverse complement strand
ATATATATATATATATATATATATATATATATATATATATATATATATATATATATATATATATATATATATATATATATATATATATATATATATATATATATATATATATTTAAATATATATATACATATATCCTTTATCTAATACAAAAATAAAGACTGAGGCGTCTGAATGAACCTGAGTAGATTTGTGCAACTCTTAAGTTTTTTTTTGTAAAAACATATAATTTTTTCAGACCCTTGGATTACGAGACAACCACTCTGGCATCCATCAAATAATTATCCTCCACCTCCCATCGGTAAGTGTTAAAACCGTAGTTCATTATAAGGTTACCTTAGATGTTTATTGAAATATACCTAGTAGCGTGATTTTGAAACCAAATAATAGTAGTAAAAACTTGAGTTAATTTAATTTGTTTGGTAAAGTCATTCCACGTGCGAGCTGAAACACTAGATGGATTTGTTTAGTAACAAACACCAGCCATCGCAGTGGAGATCTCTTTTTTTCTCATTGATAGAGGCTCCATGTTCTGGGGGCTTACGATTATAAAACAATACTATATACTTATGACTTTTTATTTTATTTTTCAGAGCCGTCTTTAAGCGTCCAAGGTTTTGATGAGTACCCTCAATATGCCGCACCAGAGAGGCTGATTCGTGAGTGTTACTAAATTTTTCTTAAGTTTTCTGAAGAGATTAACTCTCGTAAAGTACTAAGACCTGGGCAAGAAAGAATAAACAACTTCTAAAACCCAGTTGGTTGAACGATTGTCTTCTACGTGGATTTTGCGTTTCAATTCCTAATGATACAAAAAATGGGTTGCTGATTGTTTTTTTTTTAAACAGACATTTTAACTTTCATTTTGACTACACGGAATAGTTCTTCTAGGTCGTATCTTAGCCTATAAAAAATTGTGCAATATTGATTTTATATATATACATTATTATTCTTACTTGTACATAATCTCGTTATGTTTTAATCTTTATTTATTTATTTAATATTTTTAAAGAATACATCTGTCAGATTTCTTGCCTATGTAGGACACCTACCTAGTAAATAAATAATTGTCAAAATAATGAGTGAATTGTTAAACACAATTAAATTAAATTAATTATTGTTAATAGTAAACATACAGGGTCAATGACCGATGAAGCATTCATATATTGTTACACGCTACGAGCAACAACAATGTTTACTATTTACAGTGTCTGCGACTTGGCTAGCCATCTCCAAATACAAATAATTAATCTACCGCCAATTCATGCGCTAGAGCAAGGCAGATATGTATCGCGAATGTATTCACTCATTTGTATAAATTGTCCGCGCGCCGAGAAATAAACATATTATTATTATCATTCATTCAACTGTCAAGACTTGTTATTTATTTACCCGCTGTCCACTTATCGTTTTATATCCGCATTCCTGAGTCTATATTCATTGAATACAAATCAAGATCATCACGCGTATCAAGATAAGCAATCCGCTATATTGATGACCCTGAACGAGAAGGAACGCAGAATCGACTAAAACGAAGATAGCGATGTCGATATCAAAATCATCAGCACGTCCTTATAGGACACATGCTACATTGATAACGACCATCGTTACACTTTAAAGAAACTTTTTCCAAAGATCCAGTATTTGTTTCATAATATATATTGCTATCCTGGACTATATCTTAAATATAGTGCACGAAAAAATATTTGAAAATAAAAGGCGGGAAGATAATTCCACAGTCGAGTTGAGTTAATAGAAAAAAATGACGAACTACAACGAGGAAAGTGCCTATTCCAAGGTTCTTAACCCAAAACCTTGATTAATGGGGTCGTAGACAATGTTTTATAGGGGTTATAGAGGGGCATGGGTAGCTATAGAGGGGCTTAAATAGTAACATTTTGACACTTAAAGTTAGCTACATACTATACGAGTACATCTTCTATGGAATTAATTTTCTAGATTTAATTATACAAAATACGTACCCATATTGGCTGAATGTATATTCATGTGTTAGAATGAGTTTCGACGGTTTTTTTTTTATGTTGAGTTATGTATTTGGATAGAAAACTAAATTGATTTTTTTTTCAGCAACCACCTACCCCAAAGGTCAATGGAGTGGTTACAACTATAGCTATATATATTCTGATTATTATGCATCCCAATATAGTGTAGCATCCCACTATAGTGGTACATCCCAATATAGTGGAACATCCCAATATAGTAGTACATTCCAATATAGTGGTACATCCCACTATAGTGGTACATCCCAATATAGTGGTGCATCCGAATATAGTGGTACACAAAGTAACGACGGTGATGATAGCTACCACCATACCTATAATGGCGGTTACACAGAATTTAACCATTTCATTAATTGATTAATATTAGCTTTTCCTTTTTTAACACCATTGTAGGAGTCTGCTTTCTTAACAGAGCTATAAAAAGTGTCCTATATTATTACTATCATTAAGGAATTGTTATATTATTATGTTAGTATTTTTTCAGATTATGGAAGAGTTGTAAGATATATCGAACAGTCTGTAGCGATAGGGAATAAAGTCAATACGACACTTAAACGTACCTTCAAATCTAGGCAGTATTAAAACATGCTAAAATGATAGTTCACAACCATATTTCAGAACTCACTTTGATGTTTGGTAAGGAAACGTGGACGTGAAAAAATAGTGAAAAGAGTCAAATAAATGCTGTAGGACTGTGTTCACTGAAAAGAGTCGAATCAATGCTGTAGGAATGCTTTCACTGAAAATAGTCGAATAAATGCTATAAGAATGCGTTCACTGAAAAGAGTCGAATAAATGCTGTAGGAATGCGTTCACTGAAAAGAGTCGAATAAATGCTGTAGGAATGCGTTCACTAAAAAGAGTCGAATAAACGCTGTAGGAATGCGTTCACTGAGAATAATACATGGAGTGACATGTATGATAGAACATGAAATGAAGTTAATACTGATGAATTTGAATGTAGGGCTGATGTTTTGAGTAAGGTGAAGAGGAGCGCTGTGAGGTGGTTGGGCATGTGACACGAATGAGTGAAGAAAGACTAACAAAATAAATATATAGAAAGTAAAGAGCATGGTAGAAGATCGACAAATGTATAATTTGATCAAAGAAATAATATTTTGAAAGATGGAAACGAAAAAAGGAAAAGAATTCATAAGAGTTGTTTGAAAAAGTTTATGGGCGATGAAGAGAAATAAATATGTTTGTAGAGATCAAAATGACTGCGCGCTCATTTCTTTTTGTCTACCCCGAAAACAGAGAAACTGCAGGATGATATGTATGTAATTATATATAATATGTATTTAGGTTATTTGATTTTAAGATTCTTTACAGTGCATTTTGAAAATGGTTTTTGAAAATTATACCCATCATCATTCTGTAAGTGTGGAAACACTTGCACTTTATACATATTAATAAAAAATGCAATAACACGTTGTATAGATTCGTATGTAATAAAGACAGTCGTTCTGGATTTAATTATGAAATACACAAAAATCTTAAGTATACTTCTTCGGTATTTCAAAACATAGAAAGTGAGAGAAAACAATGTATGCCGCAGAATAAGGGCATTAGTAAGGAATACGAAGAAGGTTAATATGGATCGACAACGTAAAAGGAATGAATGATTGAATTTTTACAAAATAATCCATACATATAATATATATGTAGATAATACCAAAAACTTTATATACTGAATGAAGGAATAAAGAAAATGCTTTGTAGTGGAGAACATGCAATATGAAATCTGTGGCGTTATGACAGAAGTTGATATGTCCGTTTTACCTTAGTTTACAGGAGAATCAATATTAACTTTGTTAAGCTGTTAAAATCAATACAAATAAGCATTTTTTAAGTTTTTCCAAACAATATATCTTTTGTTTGGATAATGACTGACACACCAAATTTTGTCACAACATGCTAAGAAATATTTTCTATAAATTGAAAGAATAAACACAAAATGACGAAAAACGAACATATCAACTTCTGCCATAATGCCACAGAAATATCCTATCTGGACGTGACAGAAGTAAAGGACGCATACCACAATATTTTTTATATTTATTTTTACTTATTTTTCAGTTCAAAATAGCAGGAGTTACTGGACAATCGAGTACAATTCTAGCCTCGAGAAGTCGTGTAAGTAGAAAAAACTAACTTTTCAAATATTTTATTGTAATATTCCACAAAATAGTATTTATTATAATATAAAAAATTCAGTTTATCAGATGAAAACACAATGTTTTAATATTTTTTCTTACATTATTCTTGACTCGGATTTTTATTATTTCTCTGGTGAGTTAAAAAAGATTTCTAGATGAAAATAAGCCTACCAGGCTGTACTGTATAAAATGAAAGCGTACATATAATTTTTTTGTCGGTGTAGACAGAGAGTACGGAGCGCCAGACTTTCCTATCTTGACACACATCATTTGCTTCTTTCATATCCACACATCGGTCCACAATATTAATAAAGAAGCAGGTGTCTACAAGCGTACAAAACTAAATGTCTTATACAACTTCTACAGTTTATCTGAATTTCTATCTTTACTCCTTTCAAAATATCATTCACTACAACCAACCATACTTTAAATTTATCAAATGTTTCGACTTTAACTTTATTGAACTCCATTTCAGAATATTTAACAATAAATACCTTGTTATTTCACTTTCTACGTTAATCCCCGATACACGTGTTTCTATCTACTAGCCCTAGGCTCTCTTCAAGCGTAACGATCTCTGTTTATTATGTGAGCAGGACAACATGACACCAGTCTGATATATGCATAGCTTTTATAACAAACCAGGATCATTCTACCTGAAGAGAGCCTCGATATAGGAGGTAGAAACACTGGAAACGGAGTTTAACGTAATTAGTGGAACAACAATGTAATTATTGTCAAACAACCATACTTTCTATGATATTTCTCTGCCTTCTACTCACATTGCTACTATATATTCTTTTTGTAAGTATTTCTTCATTCATTCGTTCATCATGTCTAAACCATCTAATAGTGCTCTAACTTATCTTACTTAACACATAAACCTTAAGTTTACATGTATTTCTTATCACTTCATTACTCATGAAAGTGTAGTACATTGTAAAATAATTTGTTTATCACTAGTTAATATTTCTTTTTCCAGATTATTCCAACCAATGGGTTTATCCAAGTCAAGAAAGCCATACAAATGGGTATTCTCCTGGTAAGTAAACTTATTTTATATAACTATTTTTATTTGCATTGGTTGTTCTTTTTTTTTCTTCTCTTGACAAGTATGATATAGCCTTCCCGAAGTGAAAAGGGTTTCTCTTGACAAGTATGATTTAGCCTTCCCGAAGTGAAAAGGGTTTCTCTTGACAAGTATGATATAGCCTTCCCGAAGTGAAAAGGGTTTCTCTTGACAAGTATGATATAGCATTCCCGAATTGAAAAGGTTTTCTCTTGACATGTGTGATATAGCCTTCCCGAAGCGAAAAGGTTTTCTCTTGACATGTGTGATATAGCCTTCCCGAAGCGAAAAGGTTTTCTCTTGACATGTGTGATATAGCCTTCCCGAAGTGAAAAGGGTTTCTTTTGACAAGTTTGATATAGCCTTCCCGAAGTGAAAAGGGTTTCTCTTGACAAGTATGAAATAGCCTTCCCAAAGTGAAAAGGTTTTCTTTTGACAAGTTTAATATAGCCTTCCCGAAGTGAAAAGGGTTTCTCTTGACAAGTATGATATAGCCTTCCCGAAGTGAAAAGGTTTTCTCTTGACAAGTATGATATAGCATTCCCGAATTGAAAAGGTTTTCTCTTGACATGTGTGATATAGCCTTCCCGAAGCGAAAAGGTTTTCTCTTGACATGTGTGATATAGCCTTCCCGAAGCGAAAAGGTTTTCTCTTGACATGTGTGATATAGCCTTCCCGAAGCGAAAAGGTTTTCTCTTGACATGTGTGATATAGCCTTCTCGAAGCGAAAAGGTTTTCTCTTGACATGTGTGATATAGCCTTCCCGAAGTGAAAAGGGTTTCTCTTGACAAGTATGATATAGCATTCCCGAATTGAAAAGGTTTTCTCTTGACATGTGTGATATAGCCTTCCCGAAGCGAAAAGGTTTTCTCTTGACATGTGTGATATAGCCTTCCCGAAGCGAAAAGGTTTTCTCTTGACATGTGTGATATAGCCTTCCCGAAGCGAAAAGGTTTTCTCTTGACATGTGTGATATAGCCTTCCCGAAGTGAAAAGGGTTTCTTTTGACAAGTTTGATATAGCCTTCCCGAAGTGAAAAGGGTTTCTCTTGACAAGTATGAAATAGCCTTCCCAAAGTGAAAAGGTTTTCTTTTGACAAGTTTAATATAGCCTTCCCGAAGTGAAAAGGGTTTCTCTTGACAAGTATGATATAGCCTTCCCGAAGTGAAAAGGTTTTCTCTTGACAAGTATGATATAGCATTCCCGAATTGAAAAGGTTTTCTCTTGACATGTGTTATATAGCCTTCCCGAAGCGAAAAGGTTTTCTCTTGACATGTGTGATATAGCCTTCCCGAAGCGAAAAGGTTTTCTCTTGACATGTGTGATATAGCCTTCCCGAAGCGAAAAGGTTTTCTCTTGACATGTGTGATATAGCCTTCTCGAAGCGAAAAGGTTTTCTCTTGACATGTGTGATATAGCCTTCCCGAAGTGAAAAGGGTTTCTCTTGACAAGTATGATATAGCATTCCCGAATTGAAAAGGTTTTCTCTTGACATGTGTGATATAGCCTTCCCGAAGCGAAAAGGTTTTCTCTTGACATGTGTGATATAGCCTTCCCGAAGCGAAAAGGTTTTCTCTTGACATGTGTGATATAGCCTTCCCGAAGCGAAAAGGTTTTCTCTTGACATGTGTGATATAGCCTTCCCGAAGTGAAAAGGGTTTCTTTTGACAAGTTTGATATAGCCTTCCCGAAGTGAAAAGGGTTTCTCTTGACAAGTATGAAATAGCCTTCCCAAAGTGAAAAGGTTTTCTTTTGACAAGTTTAATATAGCCTTCCCGAAGTGAAAAGGGTTTCTCTTGACAAGTATGATATAGCATTCCCGAATTGAAAAGGTTTTCTCTTGACATGTGTGATATAGCCTTCCCGAAGCGAAAAGGTTTTCTCTTGACATGTGTGATATAGCCTTCCCGAAGCGAAAAGGTTTTCTCTTGACATGTGTGATATAGCCTTCCCGAAGTGAAAAGGGTTTCTTTTGACAAGTTTGATATAGCCTTCCCGAAGTGAAAAGGGTTTCTCTTGACAAGTATGAAATAGCCTTCCCAAAGTGAAAAGGTTTTCTTTTGACAAGTTTAATATAGCCTTCCCGAAGTGAAAAGGGTTTCTCTTGACAAGTATGATATAGCCTTCCCGAAGTGAAAAGGTTTTCTCTTGACAAGTATGATATAGCATTCCCGAATTGAAAAGGTTTTCTCTTGACATGTGTGATATAGCCTTCCCGAAGCGAAAAGGTTTTCTCTTGACATGTGTGATATAGCCTTCCCGAAGCGAAAAGGTTTTCTCTTGACATGTGTGATATAGCCTTCCCGAAGCGAAAAGGTTTTCTCTTGACATGTGTGATATAGCCTTCTCGAAGCGAAAAGGTTTTCTCTTGACATGTGTGATATAGCCTTCCCGAAGTGAAAAGGGTTTCTCTTGACAAGTATGATATAGCATTCCCGAATTGAAAAGGTTTTCTCTTGACATGTGTGATATAGCCTTCCCGAAGCGAAAAGGTTTTCTCTTGACATGTGTGATATAGCCTTCCCGAAGCGAAAAGGTTTTCTCTTGACATGTGTGATATAGCCTTCCCGAAGCGAAAAGGTTTTCTCTTGACATGTGTGATATAGCCTTCCCGAAGTGAAAAGGGTTTCTTTTGACAAGTTTGATATAGCCTTCCCGAAGTGAAAAGGGTTTCTCTTGACAAGTATGAAATAGCCTTCCCAAAGTGAAAAGGTTTTCTTTTGACAAGTTTAATATAGCCTTCCCGAAGTGAAAAGGGTTTCTCTTGACAAGTATGATATAGCCTTCCCGAAGTGAAAAGGTTTTCTCTTGACAAGTATGATATAGCATTCCCGAATTGAAAAGGTTTTCTCTTGACATGTGTGATATAGCCTTCCCGAAGCGAAAAGGTTTTCTCTTGACATGTGTGATATAGCCTTCCCGAAGCGAAAAGGTTTTCTCTTGACATGTGTGATATAGCCTTCCCGAAGCGAAAAGGTTTTCTCTTGACATGTGTGATATAGCCTTCCCGAAGTGAAAAGGTTTTCTCTTGACAAGTATGATATAGCATTCCCGAATTGAAAAGGTTTTCTCTTGACATGTGTGATATAGCCTTCCCGAAGTGAAAAGGTTTTCTCTTGACAAGTATGATTTAGCATTCCCGAATTGAAAAGGTTTTCTCTTGACATGTGTGATATAGCCTTCCCGAAGCGAAAAGGTTTTCTCTTGACATGTGTGATATAGCCTTCCCGAAGCGAAAAGGTTTTCTCTTGACATGTGTGATATAGCCTTCCCGAAGCGAAAAGGTTTTCTCTTGACATGTGTGATATAGCCTTCCCGAAGTGAAAAGGGTTTCTCTTGACAAGTATGATATAGCCTTCCCGAAGTGAAAAGGTTTTCCCTTCGGGAAATATTTTATTAAATATTCCCTACAAATTATTTATTCTTATGGCAGCTTTCATCATATCTGAATAGGTTATTCAACCACATTGAAGTGTGTGCTCGGGAGCCATATGAGCATGCACGGAACTTATTTTCAGTAAATCATACGTGCTAGAAATATTTCCACACGTTAAACGGCAACATCACTTGCACACATTTAGCGCGTTTGAGAATTCTTACCAGTCTATGGTATAACTCTTCAATGTCAAGAATCGATCCTGAATCCGTCTGGTTTCTAAATTGAGCATCTTATCAACTTGACCATGGAGGCCAACAAATGACTTAAAAGAGTCCAACGTACTATAGTTCCATTTAAAATTTTCTTTTGCCGTCTTTAACCCTTTTGGTAAAAACATAATTTTTATTCGTCACTATATTTATGAAATAAATATAAAATTAGAAACAATATTGTATCGAAATTGGTCGATTTGATCACGAAATATTGACAAAAAAAACACAGTGGTCGCGTTTTTTTGTTAACAAGTAATTTAAAAAAATATTTTTTCAAAACATTCATAAGTCAAACTATTGTAGAAAAATAACTTGAAACATAAACAAAGTCAGTGCCTGTGTATGGATATACTCATGAATTTACATATTTTTTTAATCAGTTTCTTTAAAACATATATTTAAAAAAATATTTTTTTATCTAAACATAACATTTAAAAATATGTGACGAAAAATTACATTAAGTACCAGTGTGTAAAAATGTATGAACGTTTAATAAATACGGTTAAAATAAAACTTTTGCGTTGAATATGTGAAACAGTAATGTTTGGCGGAGAAAATTAGGAAAGAAATTGGATTATAAAAATAAGCAGTGTTGAGATGAAGGAAGGACCATACATGTGGTTTGCTTATGTAGAAATAATGAATAATGAAAGATTTACAAAAAAAAATTATACACCAAGTATAGAAGTTTAGGGGAAGACCTAGGAAATGTGACTATTAAAAATGTATATAAATTTTTTTAAGGAAAGAAGAGTGAAAAACCTTTAAAATACTATATATTACGGAAGGGAAATAATGAAATAGTGTACAGATGAAGCAAAACTAAAACTTATTTGTCAATATTATTATTATTATTATTACATATGACAAGAAATATACACAATTTGCGAAAAAACAACAGGTAATTTGATTTGGACATAAAATTTTAATGGATTTGGGTTTGTTGCCTTTCATTTGTCGTATCCACAGTAAACTAGGCTTTTGCCTGTATCTCACTGAGGATATATAGCATGAAAAAATAAATCGATACTTCTTTCCGATTTTTGATTAAACAAAAAAAAACCCCCGTTGCACGCTCTCATCAACCTGACAAACAGTGACACTCAACTACAACTGGAAACATCTTGCGAAATTCAACTCCTCACACATCATCACTCCGGAAAGACCAAAAATATTCATCCCACAATATACCACCCACAATCATAAGAATAAAAATAGAAACACAGAAACACAAATACAAAAACAACCAAAATTAAAACAACAAGAAGAAACCCACACTCACGAACTCACACAAATCCTTTCCACTCGTCATTCATCCTGAGAGCCCAAGTACTCAACATCCTGTCGCAATAACAACCACGCTCCAATCGACTGTCGAAATGGTTTTCCTACCTTTACCTTTATTGAAGTCGGCACGCCATTGTATGTAATGGGAGCCAAATAAGCATATTGCCTTTGGGCAAAAGAGGTTTTAACTCTAGGGATGGTGAACATTTAATTAGTTGCCATGTGTGTCTGCTGAGTCTGCATCTTCCATGAATTAAGTGTTTATCCTTTGTCTTCGCTTACCACAGTAGAAATATTGCATGATTGTGGTAATGATAATGATGTGCCTGATATTTCAAGAAGTGTGAACTTAGAAGTTTCTCAAAAGGCTTGACAAAATTAGCCTCCCTATGTCCCAGGGGAAGTTTTTTTCAAGCTTTAGAGCGAGGCACTCCAAAAGATCAAGTTTATCTACCGACAGATCACTCACTAATATACCATTCAAATTGCATTTAATTAAAAAAATCTTACTTAAAATTAAAGAGTTAACTTATATTAATTTATTTCATCATTTCTTTATGGATTTTTTTAGATCCGACTAATTATTATTACTCGAACAACAACTGGAATCAGCAGCAAAACAGTTGGACTCACTGGCAACAGTCCGATTATCAGACTAACCAAGATATATCCAGTAAGTACTGATATTTTTTTATTTTCTCCCCTTCAACCTTTTTTTTATCTAATAAAAATTAGATTTTTGCAATCTTTGCTCTTACCGTTTTTGGACTATACGGACTTCTGTTATTTGGATATTATGGAGAAATAGTTAGACTTGTTATTTGGATATTATGGAGGAATTGTTTGACTTGTTATTTGGATATTATGGAGGAATTGTTGGACTTGTTATTTGGATATTACGGATGAATATTTGGACTTGCTATTTGGATATTATGAAGTAATAGTTGGACTTGTAATTTGGATATTATATGGAGGAATAGCTGAACTTGTCATTTGGATATTATGGAGGAATAGTTGGACTTGTTATTTGGATATTATGAAGTTATAGTTGGATTTTTTATTTGGATATTATGAAGTAATAGTTAGACTTGTTATTTGGATATTACGTAGGAATAGTTGGACAAATTACAGCGTCTTTAAAAGGTTTATCTTAGGTTTATTTTCAACCTGAGAAAGTACGATCACATCCCTTCATACAAGAAGGGGTTGAACGTGGGAAATAGACACAAAATTCACTTATTGTAATTATTGTATTGTATAATATGCTTAACTATAATATTTCGCCGGCCATTCTTATCCCGTCTAAAATATTCAGCGTCTTTCATGAACTTACGCTATGGTCAAACAGGTATGTTTAGTTGGTCTTCTCAGTTGACTATTGTACTTTTTTTGCGTCATCCCTTACTATCCAAGCAGTAAAACTCTGGAACCAATTTCATACCAATGTTAGACTCGTTCCATCTTTGGCATGATATAAGAAGTTACTGAAAAAAACTCATAATTTTATGTCAATCATATAACGTATTTCATTCCTGATTTATCTTCCTTTCCTCTCCACCATCCCTTCCTTTCCTTTTGATTGATGATATCTCACTTTATATGACAAATAATGTTCAGCTGATTGTCCGTCTTTGTGGGGTTTGTGGGCGTATTCTCACTATGTTTTTATGGATTTGGTAGGGATGGATAGTCATTTGAATGATTTTTGCGACCATGTAATTTGCTACATTTACTTTTGTCTGGTTGGTTGGAAGAGACAGTCGCCTGGCAATAAGCCTGCCAGATTGTATTTGCAATAAAAGTGTTATATAAATAAATTCATGCTTCTTTCCTTCCTCTCCACCATATCTTTCTTATCCTTTGATTGATAATAGTTACCTTTTGCTATGTATATTATTCATAAATTTTGTAATGGTGAATATTTTTAAAATTTTATTCATACATGACAAGAAATCTATAAATACACAATTTGCGAAAAAACAACAGGTAATTTAATTTGAACACAAAATTGTACTGAATCTTGATTTGTTGCCTTTCTTTGTCGTGTCCCCAGTAAACTAGGCTTTTGCCTGTATCTCACTAGGGACATAATCATAATAATTTGAATATTTTTGTGACCATATAACTTCCTTTATTTACTTTTGTCTAGTTGGTTGGCAGAAATTGTTCCCTGATAATAAGCCCACAAGGTTATTTTAACAATGAAGTGTTAATAAGGTTAGGAACATGGTTCCGTGACTTTTAATTAAATTCATCTAGAACAATGTATTTAATATTATTGAGAACATTTTATTTATTTATTTACCAGTTTTATTTTGCAAATACAATCTGGCGGGCTTATTGCCAGGCGGCAACCTTTTCCAGCCAACCAGACAAAAGTGAATAAAGCAAGTTACATGGTCGCATAAATCATTCAAATGACTATCCATCTGAAAATAAATCTTAGGCACACATTTTGAAGACGCTGTAATTTGTCCAGCTGTTCCTCTGTAACATCCAAGTAACATTCGTCCGCATAGTCCAGAATCGGAAAGAGCAGAGATTGTACGAGTAAAATTTTGGTTTTAGTTGGTAGGAATCTTTGCAACACTTTAAGGGAATGAAGGCTGAAGAAGATCCTTCGGCTTACCTCATTTATTTGATCTCGCCATGAGAGAGTGTTATCCATTAGCACTCCTAGGTTTTTAACAGCTTTATGTAATGGTATGATAGAGCCATCAAGTAATATTGGAGGAAGTAAGTCAGTGTTGAATTTACCGAGAAGCTGAGGGCTGCCAATGAGGATCGCTTGAGACTTCTTTGGATTTATGAGTAAGCCATGCTCGCCAGTCCACTCCGAGATCAATTAAAGGTCCACATTTTGTACCAGCAATGTATCATAATTGGATAATTTTTTGCTATGAAACCAAATCTTCCGAATCGTCAAATTTATCTTAGTTTGAATTTGATTCAAATGAATTATTTATAATATAAATTGACAAAAAAGAAATCACAATAAGACTTGTATAAAAATCGTTAAGAAATAAGGGTGAAATGAGATTTATACCGAATGAACCGCTTATAACATAAAAAGTGAGGTTCGGAATATTGGTATACAATGCACCCCAAAATCAAATAGAAGAAAAAGTTTATTGAGTGCATTTTTCAATATTTTTTTTGTTATTTAATTTATTTTCAATGACGTTATTAAAGCTTTATATTTTATCTAGTGTTTTTTTTTCAGATGGAAGCAAATATTATTACACTCCCGAATACTTGGCTAGGCTACAAAAGCATGGTAAGTTATATTTTATATTTTTATAAAACTCATGTAAAGTCGTTAAAAAATTTCATTAATTTATTTATATTTTCATACGAAGCTGTTTAATCCAATTTAGTCTCTCTTTACACATGACCGTTTTTTTTATAAATCATATAACCTTTTTTTGTGATATGAACAACTTTATGCCAATTGTGTTTTTTTAAAGTATCTAGATATAGAAAAGTAACCCCTTGAAAGTTAGCCCCTGAAGCTGGTATGTCTTAAAAAAAAGATTGTGAATTGAATGTTGCATTTTATTAAACTGGAATATGCTGATTTCAATATAATGTATTATAATTTTCTTCAAAATTTTATAGCACAATAATGTTGCTTATAATCCGCCATCTATTTTTATTTTAATGATTATATTTATTGCTTTAGGAATCATAATCTTATATTATTATTAAACAGAAAAGATGACGTCCTCCGTGGTCTAGATAGAAAAACGATCTCCTGACTCGAGGGTTCCAGGTCCGATTCTCTGTTTTACCCAATTTTTTCAAATAATTTTTCTGTCTGGATTTCCCTTAAGGCCTATTAATGATATTTCTCGTCAGCTGAAAGAGATTGTCACATGACAAAAACTCACAAATTTGTACTGTATAAGGAAAAAATGTAATGAAAAAGGCAAATAATTTGTATTCTTCTATTTAACCCATTGACTGCTGAATAATTTGTTTTATATTTACTGTGCTGTTAAGAAATTAAAAAAGCAAGTATAATTCATTAGCACACAACCCTTACAAACTCTAAAGTGCCATAATGCCACTTTTGTGGTAAAGTGACAAGTATAAACAATAGAACATTGTACATGACGAGATGCATGAATGTGGAGTACGCGATTGTTATGTTTGAATATAAAATTAGGAAAATCCGTTCTGTCTGCCGCCTCCACGAAATACATGGCGGGATTATATGTATTATGCATCTGTGTATGTACGTATATTTTTAAGGGTGCTACTTTTTCACCTTAAAAGTGTGATACCTATTTTGATTGTGTATACTTGAATAGTTGAAATACCAGTTAATAATTAAAATAAATAATTCAAAATCTAGTATGCTTATAATAAAAAATTATGACTTAAAATCTTTTATATTCCAGAATGAAAAAAAAAGCTAATTTAGAAAATATTATAATTATACGTAGATCGCATATTATATCATAGTTTCATATTTTAAATAAAATTGATCGAAAAATATTTTTGTTTCATCCCTTAGTCATTCAAATTAATCAAAAGGCACATAAATTATATTGTGACGTATATAGTTTCAAGTAAAGATGACTCAAGAAGGCTTTCATGTCGATCTAGGGTCAAATGAGTGTTTCCACATCACCTAGGGGTCTCGGGTTAGACTTTTGGTGCTTTTTCGACTAAAAGTTTTTGCTTAGATGTATTTTATTACCTGCATTTATAGTCCTAGTTGTTAGGTTTTTCATATTAAATCACGGAGAGCTCTTGGGATGAGCGATGTAACAAAATATCATTCAATAAGCCTATTTTTTCCATAAATTAAAAAAAAAGTATTTCTAGCTAGTATAAGGCTTGTTTTTCGAATGACTTATCGAGATTACTCAGCATGTTTACTAGATCTTCACTAGTGGTTCACATTTTGAAAACCATTTGACGTCAGTCTTGGCTGACTTCCTCATTCCTTCAACCAAGTGTTGTTTACATAACTGTAATTCTTTTTTTTTTAAATATTTTCAGAAGAACTTCAACGACTTAAAGAAGTTTACAGGCAGTCCCGTATGCTGAGAAAACGTAAAAGAAGAGGTAAGAATAAATTTTTCAAGATACACATATGTTATACCTTTAAAAATCATTTCGATATCTGGTGCGAATGGGTTAAGGATGAAGAAACCACAAATAACTTTAAAAAAAAACATGTTTTTGCATGAGAAACTACCTTTATATTAAAGGAAAGATTTTGTGGTTATAGTAATGTCTTGATGTATATGATGAACTCTATTTAGCTTCATGTATGAATTTTAGGATAAACCTTATTTGTGAAAATCCTATTTTTTTACATTTCCTCATTTCTTCATTTCAACTCTTACCTTTAAGGGTTGGAGCTGCAACACCCCCATTTTTTTTCTTTTTTTATCTTTTGGTCTATGTTATAACAGGGTGTTATAGGAGATTTTTATTTTTCTTGCTTTATAGCTATTATTAATATTGAAAGATTTCTCGTAGACGATCGATTCTTTTTCATATATTGATACTAATCGATTGCTTGTTAGTTGTACCTTCTAATAAGTTTAAGGCTTCTAAAGAGAGAAAATTAATGTTCTGTGACGAAAAATTGGTAGGACGTAACATAGAGTCCACTGCAGCCTTTTTAGTACGATATATATATCTGTAAAATAAAGAAAGGATATTGTTACTTAAAGGCATTCTTAGAATTGATTATGTTTATAAGCAATAGAATAATTTAAAATCAATACTAAAATTGTAGACCTTGAGTATGCAGTTGGTAAGACGCTTTTGGATGAAGGATGTTTTGCTGAAGGAAATTTTAGATTTTTGATAGTTCATAAAAAAAATCCATTCTGATTGTGATTTTGTTGGAAGTTGTTAACGAACCTTTTTTTGTATGATAGTTAATATTTTCAAGGGGTATAACGTACTGTGGTTCTAAGCCCGAAGGTTCTGTTGACTGGGCGTGCTAATTATGCAACATATCTATCTACATACATTATTAAAGGTGATGTAAAAGGAAAAGTATTATAAAAATAAATAAGTTCTGAAATATATCATGATCAGGATACTTTCCATAAATGTTTGTCTTAACTTTTATTTTATTTTTCAGATCCATTAAAATATCTTAAACTTGCTCTGTCGAATGCCAGGAAAAACCGTAAGGCGCAAGAAAAGGCCTAATTACTTATTGCACTAGGGGTATTAACTCGAATAATTTTCTCCCAACTCAAATTGTACTTAAAATTAATTACATACAAATAATTGTACTTGTTTCTTTCCATTTTTTTATTTTTCTAGTGACACAAATAAGTTTTATATTTTGCAGTAAAATGTACTTTTAATAAGAAATAAATGAAATCTGATATAAAAAAAACCTTTGGTCATAAAGTACATTACAATAATTTTACTTCGTTTTTTTTGCATATTTAAATATATTCCATTGATAGGAGTGCGAATTATATTTTTGTAATAAACTGTATTTTTTACAATGAATGCACTTAATAATATTATAATTTTTATCGCTTGACATTTTAACCGAAACAGGTGTTTCTGCTTCTTTCTTCGTTCATCAAACTTCATGTTGTAATGAAGTGCATTAAGTGTAATAATAAAAACAAAATTAGTTAATTTATTGTAAAACTAAGTCTTCATAAATTGCGATTATATTAGTTTTAAAATAAGATTGTTATTTTAAAAGTAATATAATCACGATAAGTTGAAAATTTTCTTAACATAAGTTATATTTTGAATTTCATCAGACGCTACAGAAGCTTTGCTAAAATGATTAGCTTAAGTTTAATTTATAATGTTTAATGTAAAGCTATCATGCTTCAAAATGTGATAGTGACTCTAAATGTTAAGGAGACGAACGATTTAGTAATAATATATTTTTAAACGTTTGTGAGTAATTTTAAATAACAGAAATACAATAAATGTCATGCAAATTACATTAATTTTAAGGACATTTTTTTAATATGACAAAAATATAAGTTTATCATTTTATATTAAAATGATAAACGGTCGTCATCTGAAAATTCAGAGATGTATTACAAATTGTACTAGATAAAACTTAAAATAAAAAAACTTATTTATCCATGGATGGTAAATATTCACAAATTATTCTCAAAACACGAAATTTCTATTTAAAATTTAAAGCAAGATTTAATTTCTTTAAAACAAGAATCGAAAACATTTACAACTTTTTTCAATAATTTGATTTAATTGAGTTAGATTATTTCATAAACACTCTTTGAAATATTTTTTTCTTTAGTTATATTATAAAAAAAGATAACAGTGCATTTTCACACTTAATTTTTAAGTATCTTAAAATTTTATTAAAATGTATTATTTTAATGCATATTTGCAAAGAGCAACCAATCCACATATTTCCTCATATCAAGATAATTAAGAAAACTTATGCTACTTTATATGAACTTATATGCAATATTTATTAAAGTAAAATTTAGAAATAAAACCATAATTTATCCAATCAATTGACTTTGTAGTTTAACAGTTACAGAATCTATCTTTATTTTTAAAGACATACGAATTGTACTTTTTGGATTTGTAATTTTTTGTACATTTACGATCATTTCATATTGAAACAGTTGTGCCCTAAAGATGCAATACTTTTATTTTTAGCACATTTACGAACATTTCATATTGAAACAGTTGTGCCTTAAATATGCAATATTTTTTTTTTCTATTTATAAACAAAATAACGATAATTGAATGTCTCGCAATATCCAGGATTAATTAACGAATTTTGATTTCCTAAATATATGTACCTTTATGCATGAAATAAATTTGTTGACATTTTTTAATATGTTTTTCAATACAATTTACCTAATTAACACATTTTTTACAATGTTTTACTTACATCTTCTGCAAGATCATCGTGATAGACTGCTTATCATACACTCTGGGACATCAAGTTAGATTTTCTGGGTTATCAGAACCAAGAAAATAAAAATATCAACTCCAAAATTTATAAATGATGGTGTCTACATGACCAACATGTCTTGTGTATTTATCTTATGAAAAGAAAGGTCTCTGTGTTGGCTGTGTCACGTAAGGTGGATGGCCGATGGTCAAATGTGGAAGGGAATTTTCTATGGAGAACTCTTCTATTTAAAAATATTGTCTGGAGGTCAACGTCTCCGTGTCAAAGACATTCGTTAAAGAAACCTCATAGACTTGATAATGGACACTGAAGAGTTGAAACCTTTAGGCAACGATTGTGGAGAGAGATGCTGAGATCGGGAAAGGTGACGTATAATATAATGGCAATAGTTTGATATAACCCGATAATCTCATACTTTGTCTGAGATTGGACCGGGTTAGGAAGACTGTCTGAGATTATCGGGTTATCTTATCTTACCTGTAAATTGGTGCGAAAATTTTGTTTGAGATTTAATAGATCGAAGATTGGTCTATATAGTTAAAAGAAGAAATGTACCTCCAAGAAACTATCTTGGAGGTACGATTAATGCGCACGACAGTTTAGATCGAGGACTTGTCTTATAGTCAGAGGAAGAAATGCTGTTCCACACAACTAACTCAGAATTCAACAGAAAGCTGCGTCTCCATCGTCCCTCGTAGGTTAATATCTGCCATATATTCTTCATGTGTTGCTCTCAATAAATAAAATCATTATGAATTCAAAACTTAATATTAAAGTATACCGTAGATTTGCTAGATAATCGAGCTTCCGAGATAATCGAGCTTCTGCGAAAAATCTATATGGTTTTTTTTTTGGTACGAAGTAGACAATTACGTATTATTAAATTAATAAGCTGCAAAGTAAACACAATTTCATCTTAAATGAAACTAATGTCAATGATAGTGGCCAGAGATTAGAAAACTACGGTAGGTGTTCCTTTTTTGGCGTAAAAATTAAAAACTTTTTTGCTTCATACACACATTCCATTTCGCCATTTTCCTGCTGAAAAGTGTTCAATACAATAAATGAGCATCTCGGTACCCCTCAATTAATTTAGAACAGGTAAAATAATGGTAAAATTTATTTAGCAAAAATACATTAATTTATATTGGATTAATAAAACAAAAAATGTGACTTTTCAAATCTTCTTCTTCTCAGTGTCATGTTGGCGCTCAAACGTTGAATATCACTTGAGAGTAGATATATTTGTCCCTGGCAGCCCAAAAAAGATCTCCAACGCCTTTTATGCCAGTCCAATCACGTATATTGCAGAGCCAGGAGATTTGCCTCCTGTCAACACCTCTTCGGCCTTCTATTTTGCCTTGGATGATCAGGTGCAGTTATTTGTACTTTGGTCCTCTAAGTACATGACCCAAGGAGGACACCTGGCCTATGACCCAAGTATTCAAATATAGACATCAAACAAGAAATACTTTTTTTATGAAAAATCTGAATATAGGTTGAAATTTCAATAAAGCTTCATAAAAAAATAATATAGCAAAACTACCCCTAGAGTTGGTCAATATTATGCTCTTGAGAGGTTGTCAGGGTATATTTTAGAGAAATTCAGCTTGTGTAATAAAATACGGTTAAATATTACTATGAGTGTCTCTGCCCCTGCCTATAGATGGTCGAAGGAGATTATCCAGCCAAGAGGGGTTTATTCCAAATAATCATAATCTATATTGAGATTAATTTATGGATACGGTAATGAATGTAAACTAATACGTTTTTTTGCGTCATTATACGCCGAAATTAGAGCATGTATCAGAGTGATTGGTATAGTACCCGGCGGTAAGTAATACACATCGGGCTTAAGAAAAATACTGTCGCTTTGTAGCGCGTCATCTCCATCGCACGGACTATTAGCGCATCGTGTGGCAGAGACAACGCTATACAAAGCGACAGTCTCTTTCTTAAGCCCAATGTGTATTACATACCGCCGAGTACTATACCTTGACTGAATGGTTTAACATTTCGTTGTCCCTCTGGTTGTTTAACGTTTATTTAGATTTATATATGAAGGAAGTACAGAGGTCAATTGATAGCATACAAACAGCGGCGGCTAGTCCCGAGGTGCGCTACTGCGCTGAGCACCAACGTATCTCGAGACGCCGAGCGAATATGAAATATCGCTGTCTCACGGTTTACTGTTTGCCTCTGTCTGCCCTATATGAATCTGCGTTTCCGTCCGGTGCGTATTGAAGATCGCTCCGGTAGTATTGGAAAACTTGGCAGTCGATTTGAAAGGAATATTTTTTTAAATCTTACTTTAATTTATTTAAAATTTTCACTTAAATAAAAATACTCGTACTGTGTCAGTATTCTTATAACATACACATTTAATCTTTACAAATATTTAACATCTTTGGAAGTCAAGTATATCTCCGGTTCAGCGCACCAACGCATCTCCAGACCAGCCGCCGCCGCATACGAATGTAGAATGAGAACGTATGAGGATTATTGAGTTCACATGATATTGTACCTACCTGTATACCTACCTAAATGAATTGTCAAAAATAACGAGTGAATTGTTATTTTACAAATAAATTAAATTAAGTATTGTTGATTTAAACATACAGGGTCATTGACCGATCGAGAATCCAATGATTGGCACACATTTCAAACAACGACAATATTTACTATTTACAGCGTGCAAATTGGCTAGCGATCTCCAAATATAAATATTTATCCTACCTTCCGTCCATGTGATAGAGCGAGGCAGATATATATATAACCCATGTATTCACTCACTGGTATAAATTGTCTGCAATATGCGAAATAAACAACACTTTATTGTCGTCCATTCAGCTGTCAAACTTGTATTATTTATTTACCTGCTGTCCACTCATTGAAATATATCCGCATTCCTGAGTCTATAAATAAATCGATATTAATCAAGATCATCACGACAATCGAACATAAGTAATCCGCTATATTGATGATTCTCTACGAGATTTAAAGCAGATTCAGCTAAAACGAAGATAACGGTGTCGCTATCAACATCATCGGCACGTTCTAATAGGACACATGCTACACCGATAGCGACCATCGTTATATTGGTGACCCCGAACGAAAACCGAACACGTATTTCGACAACGACGTACCATCGACACCATCGTTATATTGGTGACCCCGAAAGAAAACAGAACACGTACATCGACGAACTCGACCATCGTTACAGTGGTAACCCCGACGACGAACAAGAACATCGTTACATTGGCGAGCCCGACGACGAACTACACCACCGTTACATTGGTGAACCCGAACGAAAATCGAACAACGCTACATTGAGCCCGCACGAAAACTGAACCCGCACGAAAACTGAACCCGCACGAAAATAGAACCCGCACGAAAACCGAACCGCACGAAAACTGAACATCGCTACGAATACATACCTCGACTATATCGAATATCGCCGACTCGATAGCAATGTCAAAACAATTGCAACTCGACACCATCATCAGCAGCAACGCGATGAGCATCATGAACAATTTCGTCAACGAGATTTTCGAGTGCACCGCCGCCAACGCCAACCGCCTCGCCCACTACAACAAGATGATCATCATCACCAGCAGAGAGATCCAGACAACCGTCAAGATTCTACTCCCTGGCGAACTAGCCAAGCACGCCATCAACAAGGACAGCAGAGCCGTCACCCAGATACAACACTACATCTGATTTGGACGAGCCCGACGCCAGCTCATGTGAGGTCAGCCCTGGCGATCAGCCACACGATTTACAGGATTGCCTCCATCGACGAACTACTGACCGACAAAACGCTGGAGCAGACAAGCATCGCCACAACGTCGCTACAACCACGATACAACCACGCTACAACCATGCTACAACCACGCTGCAGCAACGAGCACCGCAGACTCCATCATCATCATCAAGCATCTGCAGATCAACCGTCCACCGCGGACGCCATCTGCAACTTGATCTCCGCCATCATCATCATCAAGCCACCGCAGATCAACCTTCCACCGCGGAAGCCATCTGCAACTTGATCTCCATCATCATCAAGCCACCGCAGATCCACCTTCCACATCGGAAGCCATCTGCAACTTGATCTACATTATCACCATCACCATCAAGCCACCGCAGATCAACCTTCCACCGCGGAAGCCATCTGCAACTTGATCTACATCATCACTATCACCATCAAGCCACCGCAGATCAACCTTCCACATCGGATGCCATCTGCAACTTGATCAACACCATCACATCATCATCAAGCCACCGCAGATCAACCCTCCTCATCGGATCAACCCTCCTCCTCGCAGACAATCCAAAATTTAGCGACAGACGACCAAGCCTACCCCTGTTTCCGCATCACCCATCTGACCGACAGATCTGGGAAAAAACGCCACGCGCTGTCGCTGTCCACGTACCTATTTCGACACAGGGAACGGACAACCAGCCCGACGTCAGATGCACCGGAACCTATCTATCGTTCACGCAAGGCACGCGCCCTCTGCGTTCACTAGGAAGGGAACTATGTACCTACCTGTATACCTACCTAAATGAATTGTCAAAAATAACGAGTGAATTGTTATTTTACAAATAAATTAAATTAAGTATTGTTGATTTAAACATACAGGGTCATTGACCGATCGAGAATCCAATGATTGGCACACATTTCAAACAACGACAATATTTACTATTTACAGCGTGCAAATTGGCTAGCGATCTCCAAATATAAATATTTATCCTACCTTCCGTCCATGTGATAGAGCGAGGCAGATATATATATAACCCATGTATTCACTCACTGGTATAAATTGTCTGCAATATGCGAAATAAACAACACTTTATTGTCGTCCATTCAGCTGTCAAACTTGTATTATTTATTTACCTGCTGTCCACTCATTGAAATATATCCGCATTCCTGAGTCTATAAATAAATCGATATTAATCAAGATCATCACGACAATCGAACATAAGTAATCCGCTATATTGATGATTCTCTACGAGATTTAAAGCAGATTCAGCTAAAACGAAGATAACGGTGTCGCTATCAACATCATCGGCACGTTCTAATAGGACACATGCTACACCGATAGCGACCATCGTTATAATATGTAAGTGTTGGTGGAGAGTGAATAAATGTTGCAAAATTCAAAATAACGGTGATAGAAAATTGTGAAAGGAAAAGTAAATGCGATATAAGGGCGAATACTGAAATGTTAGAGCCCCTTGAGGATTTCTGCTAGTAACATATTTTTTCAGATGATGAACAAGTTTAAATTGATATCAATGGCGTGAAGCGACAGGAAACCAATACAATGGGACACTTAAACATATGTAAGTACTTGAACAGGACAGAATAAAAATCTGCTAAGATTAAATAGTCCACAATAGTGTTTTGGTGCCCATTATGATGTATGGGAATGAAACATGGACGTTGATAAAGACTGAGAAGAGTCGAGTATAGTCTGAAGAAATGCGTTCATTGAGAAGAATACATTTAGGGAAAATGTATGACTTAATACGAAATGAAGTGATAAGGGATGAATGTGAATTTAAGGGTGATGTGTTAAGTAAGATAAAGAAAAGCACACTAAGTTGGTTTGGCTATTTGAAAAAAATGAATAAAGGACTAACAAAAAAGATACGTAGTCCAAATATGAGTGGGAGACATGTGAGAAGATTTGTAATGAAAGTATTGTTTGGATCCAGTGAATGGTATCAGAAAGAAAGACAACGTAAAGAGTCAGGAAATCGTACAAGTTGTATGAGAAAGTGTATGGATGTATAAGAAGTAAAATATGTGTGTCGAGATAGGAAAGTATACTATATCTATTGCAGTCACATATGTATTGAATAACACCATTAATTGTCCCACCGTCCCTCTAATCTCGCCGAAAATTTTCAGCGTCATTTCGATCATAGAATTGTGCTATGTTCAAGTCCTGTTGACTGTCCTGTCTGTCCATGCAGTAAGACTCTGGTACCAGTGAGATATCAATGTAATACTCTCTCTCATCATTATCATCTCACATTGGCATGCTTTAAGAAGCGACTGAAAAAAATGTATAATTTCTAGTCAGTAATATAATGTGTGCCATTCATGATTTTCTTTCCTTTCCATCATTCCTTCCTTTTCCTTTAATTGATGATATCTCATTTTTACTTTTATTATGTACATGTTTTATTATGTTTACCTTTTGATCGATGATATCTAGCTTTATATGAAAAAGAATGTTCGGGTGATTGTCCGTCTTTGTGGGGCTCGTGGGCATGTGAAGAGATTGCCGCCTGGCAATAAGCCCACAAGATTGTATTTGCAATAAAAGTGTTAAATAAATGTTCATTAATTTTACAAAGATGAATAATTGAATGGTTGAAGTAAAATAGGCACTAAGTACCAAAAAAAAAAAAAAGTGTACAATTTCGTTCTATATGACATATAGAACGAAATTGCATACTTAGTTTTTTTTGTTTTTTTTTGGTACTTAGTGCCTATTTTACTTCAACCATTCAATTATTCAAATATTTTTTGCGACCGTATAAATTACTTTTACCTGGTTGGCTGGAAGAGATTTCTAACTGGCAATAATCCCGCAAAATTATTTTAACGATGAAGTATTAAATTAAATAAATAGTGAAGTATGGCGTTCTGTCTTTGATGCCTATCCCTACAGGGAAAATTTGATGGTATGTATGTACATGGAAATTTCTCGTTCTAAACATTTATATATGTAATAGGTTTTTAATTATCTGTATTATATTAATTATAATAAAATTACAACATTTTAACTTATTTTACTTAAAAAACATCTCACGTCAATATACTGCCCAAATAACGAACTCATCTACTCTTCAATTTATATAATAAAACCATCAATTCAAACTAATTAAAAACATTTTCCTTCAGTTGAGCAAATATAGGGGGTCTTGAGCGGTTTTTTTTATTAATTTTTTTTAATTCGTCAAATTGAGCGGTTTTTTTTATTAATTTTTTTTAATTCGTGAATGAAACAATTTGCTTTGATTTCAAAAAACTTAATTGGTCATTAAAGTATAATGTATGAACTTTAAACACAAAAAACAATATCCGCCAAATGTCCACCTCTTGCGGTTCCACAGATGGCCACTCTTTTGTCAAAAATTTCGATGACATTTTGGCATAATTGCGGTTTTAACTCATCAATAACGCGAATAATTTCGTCCTTGACCTCAGGAAATCGGGGGTCATTATTATAGACCTGGTTTTTCACGTAACCCCAGAGAAAATAGTCCAACGGTGTCAGATCACATGATATCTATGGCTAATTAACATCACCGTTTTCGGAGATTACAATACATAAAACAATTCAAGAATTTGAACACGTTGTTGTAATGTATACGACTCTATTTTTATAAATGCCATACATTACACTTCTGAAATGCCACAAGACCCAGACAAGTTCACGACGCTATCTATGTTTTATCCAAGAATAAAAAAAACCGCTCAATTTGAAAAACCCTGTCTATATACTCGTATGTTAATATTTTGATATCTTGAAAAATTATAAATTTTCCTGAATTGGTGTTTGCCAACCATCAGGAGTAATATTAAGCCCGGCAATAATTGTCACTAACCACAATGTTCTCGTCTTAAGATGGATATAAAACAAAGCATTTTTTACATAACACCCTTTATCACCATGAGATAAGAATACTTATAATAATTAATATAGCGATATTTGGTTGAGCAATATTTTGGTGTTTTGTGAACCAAAATCAGGAGAACAAATTATTTTCTTAATTAAAGCAGGTTAGGGGAATTGGTTGCAAGATATTAAAATCATGAAGTTTTTTTAACAAAGGTTCCATTCTAAGATACACATTTTCTACTTAATGTACATAATAAGACACGTTGCATAGAAAAAATCCATTTTCTTCTTCTTCCCAGTGTCATGTCAGGTCCCCCAGACGTTGAATATCACTTGAGAGTAGACATCTTTGTCCCCGGCAGCCCGAAAAAGATCTCTAACGCCCCTTATGTCAATCCAATCACGTATATTGCCCCCTGCCAACACCTCTTCGACCTTTTATTTTGCCTTGGATTATCAGGTGCAGTAATTTGTACTTTGCTCCTCTTAGTACATGACCCAAGCAGGACACCTAACCAAATTACAAGACCTTTTTGTATTTGACATTTAAAATATTATAATACATTGTATCCAAATATCATAAAATAAAAAAGTTGACAGGTAGTTGTGTTGCTATACAAGAAGTCATATTGAAAATGTTACGATGCTGTAGCTACCTTAAATCTGAAACAGTATGTTTGTTAAGCGGGCAGGTAAAACAGAGTGATTCGATAATAACATTAGTCAAATCTCCACGAGATAAATTTTTGAAAATTTAATTCAAGGCATTTTTCCAGAATAATAAATCTAAATTAAATGGATCTTAAGTGCGAATCTATAAATTTTGTGCCAAACAAAAAATCAATTAATTATTACTTTATTTTTATTGAATACTTCATTGTAAAAACAATCTGGGAAGCTTATTTGCAGGCGGCAATCTCTTCCAACCAACCAGACTAAAGTAAATAAAGTAAGTTGCATGGTCACAAAAATATTCAAAATAGCCAAATACACTGTTTGTAACAGTATACCATATACTCGTACAGTGTTGAAACAAAATATTTTCTATAAACTGTTACTCGTATTGAACACTTTGTTTTAAATGAAAATTAATTAAAGATCACGAAATCATGTTCTAAATCTATATATTTATTTAACACTAATTTGTAAAAACAACATATTGCCAGGAGGCAATCTCTTCCAACTAACCAGAAAAAGTAAATGAGGGAAGCTAAAATATTCAAATGATTATTTATCTTAATGAAATTTATGAACAATATACGTAGAGAAACGTAAACCATATTTACTCGTATTTAATATCTGACCGATATAATTTTTAAAAAGTTAAGGATTTGATTGTGAATAAACTACAAATAATTTAAGAAACTATTTTATAAATATTTGTGGACAAGAAGTTTCAATGTACATATGATAAATTTCAATATACATTATGAAATTTCAATATATAGGTACATTATGAGGTGCAGGGCCGCGCGGTAACGCGCTAAACTTCCGTGCGGAAGGTCATCGGTTTGAAACCCGCGCTGTGCTACTCCCCTCGAACGACACAGGCACTTCTTCCGCCAAGTGTTCGAGGGTATAAGGATACCTATGACTTCGGTCATATATTATCTTTAAAAAAAACATGCATACTATCACATTTTCCCTGCAGGGATAGGTAGGAATAACAGAGCGCCACACTTCGTTATTTTTTTTTTCCACTTTATAGTAAAAATAATCTGGTGGGCTTATTGACAGGTGGTAATCTCTTCCAACCAACTTGACAAAAGTAAATTAAGAAAATAACACTTGTGCAAAAAATATTTCAATGAATATTCGTCTTAGAAATGTATACATAATAAAAGTATAAGTGAGATATCATCAATGAAAGGAAAAATAAGGGGTGATTTTGATTGGAACAACTTTTGCTGTATTGAAATTATTTGTTTACATTTTTTTTTATATTTTATTACATTATGTATCTACATACGAGTACATACAAAACCTAATTGTCCAGGGGTATAAAAATATGTTACATATTTTGGTGTTGTGTATATTTCGGTGTTGTGATTTATCCTCTCTGCCTACACCAAAAGAGGAATGACATGTTAGTATGTATGTATTATTACATATTTAAATCTGCTGACACCCTAATTCAGTGTTGGACACCATTCGTTCTAGGTTCGACCCTGGGCTGATTAATTTTATTTAAGGACGGGATACAAATAATATTTTTTTTCATTTGGATAGCCTTGCAGATTTGTTTTGACGGGTTTTCTCAAATTATATGTTATCTAAGATTTTTATGATAACGGTAAATAGTTTGCACTTCTCTATAGGTAATTAAGGAATATTATACACTATAGACAGGATAAACCCAAAATACCGCAATTCATATTGAAATGACTTGTTTACAAAACATTTATACTAATACAACGTCTATAGAAAGGATTAAAAAAGTTAAAACCTTTTTATTATCAGTGCAGAATCTAACAAACCAGGGATATAAAAAATATGGTGCACGAACCTATTTAAAAAATATATAATTATACGTTAAAATAATTTGTCATAATAAAATAAAAAATAAAATTTAATGTTTTTCTTGTCTTGTGATATTTTGTTATACACACAAATACGTGTATATATCCTCACGCTGTTTCCATTGCGAGGTAAGCAGCGAGAACAGATTTCCAAATATTTCTATCCAAACACACAATTTTCGCTTCCTTCACATTTATACATCTCGTTAAGCACCCTCTTCCATTATTCAAGCTTCTCACTTTACCTTATATCAAAATCTGTTTCATTTGTTCCAGTCACGTTTTCCTAGGTCTACTGCATCCGCGCACACCTTGCAATTCTGGTTTTTATATTCACTTAGTCACCCTTTCGTCATTTCCTATTCCGTATTCCACCTTTTTTCATACATTGATATTCCACAAATTCTCCTCAGTACACTCATCTCCACAGCAATAATATTACTTAAAATGAATATAATTGAAATCATAAAAGGTTTTTGACCACTTGTGAAGAATAACAATTTAAACTCTATAAATTATATTTAAGGTAAATGCTAATGGGAATATTGAGAATTCTCTTATGTCCATTATGAAATTCAGAGAATTATTTGTTGTCTTCTTCTAGTCTTTTATGAAACTAATGGGTTTTTAATCCATTTACAAGAAAAGTGATACCTAATTAGGCCATAATCTTCTACGATAATGTGTTACAATAACAATGGTAAATAAATACTGCCGCTGGTTCCTAAAATCTAGCATTTAAGAAGCCATGTATTTGAAGGTAGCATTATCCCCACCACCGCTTTGAAACTCACCCTTGAGGGTATAAAAAGCCTACGGTTATCAAACTTCGCATAAATCGTTTTACACTTGTTGAGTGCGGGTGTTTCTTGGATCTTCAAGTTAAGTGATAAAAATTTTCTTTTAGTTTTCTTGATATTCTGTGTTTCAACATGTCGAACTGGAATCCTAGTACGAGTGAGAGCTGTAAGTTCATATTTTTTTATATATTCAAATGTTTAATTAAATATAAATACACCATTTTTTTCTTTTAAAGTAGGTAGAGATAACTATGTGCTTGATTTTTCAGTTGCAAATTTCCAAATAACTGCATTATCATTATGCAATCACATTTTTTTTCAGTTTTATTTCCGATTACTTCCGTTTTGGTTCATTGGGTTATTTTTTTTCAGTCACTGAATTTATCTTCACAGCCACATATATCAAATAGTATATCTTTTCTATTCTAATTTTTTGAATAAACGTTTGAAATTTGTCTATTCTACCTAAGTTACTAAATATGTAATAAATACACTTCCAGTCGGGGATTTTGTATTTTATACACGAAAAAAGTCCCCTATTTAGTAAAATACTTACTAAAATAGTCTTGTGAAAACACCTACAAACGCTTGTTTGTGAAGCCTTTAAATGCGACGATAAACCGCAACTTTCGTATCTTTTAAAGTGGTTTTTTATCTCGAAGGTTTGATTAACCAAAGCCGGTATTGTAATAGCAGAAATTGAACCCGCATCCCCTTAAATATAACCTTCAACCTGAACAAAAGTTTTGTATATTTTTTGGAGGCATACACAATACTATACATATTTACCATCACGTCATTTGTCTTCCGGGGTAAGCAGAAAGGGAAAGCTATCAAAAATAAAGACAAAACATATTTGAATCTTTATATCTATTCACCTTCTGGTACCTATATTTATTCTGTTTGGAATTCTCCTTCCTTCTTTGGATGTTTTATTATTTTGATTCAGCAACATGAAATTGGTTTAAACCTACGATAGCTTCTTCTCACATTCACATTGTATACTTATTTAGTCAGTAAGTTTCATTACTCTTCCGTCAGACTTTTAAAACCACACCAGCAAGGCTTGTATGTTTTATATTGACTTCAGATCACATCTTCTTGTATAAGTAATTTTTTTTGTCATCCATCTACCCGTTCTAAACGCGAGCTCTATAATCACAATCATATCGATATTTGGATTAAGCCAACGAGGGTGAGAGCCCTACAGCAGCTAGTAAATGGTTTCAGAGTCATACGGTATGGATGGTAAAAAAATTATTGTACGCGTTAGCAGTCATACATAGAATTATTTAGTTAATAGCGTATTTCCTAAATTATGTACATGTATCAGTTGAATGTTTTTTTAATAAGTTAGAATGAGCTCATAGAGTGTGGGCTGAAAAACATCTGGTGTCCCCGTGGCTGGGTTCGCCCTATATTGGTGGGGTGTATTTTGGACGAGGGGATGCTATTAGATGAGCCCAGACCTTTTGACAGCTTCTGTGTTTGATGTATTGTCTGCAATTTATGTGTTTTAGAAGTGTTATTCAGGTGTGATCTTGTATATACTATGTTGCTGTCAATAAACCTAATATTTATTTATAATTTTTTTGACATAAATTTGTTAGTTTATTTTGTATGATGGATCATATGATTGTATATTGGATCATTGATTGGTTAAATTATTGAAATGTTTTTTTCATTTTTTTTTCAGCATATAATTACCAAAACAATGATTGGGGCAACAACTACTATAACGACCCCTACATACATAATAACCTTAACTCATATTATCGATATAACAACCATCACCATGGCTACTATGGAGGTAACGTCAATCGTAATTTATTTTATGTCACTATTTTATTTAAAGGTTTATCATTGATATAGAAAAGAATGAATGAATTTTCAATTAATGAAAAAATCTTTTATTTATTATAAGGGAAACTGGAATAATCTGGCATTCACTCGGGGTTCTGGGTACAAATCCTGTTGGACACTATATTATATTTGAAAAAAATATTCCAGGCTGGTTTATACTCAACATCTTTGAGTAAGTAGGAAAATATTGTAAGCCCAGCTGGTTGAACGGCATATAACGAATATACAAAGCAATATAATATAATACAACTCATATTAATTTGTACTTATTGACAAAATATACAAAGCCTTGCTTCACAGCATTAAATATAGCACGAGGTGATGTTCCAACAAGCATTGTAATTCTTGTTAAACCATAAAATCGAGATACAAAACATGTATAAATTAGACGATGTGTCGACGGCTAGGATCGAATAAGTGATTATATTACATATATAATGTTAAATCTAGAAAATGTTCGATATGCTGAAATATTTTTTCTTTTGCAGGTCAATCTAACTTGCAATACAGGTCTGCTGCATATAGGCAGAATTACAGACAGAAGAGGACCAGACACTGTAAGTGTTCTTGTTTTATGAAAATCTAAGCAAATTATTTTAATAACTGTATTTTTATTTAAAAAATATTTTACACCTAAATAATAAACTGATTGTCTGATCTAAATATATCAAAGTTATGTTAAATACTACAAAAATAAAAGTACTCATATGGCTGTTAATTCCATTCAATCATATCATGTAGCTTTTGACTAAGCATCGTGACTCCCATGATAGCCTCTAACGACTGCTTTTCATACCTCCCTGCACTCCGCAACTTAAAAGTAAGTTATTAAGGGTAGTCCACTTCCTCTTGTGCATCGTTTTTCTGTCTCTTTAGCCAAGATGAATGTGCCTAAAGAATCGGAGGACTCTTCGAAGGCATATTATTGACAATCTGTTCCTTAGTTCTTCGAGAATGGATGCGTTTGTTCACCTTACTGTCCATGGTATTCGTAACATCCGCACTATTATCTTGCACCATATTTCAAATGCACCCATTCTACGTATCTCACTTGCTGACAATTGAATGTAAAAAACTGATATAGTTTAATAATATGAGTTAAGATTTATTTTCAAAACACTACTCTTTTGCCTCTTTAACATATTTATTTATAAACACTTTTATTGCAAATACAATCTGGCGAGCTTATTGCCAGGCGGCAATCTCTTCCAACCAACTAGATAACATATATTGATTTGACTAGAATATATCACCGCATGATACTTAATCCTCCAGGTTGTTCTATTTAAAACGATTGTGTGACATATTAAACATTATTTATTCATAACTAATAAACATTTTCATGTGTTTTCTCTTTTCAGATTCCTCGAAGAAGTGGATTAAGCCACGCCAAGGAGGTCAGACGCCAAGACATTCCCCACGTAAGTAAACTTTTTTCTCAAACCTTATTTTATTTGTGTTGACTTCTCAAAAATTATATCAAGAATACTTTATTTTGCTCTAGAATATCATTTTCTGAGGTGAACATTTAACCTTATTTAACATGGTATGACTAAATAAGTTAATATTTGAAAGAGGAAAACATAATTATAACTTGAAATAAAAAATAATAAAATGTATGAATGTGGCAGAAGTGAGATATATTTTGTGCGCCAGTATAGAAAAAATAGAGATCAGTTTGTTCTGCTTCTCCAAATAGGGAAAGACGTGATAGTCACGATGAAGATGTGTAAACTGAGAAGTTTCATGAACAACTTCACTGAATAATTCTTCCTAAGCTCCAGAAGTTCATGTTACTGGTTAAGGTCTCTTCCTTGTCTCCATATTACATGCTGCTGGTTGAGGTCTCTTTCTTGTCTCCATATTACATGCTACTGGTTGAGGTCTCTTCCTTGTCTCCATATTACGTGCTACTGGTTGAGGTATCTTCCTTGTCTCCATATTAGATGCTGCTGGTTGAGGTCTCTTCCTTGTCTCCATATTACATGCTGCTGGTTGAGGTCTCTTCCTTGTCTCCATATTAGATGCTACTGGTTGAGGTATCTTAACGCATATTACATGCTACTGGTTGAAGTCTCTTAACGCAAGGTCTGATCTCTCTATTTCTATCAACGGACAATTCCCATAATCATATACTTTTTAGATTTGACTGATTTTAAAAGTGTATATGTCATTTAAGATAAATTTACATGTACTTATTAACTTATAAATGTATTTTTTTTCTTTTTCAGATCAAGCCAACAATTACAAGTGGAATCCACAACACGAGGATGAGGTGATCTACGCCCTTCCAAGTTAGTTATTTTATTTCGCCTTTCAAAATTTCTCATTTCTTCAACATGTTCACACCTTCATCATTTAACCTTATTTCTCTGCCAATTCTTCCCCCGTGTATTTCTTTTCAGTTAGTCACAATCGTTTGTATTTTATATCGTATACACTTTTTCAAATGTATGGAATTTTTCTATAGTTGTAAAAACTGCAAACGTAAATCTGGAAACACGTTTATCGCAACGTCAATGTAAATCATATTTGCACTGATTGTATGCTTAAGTCATGTTCCTGATTGTATCAGCAAAATATTTAAAATATATCAGGATTTCCATTGTTTTTGTTTATAAAAATGGGTTAAATTCGAAACAGAATCCATCAAAACTTATTTTTTATAGCTTTAATATGTACAGTAAGGTAAGCTAATGTATTATACAATAATATTGAAGTATCGATATTAAATATGGATTTATGGAGTTTTGCACCTAACTGTTAACTTTATTTAAAAATAAGTTTGTATAATGCAACAAAAAAACACAACCACACAAAATAGAATAAAATGTTTACTTTAAGGAATATTTTATTTTGAAACTTTTGAATTACGTAATAAAAACTTTTTTAATGTAGAAAATATTTTTCTTTGCAGATCAATCAATTAAATGGTACTATTCAGCAGCCTATTTGGAAAAACAAAAAACCCGCCGTAAGTCCTATTTTATAAATTTATAACATTAATATTAAGTCGTTTATAAATTAATATTATTGAGAGCTTTTTTTAGATAATAGGTATATTTTAAAAACTACTATAAAAAAAGATAAAACAAGGTTTTATCGTTTTGTGATAAGAAAACTTCGTTACCAAGTTTGTTCTTTGCAGTTATACGAAGTTAAAATAGTTTTGAATCCCTTAAATTTGAGACACAAAATGTTTACATTTCAAATGTGAATTAAAATTTGAGTTTGATGATTTTATAACGGAAATTCTAGGATGAGTCCTGTGACAGCTCATAAGTTGGCCCCAATACAGCCATATTTAATGTATTTAGCTAAATACCTTGCCATTTATTAGAAATGATACTTATATTAAAGTTAATAAAATAATTAATATAACTGAACATCGTTACAAGGCTATATTGGGGCAAATTTGTGAGCTGTCACAGGACGCATCCTAGAATTTCCGAACTATAGTGAACTAAGAACTTAAAACAGAACCATTTTTTTATTGTAAACATTGTTTATTGTAAGCATTGTTTTATTGTTAGCATTGTTTTAATGTAAGCATTGTTTTATTTAAAATTATAGAATATTTTATTTTAAAAATTTTGATTAACGTAACTATGGCTTGTTTTTTATGCGGATTTTTTTTTTGCAGCTCAAACCAACAAATGGTTTTCACCTGAATATTTGGAGCAACAGAAAAAGCGTGGTAAGTCCTATTTTGTAAATTTATAATATTAATATTAAGTCGTTATTATTGACTCATTGTTTTATCTCATTTTACAAGCGAGAATTTTAAAGATTATTTGTGTATTTTAAAAACAACTAAAAAAAAGATAAAATACGTTTTTACATGATATTTTTGTGACACGAAAACCTTTTTACCAAATATGTATGTTCTTTTCAGTTAGGTATAGTTTAAATAGTTTTGAATCCCTTAAATTTGAGGCATTAAATGTGAACGTTTAAAAAATGGATACCCAATGTAAATTGCATTTTTTAAATGATTTTATAAACTAGCGAATGCTGATTCCAAAAAGTTATAATATTCTCTTAGAAAATAAATAAATTTTCTAAGAGGTTGCTTGAAGTGTTGCTCCGAATAACAAATCAAGTTTACCGAGTATGTTTGTGAAATCTTCACCAACAGAGTTGTTTATTATAGGAAATTCAGCTGATGTTCCCTTTTTCAGTCTTTCAGCCATATTTGTTCACTTTTTCAGTCCTTTAACACAGTTATATCATGGTTGTTTTACCAACATAATTTAATTTATAAATTTTTCAATTATTTTCAGAGGAAATGACACCACCTAAGCTTCAAGATGGGCAGGCCTGTATGCACAGAAGGAGAAGAGAAGGTAAGATTAAATATTTAAAACACATAAAAATAGCTCTTTACTTTCTAATTATATTAAGTGGACACAAGCTACCCGGAGCAAGAAATGAAAAATTTAAAATCTCTGAAAAATATTATTAAAATTAAAATTTTAATTGCAGACAATAATTTATTCGAACAAAATATAAACATTAAAAATGTAAAGAGTTTGGGACCCTCGATATCTGTTAATCGATAAAAATATAAAAGCGCATTCATAGAACAAGATGCAATATACTAAATCTGGTCCCGATCTTTTATGTTCATTGTTCATACATCAATAAGGTAAAAACACATGCAGTTTCTTAAGCCAAGAATTCACAACGTATTCCGGATACAAAGTGGAACCTTTTAATGTTACGCATTCAAATATAATATTTTTTATAATTAGCTCTTTAACAAGGGGATGTCTTTATTTTCTTTATCTACCACAAATTTGATATGTCATGATATATATGTGTTTTTTTCTTTACATTTTCTTATTCTTTCATATATTGTTTAAATTCCATATGTAAAGCTTAGAAAAATAGCAAACTTAATAAGCTCAGTGAAATATTTGAAAAGTAGAAGGAAAGAAATGTAAGAAAGGATATATGAATCTAACCTTAGTGTAAGTTATATGCCAGTTAGTAATAAAATTGTCAATGTTCTTTTCACCGCCCCTAATTTAAGTTTGGTGGGTGCTCCACCGTTCAAATCACAACCTTAATAAACCTTCCTTAGAGTAAGCGTTGGGTAGCATTATTTTTATTACGTTTAAACATATATTAGTTATTAAATGAAAAATACTTTAGGATTGACAAATATAATGATCAGGATACTTTGCATAAATATGTATCTAATATTTTTTTTTGCAGATCCGCTGATGCTTTTAAAATATGCTGTAGCCAATGCATGGAAAGAACGCAGAGCGAGAGCAAACGCCAAGTCATAATACTTATTGCCCTAAGGATCTCAAACATGAAAACCCCTTAATCCTAAAGTACTCTAAATTAATTAAATCAAATTAATTGTACTTAATTTCGGCATGTTTTTTTATGACCCAGTGTTACGAGTTTGTATGATATTTTTGTAATTAAATATTTTTAACCGTAAATAAGCTAAATGTTATTATTATTTATCCCTTTTTGATAACTCCTCTTTCTTCCGGAAACAAGTGTTTTTACTTCCTATTCAATTCATCAAACATCCTGATGTGACGAAGTGCATTCAATGAAGTAAACGAAATCAGTTTACTTTTTATTGAGAAACTAAGCTCTTGTACATAAGTCAAAGTATAAATCTACTTTATGTTGAAGTCTTAAATAAGTACATTATTTATTAAACATTAATGATTAATTGGAATTAAAGCTTTTTATACCTTTGAATTTTGTGTTTAGCCAACAAAATATGGGTATATGTGGAATTTATAAAGTTTCCAATTTAAAACTGTTCTAATTTGAAATATGACAGTGTTGTGAAAACATCATATAACAACAACTGTCATAATAGGTTAGTCAAAAAGTTTTGAAAGCGACATCTATGGAGCAGTAGAAAAACCAAAATTTCTACGCCATTTTAATATTTCATCTTTCATAAGAACGTACTCAAAATTTGATTTCGATCTGTCAATTCATTCTTTGTTTACAAGCCATTTGAAGTTGACGTGTCAGTGTATTTTTTAACAATGGAAAAATCCGAATATCGTGCAGTGATTAAATTCTTTGTTTTGGAAGGTTTATCGGCTACTGAGATCCATGCAAAGATGGTGAAAGTATTAAAGGAGTCTTCTCCTTCATTTCCAACCGTTCACCGATAGGTTTTGGAGTTTAAGCGTGGCCGTACAAGCGTTGAAGACGATCCACGCTAAGGACGTCCAAAAAGTGCATCAACACCAGAAATCATAGCGAAAATACAGAATATGGTTTTGGAAGATCATCGATCGACTGTGGATGTGATAGCTGACACCATAGGCATCTCACATGGAACCACATGGCATATTTGGCTGAAGTTTTGGGTTTCAAAAAACTGTGTGCACAATGGGTGCCGCATTTGCTAACAATGCAACAAAAACACGTTCGAATGCGACTTTCTGAGCAACATTTGGAGCCATTTTGAAAGGATAAAAAGGATTTTCTGCGTCGATTCATCACTATGGATGAGACTTGGGTCTACCACCATGATCCTGAATCAAAACAAGAGGCTAAGGAGTGGTGTGAACCAGGCACTTTGGCTCCGAAGCGAGTTCGTGTCCAGAAATCGGCCAAGAAGGTGTTAGCGTCAGTTTTTTGGGATGCAAAAGGAATTTTATTAATAGATTATCTCCAAACTGATAAGACAATCAACTCTGATTATTATTGTGACCTTTTGGACCAGTTGGATGAAAAAAATTGTGAAAAAAGACCCGGTTTGCAGAAGAAAAAAATAATTTTTCATCAAGACAATGCACCTGCTCACACAGCTCAAAAAACCATCGCGAAAATCAGTGAATTGGGGTACGAATTGTTGCAGCATCCACCCTATTCGCCAGATTTAGCTCCCTCTGACTTCTGGCTGTTCTCACACCTCAAAAAATTCCTTCGTGGAAAGCATTTTTCATCAAACGAAGAGGTTATAGCCGTCGTAGAGGAGTATTTTGCAGGCCTTCCAGAAAGTCACTTCCGTGATGGGACAACAAAGTTGGAAGATCGTTGGACCAAGTGTATTGATCTTATGGGAGACTATACTGAGCAATAAAAGTGATTTCCCCCCAAAAATAATGTATTTTCATTTCCGCTTTCAAAACTTTTTGACTAACCTAGTATGATGGTATTGCAAGATAATTATAACGAAATGTAAAGTTTGATTTTTAAATGTTATTGTGTAATTTAAATAACAGAAAAAATAAATAGCTTTAATTTAAAAGAGTTTTTGAAAGTTATGACAAAACAATAAGTGGTTCATGATGTCAGCTGCTTGTAGTAGAAGAAGTTTGAGCGATTAATCTCAGATACGATGTCTAATTTTGACTGTGCGTATCAAAGAGTGGTCTTTGTATTCACTTCTGCGTCTCCGTCTTCTGAGGACTTCTGAGGTAATTCTACTATAGACTTCTGAGGGAATTCTGCGTCTCCGTCTTCTTTCGTCGATACATGGTTGCCATGAATGTATAATATAAGGCATCTAATGCAACTTATATTAACATATGTTTTTCTTGTTGTCTTGCTTAGTTTTGCTACCAATAAATATAATTATTACTAAACAGTTAGAATGTAAATGGAGGGCGTGCTAGAGGTAGATCGAGGAAAGTATGATTGGATTGAGTGAATATTTTGACATAAGAAAATTTTAAAAGTCAGAGGGATTGTAAGAGTTCAATGAGTAGTTAATTTGAGGAGTTGAAGAACGTGTGTCGAGTTTAGCGCTCTCTTCTCTCTACTTACCCTGGCAGAGAAATGGCGTAGTAGTACTCGTATGTATGTGTACATATAGGTTTGTATATTAAACAATTGTTGACTTTGTTTTATCACTTAATGCATTAATTCACACTGCACGTGAGTTTACTTCACTTCTCGACGCTCTTGCTGAATGTTCATTCCTCCTGAAGAAAGCCCCGTGATAAGAGGATGGAAAAACATGTGTGGGGGAAGTGCATTTAGTGTAATAATAAAGACGAAAGTTGTTAATTTATTGTAAAACTAAGCCTTCATAAGTTGTGATTATATTACTTTTAAAATAATATTGTTATAAGTTGAAAATTTTCTCAACATAAGTTATATTTTGAATTTCATCAGACGCCACAGAAGCTTTGCTAAAATGATTAGCTTAAGTTTAATTTATAATGTTTAATGTAAAGCTATCATGCTTCAAAATGTGATAGTGACTCTAAATGTCAAGGAGACGAACGATTTAGTAATAATCTATTTTGTAACGTTTCTGAGTAATTTTAAATAACAGAAATACATTAAATGTCATGCAAATTACATTAATTTTAATGACATTTTTTTTTATTATGACAGAAAGTATAAGTTTATCATTTTATATTAAGGACAGTTATAACGACAGAATTGACATTAATTTTAAGGACAGTTATTACGACAGAAAGTATAAGTTTATCATTTTATGTAAAAATGATAAACGGTCGTCATCTGACAATTCAGAGATGTATTATAAATAGTACTAGAAAAAACTTAAAATAAAAAAATAAATTATTTATCCATAGATGGTAAATATTTACAAATTATCCTCAAAACACGAAATTTCAATTAAAAATTTTAAGCAAGAATTATTTTTTTAAAACAAGAATCGAAAACATTTATAACTTTTTTCAATAATTTGATTTAATTCAGTTAGATTATTTCATAAACACTCTTTGAAATATTTTTTTCTTTAGTTATATTATAAAAAAAGATAACAGTGCATTTTCACACTTAAATATCTTGAAATTTTATTAAAATGTATTATTTTAATGCATAGTTGCAAAGAGCAACCAATCCACATACTTCCTCGTATCAAGATAATTAAGATAACTTATGCTACTTTATATGAACTTATATGCAATATTTATTTAAGTAAAATTTACAAATAAACCCATAATTAATATAAATTTATTTTTATAGACGTACGAATTGTACTTTTTTTATTTGTATTTTTTTGTACATTTACAAGCATTTCATATTGAAACAGTTGTGCCTTAAAGATGCAATAATTTTTTTTTTCAATTTATAAACAGAACTACGATAATTGAATGTCTCGCGATATCCAGGATTGATTTACGAATTTTGATTTCCTAAATATATGTACCTTTATGCATGAAATAAATTTGTTGACATTTTTTAATATGTTTTTCAATACAATTTACCTAATTAACACATTTTTTACAATTTTTACTTACATCTTCTGCAAGATCATCGTGGTAGACTGCTTATCATATACTCTGGGACATCAAGTTAGATTTTCTGGGTTATCAGAACCAAGAAAATAAAAATATCAACTACAAACTTTATAAATGATGGTGTCTACATGACCAACATGTTTTGTGTATTTATCTTATGAAAAGAAAAGTCTCTGTGCTGGCTGTGTCACGTAAGGTGGATGGCCGATGGTCAAATGTGGAAGGGAATTTTCTATGAAGAACCCTTCTATTTAAATATATTGTCTGGAGGGCAACGTCTCCGTGTCAAAGACACTTGTTAAAGAAACCTCAAAGACTTGATAATGTACACTGAAGAGTTGAAACCTTTAGGTAACGATTGTGGAGAGAGATGCTGAGATCGGGAAAGGTGATGTATAATATAATGGCAATAGTTTGATATAACCCGATAATCTCAGACTTTGTCTGAGATTGGACCGGGTTAGGAAGACTGTCTGAGATTATCGAGCTATCTTATCTAACCTGTAAATTGGTGCGAAAATTTTGTCTGAGATTTAATAGATCGAAGATTGGTCTATATAGTTAAAAGAAGAAATGCACCTCCACGAAACTATCTTTGAGGTACGATGAATGCGCACGACAGTTTAGATCGAGGACTTGTCTTATAGTCAGAAGGAGAAATGCTGTTCCACGCAACTAACTCAGAATTCAACAGAAAGCTGCGTCTCCATCGTCCCTCGTAGGTTAATATCTGCCATATTTTCTTCATGTGCTGCTCTCAATAAACAAAAACATTATGAATTCAAAACTTAATATTAAAGTATACCGTAGATTTGCTACCCCAGGACTAAGTCATCATAAAGCTCTTGAATAGTTATCAGGTTACAATGGAGAATGCAGTTTATAAAATATAGTTAAATATAATTATTTGTGCTATATACACTTATGTGTGGGTTGTTAAAGGAGATAATTGAGCTTCTGCGAAAAATCTATATTGATTTTTTTTGGTACGAAGAAGACAATTACGTATTATTTAATTAATAAGCTGCAACATAATCACAATTTCATCTTAAATGAAACTAATGTCAATGATAATTTGAAGGGAATATTTATTAAAATTTTGTTTTATTTTTTTTAATTTTCACTTAAATAAAAATACTAATACTGTGTCAGTATTCTTTTAACATACATATTTAATCTTTACAAATATTTAACAATTGTGGAAGTCAAGTATATCTCCGGTTCAGCGCACCAACGCATCTCCAAACCAGCCTCCACTGCATACGAATGTAGAATGAGAACGTATAAGGATTATTGAATTCACATGACATGAAAGTGCTGGTGGAGAGTGAAAATTAATTGCAAATATCTGAGAATGAATGCAGCAAAATCCCAAATAACGGGGATAGAAAATTGTGAAAGGAAAATTAAATGGGATATAAAGGCGAATACTGAAATATTAGAACCCCTTGAGGATTTCTGCTAAAATATTAAGATATTTTCTAAGATGATGAACAAGTTTAAATTGATATTGAATGGCGTGAAGCGACAGGAAACAAATACAATGGGGCACTTAAACGTATGTAAGTACTTGAACAGGGCAGAATCCAAATCTGCTAACATTAAATAGTCTACAATAGTGTTTTGGTGCCCATTATGATGTATGGGAATAAAACGTGGACATTGAAAAAGACTAAGAAGAGTCGAGTATAGCCTGCAGAAATTCATTCATTGAGAAGAATACATGGAGGGAAAATGTATGACTTAATACGAAAGGAAGTGATAAGGGATGAATGTGAATTAAAGGCTGATGTGTTAAGTAAGATAAAGAAGAGCACACTAAGATGGTTTGGATATGTGAAAAAAATGAATGAAAGACTAACAAAAAATAAATGTAGTGCAAATATGAGTGAGGGACATGTAAGAAGGTTCGTAAAGAAAGTATTGTTTGGATCCAGTGAATGGTATCAGAAAGAAAGAGAACGTAAAGAGTCAGGAAATCGTACAAGTTGTATGAGAAAGTGTATGGATGTATAAGAAGTAAAATATGTGTCGAGATAGGAAAGTATACTATATCTATTGCAGTCACATATGTATTGAATAACACCATTAATTGTCCCACCGTCCCTCTAATCTCGCATGGCATGCTTTAAGAAGCGACTGAAAAAAACTTATAATTTCTAGTCAGTAATATAACGTGTTTCATTCATGATTCTCTTTTCTTTCCATCATCCCTTCCTTTTTCTTTAGTTGATGATATATCATTTTTACTTTTATTATGTACATTTTCACTAATTTTACAAAGATGAATAATTATTCAAATATTTTTTGCGATCATATAGATTACCTTTACCTGGTTGGCTGGAAGAGATTTCCACCTGGCAATAATCACGCAAAATTATTTTTACAATGAATTATTAAATTAAATAAATAGTTAAGTATGGCGCTTGGTCCTTTCTGCCTATCCCTACAGGGAAAATGTGATGATATCTATGTTCATTGAAATTTCTCGTTCTAAATATTTTTTTTTTTTTATTTTAACCTGGAAAGTTTATTGTCATGTGGCAATCTCCTCCAGCCAACCAGAAAGACATTTTTATAGACCCTAAGTGTTAACCAGACTGAAATCCTATTTAAACATTTATATATGTAATAGGTTTTTTAATTATCTGTATTATATTAATTATAATAAAATTACAATTTTTTTTATTTTACTTAAAAAACATCTCCCGTCAATATACTGCCCAAATAACGAACTCATCTACTTTTCAATTTATCTAATAAAACCATCAAGTCAAACTAATAAAAAACATTATCCTTCAGTTGAGAAAATATAGGGTCTTTCAAATTGAGCGGTTTTTCATATAATTTTTTTTTAATTCTTGAATAAAACACACAATTTGCTTTGATTTCAAAAAAACTTTATATTGGTCATTGAAGTATAATGTATGACAATTAAATACAAAAAACAATATCCGCCAAATATCCTCTTCCAGTTCCACAGATGTCCACTCTTTTGTCAAAATTTTCAATGACATTTTGGCATAATTGCGGTTCTAACTCATCAATAACGTGAATAATTTCGTATTTGAGTTCAGAAATTGATCGGGGGTCATTATAACAGATGACTGCTGGAGGAGGCCGGGGCCCACAATGGGCTGTAGTGCCATTGATGATGATGATGATTATAACAGACCTGGTTTTTCACGTAATCCCAGAGAAAATAGTCCAACGGTGTCAGATCACATGACCTCTGTGGCCATTTAACATCACCGTTTCCGGAGATTACAATACATAAAACAATTCAACAATTTGAACACGTTGTATTGTATACAATGTATACGACACTATTTTTATAAATGCCATACATTACACTTCTCAAATGTCACAAGACCCAGACAAGTTCACGACACCATCTGTGTTTTATCCAAGAATTAATAAAACCTCCCAATTTAAAAGACCCTATATATAATATGTTAATATTTTGATAACTTGAAAAATTATAAATTTGTCTGTATTGATGTTTGCCAACCATCAGGAGTAATATTAAGCCCGGTAATAATTGTCACGGACAATGTCCTCGTCTTAAGATGGATATAAAACAAAGTATTTTTTACATAACTCCATTTATCACCATGATAAAAGAATATTGATAGTAATAAATATAGCGGTATTTTGTTGAGCAATCAATTTGGTGTCAGTTTGTGAACCAAAATAAGGAGAAACAAATTATTTTCTTAATTAAAGCAGGTATTTTAAGGTTCCATGAAGTATTTTAAGGTTCCATTTTAAGATGTACCTTTTTTACTTAATGTACATAACTAACATAATAAGTCACGTGGCATAGAAATAATTCATATTCTTCTTCCCATTGTCATGTCAGGTCCCCCAGACGTTGAATACCACTTGAGAGTAGACATCTTTGTCCCCGGCAGTCCGAAAAAGATCTCCAACGCCTCTTATGCCAGTCCAATCACGTATTTTGCGGAGCCAGGAGGTTTGCCTCCTGTCAACCCCTCTTCGACTCTGTATTTTGCCTTGGATGATCAGGTGCAGTAATTTGTACTTTGCTCCTCTAAGTACAACATGCCCCAAGTAGGACACCTACCCATATTACAAAATCTTTTTATAATTGACATTTAAAATATTACTTCGTTATCAAATATCATAAAACTAAAAAGGAAAAAAGTTGACACGTAGTTGTGTTGCTAAAGATAAATTTTTGAAAATTTAATTCAAGGCATTTTTTTAGAATAATAAATCTAATTTAAATGGATCTCAAATGCGAATCGATAAATTTTGTGCCAAACAATAAATCACTTAATTATTACTTTATTTTTATTGAATACTTCATTGTAAAAACAACCTGGGAGGCTTATTTGCAGGCGGCAATCTCTTCCAGCCAACCAGACTAAAGTAAATAAAGGAAGTTGCATGGTCACAAAAATATTCAAAATAGCCAAATACTCATACACTGTTTGTAATAGTATAGTATACCATACACAGTGTTGAAACAAAATATTTTCTATAATATGTTACTCGTATTAAACACTTTGTTCTAAATGAAAATTAATTAAGGTCACGGAATCATGTTCTCAATCTATATATTTATTTATTTAACACTTATTTGTAAAAACAACATATTGCCAGGACTAAATCTCTTCCAATCAACCAGACAAAAGTAAATGAGGGAAGCTACATGGTTGCCAAAAATATTTAAATGATTATTTATCATAATGAAATTTATGAACAATATACGTAGAGAAACGTAAACCATATTTACTCGTATCTAATATCTGACCGATATAATTTAAAAAAAGTTAAGGATTTGATTGTGAATAAATTACAGATAATTTAAGAAACTATTTTATAAATATTTGTGAACAAGAAGTTACCGTGTCCATATGATTAATTTCAATATACATTATGAAATTTCAATATATAGGTAAATTATGAGGTGCAGAGCCGCGCGATAACGCGCTGGACTTCCGTGCGGAAGGTCATCGTGCTACTCCCCTCGAACGACACAATCACTTCTTCCGCCAAGTGTTCGAGGGTATAAGGATACCTATGACTTCGGTCATATCTAATCTTAATAAAAAAAACATGCATACTATCACAATTTCCATGCAGGGATAGGTAGGAACAACAGAGCGCCACACTTCGCTATTTATTTTATTTCACACTTTATAGTAAAAATAATCTGGTGGGCTTATTGACAGGTGGTAATCTCTTCCAACTAACTAGACAAAAGTTAATTAAGAAAATAACACTTTTGCAAAAAATATTTTAATGATCTTAAAAATATATGAATGTACTCGTATATGCATACATAATAAAAGTATAAATGATATTTCATCAATCAAAGGAAAAATAAGGGATGATTTTGATTGGAACAACTTTTGCTGTATTGAAATTATTTGTTTACAATTTTTTTTATATTTTATTACATTATGTATCTACATACGAGTACATACAAAACCTTGTTGTCTAGGGGAATAAAAATATGTTACATATTTTGGTGTGGTGTATATTTCGGTGTGGTGATCTATCCTCTCTGCCTACACCAAAAGGGGAATGACATATTAGTATGTATGTATTATTACATATTTAAATCTGCTGACACCCTAATTCAGTGTTGGACACCATTCGTTCTAGGTTCGACCCTGGGCTGATTCATTTTATTTAAGGACGGGATACAAATAATATTTTTTTACATTTGGATAGCTTTGCCGATTTGTTTTGACGGGTTTTCTCAAATTGTATGTTATCTTAGATTTTTATGATAACGTTGAATAGTTTGCACTTCTCTATAGGTAATTAAGGAAGAAGACTTTAGATAGGATAAACCCGAAATACCATAATTCATATTGAAATGACTTGTTTACAAAACATTTATACATACTAATACAATGTCTATAGAAAGGATTAAAAAAGTTAAAACCTTTTTATTATCAGTGCAGAATCTAACAAACCAGGGATATGAAAAATATGGTGCACGGACCTATTTAAAAAATATATAATTTTACGTTAAAATAAGTTAAGTTATAATAAAATAAAATTTAAATTTTTTTCTTGTCTTGTGATATTTTGTAATAAACACATATGTTTATATCCTCATGCTGTTTCCATTGCGAGGTAAGCACCGAGAACAGATTTCCAAATATTTCTATCCAAACACAAAATTTTCGCTTCCTTCACATTTATACATCTCGTTATGCACCATCTTTCATTATTCAAGCTTCTCACTTTACCTTATATCAACATCTGTTTCATTTGTTCCAGTCACGTTTTTCTAGGTCTACTGCTTCCGCGCACACCTTGCAATTCTGGTTTGTATATTCACTTAGTCACCCTTTCGTCACTCCCTATTCCGTATTCCGCCTTTTTTTCATACATTGATATTCCAAAAATTCTCCTCAGTACACTCATCTCCACAGCATTAATATTACCTAAAATGAATATAATTGAAATCATAAAAGGTTTTTGACCACTTCGTGAAGAATAACAATTTAAACTCTATAAATTATATTTAAGGTAAGTGCTAATGGGAATATTGAGAATTCTTTTATGTCTATTATGAAATTCAGAGAATTATTTTTTGTCTTCTTCTAGTCTTTTATGAAAGTAATGGGTTTTTAATCCATTTACAAGAAAAGTGACACCTAATTAGGCCATAATCTTCTACGATGATGTGTTACAATAACAATGGTAAATAAATACTGCCGCTGGTTCCTAAAATCTAGCATTTAAGAAGCCATGTATTTGAAGGTAGCATTATCCCCACCACCGCTTTGAAACTCACCCTTGAGGGTAGTGTATAAAAAGCCTACGGTTATCAAACTTCGCATAAATCGTTTTACACTTGTTGAGTGCGGGTGTTTCTTGGATCTTCAAGTTAAGTGATAAAAAATTTGTTTTAGTTTTCTTGATATTCTGTGTTTAAACATGTCAAACTGGAATCCTAGTACGAGTGAGAGCTGTAAGTTAATATTTTTTTATTTAACCAAATGTTTAATTAAATATAAATACACCATTTTTTTCTTTTAAAGTAGGTAGAGATAACTATGTGCTTGATTTTTCAGTTGCAAATTTCCAAATAACTCCATTCTAATTTTTTTCAGTTTTCTTACCGATTACTTCCGCTTTGGTTCATTGGGTTGATTTTTTTTTCAGTCACTGAATTTATCTTCACAGCCAAATATATCTTTTCTATTCTAATTTTTTGTATAAACGTTGGAAATTAGTCTATTCTACCTTTGTAACTAAATATGTCATAAATACACTTAACTTCCAGTCGGGAATTTTGTATTTTATACACGAAAAAATGTCCCCTATTTGGTAAAATACTTTGTCGTGTGAAAACACCCACAAACGCTTGTTTGTGATGCCTTTAAATGTGACGATAAACCGCAACTTTCGTATCTTGTAAAGTGGTTTTTATCTCAAAGGTTCGATTAACAAAAGCCGGCATTGGGTTAGCAGAAATTTGAACCCGCAACCCCTTAAATATAGCCTTCAATTGGAACAAAAGTTTTGTACATTTTTTTTTCTTCCAGGGTAAGCAGAAAGGATAAGCTGTCAAAAATAAAGACAAAACATATTTGAATCTTTATATCTATTCACCTTCTGGTATATTTATTCTGTTTGGAATTCTCCTTTCTTCTTTGGATGTTTTATTATTTTGATTCAGCAACATGAAATTGATTGAAACCTACGGTGACTTCTTCTCCCATTCCCATTGTATACTTATTTAGTCAGTATTTCATTACTCTTCCGTCAGACTTTTAAAACCACATCAGTAAGGCTTGTATGTTTTATATAGACTTCAGATCACATATTTTGTGTATAAGTAATTTTTTTGTCATCCATCGACTCGTTCTAAAGGCGAGCTCTATAATCACAATCATATCGATATTTTGATTAAGCCAACGAGAGGGTGAGAGCCCTACAGCAGCTGGTAAATGGTTTCAGAGTCTGACGATATGGATGGTAAAATTTTTATTGTACGCGCTAGCAGTCATATATAAAAATATTTAGTTAATAGCGTATTTCCTAAATTATGTACATATATCAGTTGAATGTTTTTTTAATAAGTTAGAATGATCTCGAAATTTTTTTGACATAAATTTGTTAGTTTATTTTGTATGCTGGATCATATGATTGTATATTGGATCATTGATTGGTTAAATTATTAAAATGTTTTTTTAATTTTTTTTTCAGCATACAACTACCCAAACAATGATTGGGGCAACAACTACTCTAACGACCCCTACATATATAATAACTATAACGCGTCTTATCGTTATAACAACCATCACCATGGCTACTATGGAGGTAACGTCAATCGTAATTTATTTTAATCTATAACTATTTTATTTAAAGGTTTATCATTGATATAGAAAATAATTAATGAATTTTCAATTGAATGAAAAAATCTTATATTTATTATAAGAAAAACTAAAAGAATCTGGCATTCACTCGGGTTTCTGGGTACAAATCCTGTTGGACACTAAATTATATTTGAAAAAAATTATTCCAGGCTAGTTTTTACTCAAAACATCTATAACATCTTTGAGTAAGTTGGAAAATATTGTAAGCCAAGCTGGTTGAACGGTATATAACGAATATATAAGGCAATATTATATAATATCACTCATAAATTTGTACTTATTAACAAAATATATAAAGCCTTCCCTTACAGCATTAAATATAGCACAAGGGGATGTTCCAGCAAGCATTGGAATTCTTGTTAAACCATAAAATCGAGATAGAAAACATGTATAAATTAGACGATGTGTCGACGGCTAGGATCGAATAAGTGATTATATTACATATATAATGTTAAATCTAGAAAATGTTCGATATGCTGAAATATATTTTCTTTTGCAGGTCAATCTAACTTGCAATACAGGTCTGCTGCATATAGGCTGAATTACAGACAGAAGAGGACCAGACACTGTAAGTGTTCTTGTTTTATGAAAATCTTTACAAATTATTTTAATAACTGTATTTTTATTTAAAAAATATTTTACACCTAAATAATAAACTGATTGTCTGATCTAAATATATCAAAGTTATGTTAAATACTACAAAAATAAAAGTACTCATATGGCTGTTAATTCCATTCAATTATATCATGTAGCTTTTGACTAAGCATCGTGATTCCCATGATAGCCTCTAACAACGACTGCTTTTCATCCCTCCCTGCACTCCGCAGCTTAAAAGGGGGTAGTATTAAGGGTAGTCCACTTCCTCTCGTGCATCGTTCTTTTGTCTCCTTATGCACGAGGAATGTGCCCAAAGAATTGGAGGACTCGTCGAAGGCATATTATTGACAATCTGTTCTTTAGTTCTTCGAGAATGGAGGCGTTTGTTCACCTTGCTGTCCATGGAATTCGTAACATCTGCACCATTATCTTGCACCATATTTCAAATGCACCCATTCAACGTATCTCACTTGCTGACAATTGAATGTAAAAAATCTGAGTTAGTATAATAATTTGAGTTAAGATTTTTTTTTCAAAACGCTACTCATTAGCCTCCTTAACATATTGACTTATAAACACTTTTATTGCACATACAATCTGGCGGGCTTATTGCCAGGCGGCAATCTCTTCCAACCAACTAGATAACAGATATTGATTTGACTAGAATATATCGCCGCATGATACTTAATCCTCCAGGTTGTTCTGTTTAAAACGATTGTGTGACATATTAAACATTATTTATTCATGACTAATAAATATTTTCATGTGTTTTCTTTTTTCAGATTCCTCGAAGAAGTGGATTAAGCCACGCCAAGGAGGTCCGACGCCAAGACATTCCCCACGTAAGTAAACTTTTTTCTCAAACCTTATTTTATTTGTGTTGACTTCTCAAAAATTATATCAAGAATACTTTATTTTGCTCTAGAATATCATTTTCTGAGGTTAACATTTAACATGGTATGACTTAATAAGTTAATATTTGAAAGAGGAAAACATAATTATAACTTGAAATAAAAAGTAATGAAATGTATGCATGTGACAGAAGTGATATATGTTTTGTGCGCCAGTATAGAAAAAATAGAGATCAGTTTGATCTGCCTCTCCAAATAGGGAAAGACGTGATAGTCACGATGAAGATGTGTAAACTGAGAAGTTTCATGAACAACTTCACTGAATCATTCTTCCTAAGCTCCAGAGGTTCATGCTACTGGTTGAGGTCTCTTCCTCGTCTCCATATTACATGCTGCTGGTTGAGGTACTTTACGCATATTACTTTATACTGGTTGAAGTCTCTTAACGCAAGGTCTGATCTCCCTATTTCTATCAACGTACAATTCCCATAATCATATACTTTTTAGATTTGACTGATTTGAAAAGTGTATATGTCATTTAAGATAAATTTACATGTACTTATTATTTTATAAATGTATTTTTTTTCTTTTTCAGATCATGGCAACAATTCCAAGTGGAATCTACAAGACGAGGATGAGGTGATCTACACTCTTCCCAGTAAGTTATTTTATTTCGCCATTTCAAAATTTCTCTTTTCCTCAACATGTTCACAACGTCATCCTTTAACCTTATTTCTCTGCCAGTTTTTCCCTCATGTATTTCTTTTCAGTTAGTAACAATCGTTTGTATTTTATATCGTGTACATTTTTTCAAATGTATGGAATTTTTCTATAGTTGTAAAATCTGCAAACGTAAATCTGGAAACACGTTTATCGCAACGTCAATGTAAATCATATTTGCACTGATTGTATGCTTAAATCAAATTCCTGATTGTATCAGCAAAATATTTAAAATATATCAGGATTTGCATTGTTTTTGTTTATAAAAATGGGTTAAATTCGAAACAGAATCAATCAAAACTTATTTTTTATAGCTTTAATACGTACAGTAAGGTATTTTAGTATTGGAAAGGGAAGGATAATCGATATGCAACATTTATGGTAAAAATAAAATGAGGGTTTGTCTTTGGTTAAATATCTCAGTAGCTAAAATGATAAGATGCTTGACTTTCGACTCTAGGGTTATGAGTTCGATTCCCAGTGGTACCCAATTTGAAAACAAAGGGTTCGAGGCTAGTTTTACCTTATAATATCAATAATATATTTCCCATTGGTTGGAAGAGCTCGCTACATGCAATCAGCCCGTCATGTCGTGCTCTATAGATTCAATATTTATGGCTGTATAATGCCGAAAAACTCTTAACTGGTGAACAGTAAGAAAACAAGGAAAAAAATAAACACTGAAAGGTTTATTGCTATATCACAATATTTTCTTATCAAAGTTATGATTATGAAAAATTAACTAAAAGCTAATGTATTTTACAATAATATTGAAGTATCGATATTAAATATGGATTTATGGAGTTTTGCACCTAACTGTTAACTTTATTTAAAAATAAGTTTGTATAGTGCAACAAAAAAACACAACCACACAAAATAGAATAAAATGTTTACTTTAAGGAATATTTTATTTTGAAACTTTTGAATTACGTAATAAAAACTTTTTAAATGTAGAAAATATTTTTCTTTACAGACCAATCAATTAAATGGTACTATTCAGCAGCCTATTTGGAAAAACAAAAAACCCGCCGTAAGTCCTATTTTATAAATTTATAACATTAATATTAAGTCATTATTAAATTAATATTATTTCATCTAACTTTACAAGAGAGAGCTTTTTTTAGATTATAGGTATATTTTAAAAACTACTATAAAAAAAGATAAAACAAGGTTTTATCGTTTTGTGATAAGAAAAACTTCGTTACCAAGTTCGTTCTTTGCAGTTAACGAAGTTAAAATAGTTTTGAATCCCTCAAGTTTGAGACATTAAATGTTTACATTTAAAATGTGAATTTAAATTTGAGTTTGATGATTTTATAACGGAAATTCTAGGATGAGTCCTGTTACAGCTCACAAATTGGCCCCAATACAGCCCTATTTAATGTATTTAGCTAAATAACTTGCCATTTATTAGAATTGATGCTTATATTAAAGTTAATAAAATAATTAATATAACTGAACATCGTTACAAGGCTATATTGGGGCAAATTTGTGAGCTGTCACAGGACGCATCCTAGAATTTCCAAACTATAGTGAACTAAGAACTTAAAACAGAACCATTTTTTTTATTGTAAACATTGTTTATTGTAAGCATTGTTTTATTGTTAGCATTGTTTTAATGTAAGCATTGTTTTATTTAAAATTATAGAATATTTTATTTTTAAAATTTTGATAAACGTAACTATGGCTTGTTTTTTATGCGGATTTTTTTTTGCAGCTCAAACCAACAAATGGTTTTCACCTGAATATTTGGAGCAACAGAAAAAGCGTGGTAAGTCCTATTTTGTAAATTTATAATATTAATATTAAGTCGTTATTATTGACTCATTGTTTTATCTCATTTTACAAGCGAGAATTTTAAAGATTATTTGTGTATTTTAAAAACAACTAGAAAAAAGATAAAATACGTTTTTATATGATATTTTTGTGACATGAATAACTTTATACCAAATATGTATGTTCTTTTCAGTTACGTTTAGTTTAAATAGTTTTGAATCCCTTAAATTTGAGGCATTAAATGTTAACGTTTAAAAAATGGATACCCAATGTAAATTGCAATTTTTTAATGATTTTATAAACTAGCGAATGCTGATTCCAAAAACTTATAATATTCTCATAGAAAATAAATAAATTTTCTTAGAGGCTGCTTGAAGTGTTGCTCCGAATAACAAATCAAGTTTACCGAGTATGTTTGTGAAATCTTCACCAACAGAGTTGTTTATTATAGGAAGCTCAGCTGATGTTCACTTTTTCAGTCTTTCAGCCGTATTTGTTCACTTTTTCAGTCCTTCAACACAGTTATATCATGGTATTTTTACCAACATAATTTAATTTATAAATTTTTCAATTATTTTCAGAGGAAATAACACCACCTAAGCTTCAAGATGGGCAGGCCTGTATGCACAGAAGGAGAAGAGAAGGTAGGATTAAATATTTAAAATACATAAAAATATCTCTTTACTTTCTAATTATATTAAGTGGACACAAGCTACCCGGAGCAAGAAATAAAAAAATTAAAGTCTCTCAAAAATATTATTAAAATTAAAATTTTAATTGCAGACAATAATTTATTCGAACAAAATATAAATATTAAAAATGTAAAGAGTTTGGGACCCTCGATATCTGTTAATCGATAAAAATATAAAAGCGCATTCATAGAACAAGATGCAATATACTAAATCTGGTCCCGATCTTTTATGTTCATTGTTCATACATCAATAAGGTAAAAACACATGCAGATTCTTAAGCCAAGTATTCACGACGTATTCCGGATACAAAGTGGAACCTTTTAATGTTACACATTAAAATATAATATTTTTTTATAATTAGCTCTTTAACAAGGGGATGTCTTTATTTTCTTTATCTACCACAAATTTGATATGTCATGATATATATGTTTTTTTTCTTTACATTTTCTTATTCTTTCATATATTGTTTAAATTCCATTTGTAAAACTTAGAAAAATACCAAACTTAATAAGCTCAGAGGAATATTTGAAAAGTAGAAGGAAAAAAATGTAAGTAAGGATATATGAATGTAACCTAAGTGTAAGTTATATGTCAATTAATAATAAAATTGTCAATGTTCTTTTTACCGCCCCTAATTTAAGTTTAGTGGGGGCTCCACCGTTCAAATCACAACCTTAATTAACCTTCCTTAGAGTAAGCGTTGGGTAGCATTATTTTTATTACTTTTAAACATATACATACCGACACGCAATTTCCTTGGTAAAATAGAAAGAAAGGATAGATTACCACTCTTTCATGTAATGTTATAGTTTCACCATATCCATACACCTTGAATTTTTTGTCTCCCGTTATACGCCCTTAACGTGCCTACTCCAATGGTTCTTAACCCAAAGTCTCCGTTAACAGGGTGTCTCGGCGATTCTTTATATTATTACCAAATTAGTTATTAAATGAAAAATACTTTAGGATTGAAAAATATAATGATAAGGATACTTTGCATAAATATGTAACTAATATTTTTTTTTGCAGATCCGCTGATGCTTTTAAAATATGCTGTAGCCAATGCATGGAAAGAACGCAGAGCGAGAGCAAACGCCAAGTCATAATACTTATTGCCCTAAGGATCTTAAATATGAAAACCCCTTAATCCTGAAGTTCTCTAAATTAATTAAATCAAATTAATTGTACTTAATTTCGGCATGTTTTTTTATGACCCAGTGTTACGAGTTTGTATGATATTTTTGTAATTAAATATTTTTAACCGTAAATAAGCTTAATGTAATTATTATTCATCCCTTTTTGATAACTTCCCTTTCCTCCGGAAACAAGTGTTTTATACTTCCTACTCAATTCATCAACCCTCCTGATGTGACGAAGTGCATTCAATGAAGTAAACGAAATCAGTTTACTTTTTATTGAGAAACTAAGCTCTTGTACATAAATCAAAGTATAAATCTACTTTATGTTGAAGTGTTAAATAAATAAGTACATGATTTATTAAACATTAATGATTCATTGTAACTAAAGCTTTTTATACCTTTGAATTTGGTGTTTAGCCAACAAACTATGGGTATATGTGGAATTTATAAAGTTTCCAATTTAAAAGTGTCCTAATTCGAAATATGACAGTATTGTGGAAACATCATATAACAACAACTGTCATATAGTAGTATTGCAATAAAATTATAACAAAATGTTACGTTTGATTTTTAAATGTTATTGTATCATTTAAATCACAAAAAAAATAAATAGCTTTAATTTAAAAGAGTTTTTGAAAGCTGTGACAAAATTATAAGTGGTTCATGATGCCAGCTGCTTGTAGTAGAAGAAGTTTGAGCGATTAATCTCAGATACGATGTCTAATTTTGACTGTGCGTATCAAAGAGTGGTCTTTGTATTCACAAAAAGAAATATAGCTTCATACGAGACTTCTGAGGGAATTCTGCGTCTCCGACTTCTTTCTTCGATACATGGTTGTCATGGATGTATAATATAAGGCATCTAATGCAACATATATTTACATATGTTTTTCTTCTTGTTTTGCTATCAATAAATATAATAATGACTATAAAGTAAGAATGTGAATGGAGTGCGTGCTAGAGGTTGATCGAGGAAAGTATGATTGGATTGAGTGAATATTTTGACATAAGAAAACTTTAAAAGTCAGAGGGATTATAAGAGTTCAATGAATAGTTTACTTTGAGGAGTTGAAGAACGTATGTCGAGTTTAGCGCTCTCATCTCTCTACTTACCCTGGCAGAGAAATGGCATAGTAGTACTCGTATGTATGTGTACACTAGGTTTGTATATTAAACAATTGAGGACTTTGTTTTATCACTTACTGCATTAATTCACACTGCACGTGATTTTACTTCACTTCTCGACGCTCTTGCTGAATGTTCATTCCTCCTGAAGAAAGTCCCGTGATAAGAGGGAGGAAACACATGTGGTGGGGATTTATGTAATTAGTAGGACAATAATTTATTAGTTGTTGAATATTCTTAAATGGAGTTCCACAAAGTAGAAGCGGAAACTTTTAATAAAATTATTACTGGACAACTAACCACAAATCAACCTAAGACCACCGTAATCTGATTTATGTTCTAAAATCCTGTCAGTAAAAAGTGTATATCTTGTCTTGAAAATGTTTTTGGCTCAAACCCACCAACTGATATACCATAATGACAAATATGTTTGCAATGATGACTACCTTGATGGTCTAATTGGTGGAACACTTATCTTTCAAATTAGAAGTTGCGGTTTCGATTCCCGCTAGAACTCAACTTTTTTAAAAACACATGAGTGCGGTTTTCATTTAAGACCTCCATTGGAATCTTTTTAGTAGGTGGGACGATATTGTCACATGACAATAAGCTTGACGGGTAGCACTGTATACATTGACAGTGTTATAACACATACATAATACATTTTCTAAAATATATTAAAACTGGAAAAATAATGATTTGCATTAAGGTATAAGCGACATTTTTAACACATTGCAGTCAATTAATTTCTTGCTTAGTTTTATTTATGAAGATTTTTTTTAGCATTTTTTTTAAGATCTTTTTACACATTTCTGGTTGTTCGGAAGTGATTTATGTGGAATAAAAATAAAAGAAAAAATATCAAGCGCTGTTTATAGAGCAAACTCTCCTCAAGGGTGCTTCAACTTGGGAATAAAATAAATTCATTATTATTGACAGATCTTAATAATTAATATATTCTCGTCTTAAGCGTTCTTCTATGTTTCTTATTCTTGACCTTATATCCCTCAGTTAAAATTTCTACAACTATTTCACTCCTTTTTTCTAGATCAACCCCTTTAATATTCGTTATGATACATTTTCAAACATTTTAAATCTGGATGGAGGCTTTTTACTTGTATACACCCATATTTTTCTCGGCCAAGTAATATTTCACAACACTAACGAAGCAAAAACTTTTCTTGGTGACTTGTTTATTAAGGAAATCAGCTAGATTACTGATATAGACCTGAAAATGTCAGCTGAGGGACTGGACTACCCAGAGATATGGATAAAGGGCGGAGAACTGAAGCGAATGGAGGAGATCCACCTTTAGATGAAACTTGACCCGTTAAGGGTGGGTTTAAGAAAATAAATGGATGAATGCGTGAGATAATCAACCAGTAGTCTTCACTGTCATATCTGAAGGTCGAAGAGGTGTTGGCAGGAGGCAAATCTCCTGGCTCCGCAATATACGTGATTGGACTGGCATAATGAGCGTTGGGGATCTTTTTCGTGCTGCCGGGGACAAATATGCCTACTCTCAGGTTATATTCAACGTTGGGGGGACCTGACATGACACTGGGAAGAAGAATGCGTGAACTTAACCTCATGGTTTTCCTTTGCATCACCCACTTTTCACATCCTACGTCAACATTTTTTATCACTAAAATGTTAATTTATTGGAATAAAATAAAAAAGTTTTTTTGTTATATTACAATATTTTTTACTTTCGTACAATACATACCAAAAAAAATTTACATGATACAAAGACATAAAGTTAAATTTAATTAATCGTATTAAGTACATTTAAGTTCTTATCAAAAACATATATACTTACACTTAATCCCTTTAATAATCCTGGAGACGTTAATTGGTCTTTATACTTAAACTAACATTAAGAAAATAAATTAAAAAAGATACTAATACTATTTTTGGTCATCTTTGGTTTTTGACATCTTAATACTAGATACTATTTTTTGACATCTTTGGTTTTTGGCATCTTAATACTAGATACTATTTTTTGACATCTTTGGTTTTCGACATTTTAATACTATAGTAGATACTATTTTTGGACATCTTTGGTTTTTGACATCTTTGGTTTTTAACATCTTAATACTAGATACTATTTTTTAACATCTTTGGTTTTTGACATCTTAATACTAGATACTATTTTTTGACATCTTTGGTTTTTGGCATCTTAATACTAGATACTATTTTTTGACATCTTTGGTTTTCGACATTTTAATACTATAGTAGATACTATTTTTGGACATCTTTGGTTTTTGACATCTTTGGTTTTTAACATCTTAATACTAGATACTATTTTTTAACATATTTGGTTTTTGACATCTTAATACTAGATACTATTTTTTGACATCTTTGGTTTTTTTAAATATATTTTTTACATATAATAATTTAAGGATAAAAAAGAATATATACAAATAAATTATATACAAAATGTTATATTTTAAAATCCAGTTTTTTTTATTCGAGAAACTAAATAATGGATAAAACAAAAAAAAAATATTGTTTAAAAATTAATAAATTATTAAAAAAATACATGTTTTGTTAATTAAATAAAAATGAATAGTAAATTCAATAATTAATAATTCTTAAAAAAATAACTCTTTTAATACTATCAATAATATTGCACAATTAAATTAAAACATGTAAATTAAATAATCTTGAATTTTTAATAAGTCAATAAAAAAACTCCAAATGTTTTATTAACGTGGAAAAGTTTTTTGTTTTGTATTAAATAAATTATTATTCGTTGAAGTATAAATTAAACTTAAAACTAAACTCGCTAACTTTTTTTTGTTTTCAGTTTTTATATTCTTTTTTGTTTTTTTTTTCAATATTTTTTTGTTTAATCTTAATATTGTCACATGATCTTTTTTTCTTTTATATATATTGATAATGACGTTAAAATAAAAATATTATCGAAATTAAAATATTAATTATAAATTAAAATGTATTTCAATAAGAAACTCAAGGATATATTTTAATATATTTTTTAAAGTTTTAAGAAAAAAATCAATTAAGGAGTTTTATGTAAAATAAATTTCATCATGTTAAGGTTTAAAAACTATGGTAAAAAATATATGTTGGTTCAATTCCTCGCTAATACTCGTTTAATTACGTAATTGATTCAATTTTGTAATTATGTGATTACAACTTGTTGAGGAATAATTAATATTTAAAATTAATTCGATTGAAAGATTTAAGTCTACAAATCAGAAAAACAATTTAAATATACTAAATTGATTAAATAAAAGAAAATGTGACAGTCAATCAAAAATACATTTTAACAAATAACTTAATAATAACCCGTAACCCTTAAAATTAATCTATTTTATGTACTAAATATTATTTACAACAATTTATTAAGTTTTTCGATGACGCGCAATTTTTCAACACAAAAAAGTTTTCTACTTTGCCTTTTACAACTGCAAGTAAAATGGCGGTTGATTCAGAGAACGATTTTATTTCATAATTTATATTTTGCAAAGTTTTGAGATGTGTCCTGTCAGTTCTATAGATAGTTATATTATTTATTTTATTTGATTGTCAAGGATCAAATGAAGTAAAACAGAACAGAGCAGGAAGGTTTTCCTCAACCCACATCTAAACAAAGCAATGAGTAATTGTACACCAAAAGGTTATCTTCTTGAAATCTGCAGTGATTTTCAGGAAGTGTAAGGGTATCAGACGTTCCTCTTAACGGGTGTTTAATGCCATTGTGCTGATGTAGTGATGATCCATATGTAGTGATGATAAGAATTCTGACTCTTATTCTGAATATTTTTTTTCTTGTGCAGTATGCCCCTGAAATCACAGAAACCAAAATAACCCATTTGTACGGAATTTTTTACATCTATCATAATAATAATTAAATGAGAATTTAATGTTATCTATTATAATAAAATGAAAAATCCATGGAGTGACAATGTATGACAGAATGTGCAATAAAGTGATTAGGGACGAATGTGAACATAAAACTGACGCATTGAGTAAGACGAAGAAGTGAATTCTGAAATGGTTTGGCTTACTAAGCTATGGAAATATTATCAAAAGAAAGCTTAATTGAACTGATTTAAAAACTGTACTTACAGGTTTTGGAGTAGAGCTTGTTAAATTCGCTCTCTCCATGTTAAAGGCATCTATCTCATCTTCGAAAGAAGACTCTAGATAGAAACGAAAGGCTTCACTGGGCCTTACTATGTTGCTCGAGGTGGGAGATTCGTCTTCATCATTGTCCATTGAATAGCTGCTTGAGCTTTCAGTACTCGCGGATCGAGTTGATAGGTTAAATAAGTGGGCATATTTTGCCATCATGCTTGGAAGCATGGGTTCTTTATCATCAAAAGTGCTCTCCGTGAAAGAGAGACTGTCGGATAAGTTTCCTGAAAGAAAAAACAATACATAACGCTACTGAAAGCAATATATTTAAAAAAAAAACAAGTAATACGGATAGATTATATTTTTTAATTAACCTTCAAGACCAATGAAATGTTTTTTTTTTATTCTCAAGTAAAATTTAATCATTGATTTATATAGCGTTTTCTCAGATGATGGAAAAGTTATGAGGGACATCAAATGGTGTGTAGCAATAAGAAACAATGACAATAGGACAGTTAAACTCATATATTTCAACTGGACAGTATAGAAACTAAGCAAGATGTTAGTCCACAACAGTTTTTAAGTACCTAGCTAAGAATATCGTAGAAATACGTGCACTTAAAAAAATACATTGGAAAACAGTGTGTGACAGAATACGGAACTAAGTCATAAGATGAATATGCCAGTTTGTAAAAATCAAATAATATTTGGTGACGTTTGTCAAAAGTCACTACGTTAGTCTGCATTGGCTAGGGATGGGGTATACGACAATTAGATTTTTTACTTTTTTATACATAAAATTAAATGTTCGTAATTAGAATTAATTCATAGTGGATCTTGGCCTATTTAAAGACAGATACAAATCATACAGTAAATTAGAAAGTCAGTATAATGAAAATTAGGAATTAAAACGTCAGCTTAGAGAAAAACTATTTTTCGATTTATAAAAAAACGATTCGATTTGTAAAAAAAAAACGATTTTACCCCAACCCTTTGAAACATGACATTTCAAACGTCACAAAGACCATCCTACATTTTCTCTAGTATAATAACAAATATATAGTGCAAATTTGAGTGGGAGGTGGGGTATAAGAAGACCAAGGAAAGAATGGTTGGATCATTTGAAATATTATGAAAGACAGAAACGTTGAAAGTCAGATAAATCGTAGAATGAGAAAGTGTATATAGGATAAAGAAGAGGCGAAGAATATGTGTCGAGACAGAAAAGCCTGGTGCTCTGTCTTCTCTGCATACCCCAACAGGTGAATGACGTGATGGTATGTATACATGAAAACATCAATGTTACAGTACAGCACGGGAAATAAAAACAAATACAATTCATTCAACAAAAAAAAAAGCTTATAACATTAATAATAATAAAAAGACAATTTATATAGCATCATTTAGAGAGCCAACTCTCCTCAAGGGCGCTCGAATTAAATTCAAACGACAATTAAATACAGCGCTATTTAGACAACGATCCCTTCTCAAGTGCGCTCTAGCATGGGACTCAAACCCATTAAATTTAAACAAATTACATCTGGTAGCTATAGAAGCATACAGTACAATCTAATGGGAATATTTCCATTTAGCAATTCTCTCCAGCTATCAGAGGTGTGCCAAAAAAATTGTTTTTTTAAACTGGGTTCCAGCGGGTTTCGGACCTGCAGCCTCCAGGTAGGAAGACACGCGTCTTATCAACAAGGCCACTTTTATTAATATATTACAAAATAAATTGATGGAAAAGCAATTAGATTAGACACTTTCTCGCGTCTAAATACACATATGTTCAGAACAACATATTTAGTACCATAAGAACACTACAGAAAACTTACCAAGAGAATAAGAATGATAAAGAAACCCTTTAAGATCGTCTGGATAGTAAAAAGGATCAATTTATAGGAGAAATTATTGTACAAAAATAATTGATCTAAAATGGAATCCCTGATCTCTTATAAAAAAGCAACTCTATAAATTAATCAAAATCAAAACCTGAGCTTTATAAAAACGTTAAAAATACTACGGCCTCCACTGTCTATGTACAAAACACGAAATACTACGGCCTCCACTGTCTATGTACAAAACACGAAATACTACGGCCTCCACTGTCTATGTACAAAACACGAAATACTACGGCCTCCACTGTCTATGTACAAAACACGAAATACTACGGCCTCCACTGTCTATGTACAAAACACGAAATACTACGGCCTCCACTGTCTATGTACAAACACGAAATACTAAGGCCTCCACTGTCTATGTACAAAACACGAAATACTACGGCCTCCACTGTCTATGTACAAAACACGAAATACTACGGCCTCCACTGTCTATGTACAAAACACGAAATACTACGGCCTCCACTGTCTATGTACAAAACACGAAATACTACGGCCTCCACTGTCTATGTACAAAACACGAAAAAATTACACTTACTGAATTGATTTTCGGCGTATCTCAAAAAGTCTGCATAGTCGGGGTACATACCCATGTTAAGAACTTTTTCGGGGGCTGGAAAGAAAAAAAAAATGATTACAAATTATCATAAGGTCAATTAGACTCATATACTTAAGTAGAGTCCAGAATCTCACTGGCATACTTATGAGGTTACACCCAGTTGCAGCATACGGAGACAATGAGTATCATTTCTGTGGCGTTATGGCAGAAGTTGATATGTCCGTTTTTTGTCATGTTGTGTTTATTCTCCCAATTTATAGAAAATATTTCTCAGCATGTTGTGGGAAAACTTGGTGTATCAGTCATTATCCAAACAAAGGAAATATTGATTGGAAAAACTTGAAAAATGCTTATTTGTACTGATTTTAACAGCTCATCAAAGTTAATATTGCTTCTCCTGTAAACTAAGGTAAAACGGATATATTAACTTCTGCCATAACGCCATATTTATCACTTGATTTTAACATTTCGACATTCATTAATCTAACGCGGTCATGCGGGAAAATTCGACGAGATCAATAAGATAAATAATTGAATGCATAAAATAAGAAATAACTCACGAGGAATTGGAATTGTCGGAGCGTTCCCAATTTGCTGCTCCTGAATCCTGCTAGGTCCTGAAAATAAAGAGTATTTTTGAAACCATGCAAGAGGAGAATATTTTCGTACTTATGAATATTATTATAATCAAACGACAATTTACATAGCATCATTTAGAAAGCAAAATCTCCTCAAAAGCACTCTAACTCAATTCAAAGGACAATTTCATATAGTTCCATTTAAAGAGTAAACTGTCCTCAAAAGCATTCTAATTTAATTCCTTCAATGACAATTTTAAAAGAACTGTTTAAAAAGCAAACTGTCCTCAAAGGCGTTCTTATTAAATTCAAACTACAATTTTATATAGTTCAATTTAAAGAGTAAACTGTCCGCAAAGGTAATCTAATTTAATTCCTTCAATGACAATTTTAAAAGAACTGTTTAGAGAGCAAACTGTCCTCAAAGGCGCTCTAATTCAATTCAAACTACAATTTTATATAGTTCAATTTAAAGAGTAAACTGTCCGTAAATGCGATCTAATTTGATTCCTTAAAGGACAATTTAAATAGAAGTGTTTAGAGAGAAAATTGTCCTCAAAGGTGCTCTTATTTAATTTGAAGGATAATTTTATATAACGCTATTAAGGGAACGAACTCTCCTCAATAGCGCTCCTCCAAGCACTCTGAGATGAGCTAAGGTACGTAAAACAGATTCTCGAAGAAATATGTTATTTATAGTTAAGGCACTAGCATTGTGAAGGTTTAAAGACATTATAATTTGTTTTATTAAACACTGTTTATTCCACTTTTTGTAACGGTATAATCCTACCGGAGTCTTATTTTGCTCCCCTGATTATTAGGTGAAAACCTAGAAACCGATAGGGTGTACCGTTACATAGAGTGGAATAAACAGTGTTAAATAAAACAAATATATAAAGTGCCAATGAGAGAGGGAGGTGCGGTACAAGAAGATCAAGGGAAGTATGGTTAGATCAAATTAATATTATGATAGAAAGAATCATTGTAAATCTATAATATGAAAGTTTATATAGGATAAAGAAGAGGCGAAGAATATGTGACCTTAAAAAACTGGCTGTCTGTTCTCTCTGCGTACCCCGGCATGTAAATTACGAGATGGTATGCATAAATGAAAACATCAACGTACAGTACAGTACGGAAAATAAAAACATATACATTTCATTCAAGAGAAATAAAGTTATTATAATAACAATAATGAAAGGACAATTTATATAGTACAATTTAGAGAGCAAACTCTCCTTAAGGGCGCTCCAACATGGGACAAGAACCCACTAATATTAAACAAATCACGTCTAGTAGCTATAACAGCGCTCGAGCGAATAATGTACAACACTTTAACTGCGTACAGTACAACCTTATGGAATTATTGCCATGTAGCAATTCTCTCCAACCAACTGGAAAGATGCTAAAACTCCAGCGAGAATTGTTCTCGCAACCTCCGTGTCGTATGACAGCCGTCTTACCAACAAGGCCACGGAGGTCGTGAAAATCGATTTACACGGCTCTGAATCCATTATTTTTGACAGATTAAACATATTACAAAATAAATTGATCTAAGATGAGTGTTAAGATAGGAAGGAAGTGACTGCGGCCATTAAGTTAGGTACTTTTCCCCATCTGTTCAGAAAAATATATTTATTAAGAAAACCTTAGAGAAGATACCAAGGAAGACGAACTACAAATAAACCTTTTTTAGGTAATCTGGATAATAACGATAATATCATATTATAAAAAAATACTTAATCTTAAATGGAATGCCAGGAAGTCTCCTTGTCGAACCCCAAGATCAAATAATTGCCTTATTCAATATGACAAATAGTTGACTGTTAATTCATTAATTCGTACATATGATACAGGTATGATCTCCACAATATATCCCAATGGGATTTACCACTTATTCAATATGACAAATAGTTGACTGTTAATTCATTAATTCGTACATATGATACCGGTATGATCTCCACAATATATCCCAATGGGATTTACCACCTATTCAATATGACAAATAGTTGACTGTTAATTCATTAATTCGTACATATGATACAGGTATGATCTCCACAATATATCCCAATGGGATTTACCACCTATTCAATATGACAAATAGTTGACTGTTAATTCATTAATTCGTACATATGATACCGGTATGATCTCCACAATATATCCCAATGGGATTTACCACCTATTCAATATGACAAATAGTTGACTGTTAATTCATTAATTCGTACATATGATACCGGTATGATCTCCACAATATATCCCAATGGGATTTACCACCTATTCAATATGACAAATAGTTGACTGTTAATTCATTAATTCGTACATATGATACAGGTATGATCTCCACAATATATCCCAATGGGATTTACCACTTATTCAATATGACAAATAGTTGACTGTTAATTCATTAATTCGTACATATGATACCGGTATGATCTCCACAATATATCCCAATGGGATTTACCACCTATTCAATATGACAAATAGTTGACTGTTAATTCATTAATTCGTACATATGATACCGGTATGATCTCCACAATATATCCCAATGGGATTTACCACCTATTCAATATGACAAATAGTTGACTGTTAATTCATTAATTCGTACATATGATACCGGTATGATCTCCACAATATATCCCAATGGGATTTACCACCTATTCAATATGACAAATAGTTGACTGTTAATTCATTAATTCGTACATATGATACCGGTATGATCTCCACAATATATCCCAATGGGATTTACCACTTTGACACTCATCAATCTAACGCGATCATGTAGAAAAATTCAACGAAATGAACAATAAACACATTTAACCTGTACACCGCGTTAAAAATCAAATTCAACGAATCCGTGCGCGGCACAATTTCGGCGTTTTTAATTTCTAAGTTTAAACGCGTATTTTGTTTAGAGCCACTGATATTTGATTACGCCACCAAGTAAACATGACATTCAAGTAATTTTATGATAATAAATAATAGTCATTACTCTTAAGGAGACTCATTAAATAAAGGAGATAAACTAAACATTACGTAAAATGCACAAAGGAATGCTACAGATCAGATCACAGGCGTTTGTGCTTCCCGCGAGGAACACGTAAACTATATAAGATATAATAATACTCACCAGGAATTGGATTTATCGAGACGTCCTGATTTTGTTCCTCCTGCATCCTGCTGGGTCCTGAAAATTAAAGAATATTATTTAAACCACGCAAGAAAAGAACACTGTCGTAGTTATGAATATCATAATAGTAAAATGATAACGTATACAGCGCGGTTTAGAGAGAGCAAACTTTTCTCAAGGGGGTTGCAACTTGGGATTCGAGCCCAGTTTTACTAATAAGCTAAAAGTATTACAAAATAAATTTATAAAAGTTGAATGTAAGGATGGAAAGTTGGTAGCTATGACCGTTAGATCTGGAGGATAATCAAATATAAAAATAGGTTATTTTATATAAGGCTATAGAAAGCTGTTTTATTTTTAATCACAGCGTTTTTATTTCAAAAACTTTACACACATTTATTATTAACACAAAAAAATTAATATGGTTGAATCAATATTATATACGAGTATCAGGGATGGCCAATTTGTTTGTTGTGGCCATCGAATTTTTCTGTAAAAAAACATAACACGCATGTTTAAAAGGATAACTAATCGTTTAATGATACAGTTTGGAGAAGTTAGTAGTGACTGGAAGAGTTGAGAGGCAGAGAGCAAGACGATGGTCTTCAGCAAGGTGGATGGAACGAATCATTCTGACGACTTATTCCTCATTAAGTGCTGTACTTATCATGGCTCGCAAATCCACTAAGTTCCAGATTAGGGATTCACGACACTCAGCCAAGAACAACGTAAATTGGGGAAAAATCAATAATATGAACAAAAAAAATTTAATACATAAGGCATAATATACTCACCAGGAATTGGGTTTTGCTGTGGGATCTCGTATGGTTCTTCGTACATCCTACTTGGGCCTGAAAAAAAAAGATTAATTGAAGACGTGTTTTTAACAAACAATATCACTGACCGAAGTCTGGGGTTTGCATTTTTTAATAATTGTCATTGCTGTTGCTGGGCCTTGTAGTCATCATTCCAACGTCAGATGGAAACTGAAGCTGTGCCTTGGAGTTTTTTTCTTTCCTTTTTACACCAGTTAGCTTATTGGCCACACCACTGCACTCAATCCGATCACACACCGAAGTATAACATGTTTTTGTTCCTTTTTTTTGAAGAATATGTATGACCAAAGTTATGATTATTTTTTTACCAAGTACTTGGCAGAAGAAATGACTGTCACTCGAGAGGTATAGGACAGCGCGGGGTTTGAACCAGTGACTACCGCACGGAAGTCCAGTTTAAATTTATCTTTTGAACTATACCACCTAACAATAATAACAATGAGTGACGTATCACCTGTACCCATTTCAGCCCCTTCTCCACCTGCCCCCATTATAAGAACAAAAATCATAATATAGGAACTTAAGAAAAGCTTAATTTAATCATGAATGTGCAATCTTGAACGGAAAAAGCTTTATTATAATATACCACACTATTGGACCGGTGTGGAATGGTTAATTTATTAGGTGAATTAGAAATCGATCTCAAAGTTCTACTCCTTTTCGAAGAAACATCTCTCAGGAACAGATTCGAAAGGTACAATGGAAACATCCGACTTAAATACAAAGTTTGAAATCAAACCATTTGCTACACAGTAGATTTTTTAGAAACGTACTACCTAATATGATAACATTTATGTTTTTCATATATCAGTTTAGCAGCTGCATTGAAAATAGACTAGGGTCTAGTAATGTGCTAAACAGGTTAACTAGAATAAATAAAATTACAATATTCCAGACGTGACACAAAAAAAAAATGATTTTCCTTCTTGGAAGACATCTACATACATATTTTAACTCTTTTAAGACTATAGAAAACCGAAGAAATCAAATTAAAAATGAGTGTCAATAGTTCTATGACAAGGCCTTGTAGAGCTCCTTTCATTTCCAATTATGTATGTTCCTCATAGGATTATGTTATATTAGTAACAAAATAAATGAATCCTTTGCGAGGAGCAGATGACCAAGGCTTGCAAAGAAGAATTTATGTGTATCAGTTGACTTAAGGAGTTTAAAAAATATATAATTTATTGATATTAAAAAGTCGAGTATATAGTATTGTTGAATATAGTGGATACTTTTTGACTTTATTTAAGAATGGACATTTATATTAGAAAAACACTCACCTGGTTGGTTGCTTGGCATGGGAGGCAGATCTCTTGGATTTATGTAGCCTGCGCGTTCTGTAAATATATTTTTCATTTGTTAATAATTATAATGAGAGGCACAATATAATGTATTGTATTACACTTTCATTGTAAACAGTCGAAATCAGGCTGGAATCCTTATATTAAAAAAAATCAGGGTTTCAACGGAAAATGAACCCGCAACCTTCGGGTTGGTAGACAAGTCTCTTACTAACTAGGCTTCGGAGGTCGTCATATACTTTATAAACAACTGATCATCGAGGGAAAAATAAATGACTAACATAGCAGGGGTAGACACTGCATCCCTTGAGTTAAACACTTGTGGAAATGTTCTAGTAAGTTGATTGGGGTTTATGTATCATAAGTAAGATATACATTGCCATGGTGGTTGCCAACCTCCGATAGGAGACGGTACCTCAAGTAAAATAATGTTAAGAAATTATTCATTAAATGTCATATAGTTATTCAACTTAAAATAAGGTTCTACGCTATTAGGAATCACACTAGATGTATAAATTATAATAGTATAATTCATTAGTTATAGTTCGGAAAATTTAGGATGAGTCCTGTGACAGCTCACAAATTCGCACCAATACAACATTGTAACGATGTTCAGTAATTTTAATTATTTTATCAACTTTAATATAAGCCTCAATTCTAATAAATAGCAAGTTATTTAGGTAAATACATTACATTAGGTTGTATTGGGGCAAATTTGTGAGCTGTCATAGGACTCATCCTAGAATTTCCGAACTATAGAAACAACGTTTAGTTATTTGGAATATAAATACGATATAATAATAGGCTTTTCATTGTGATCCATTATGACTGCCAGTCATCTTGTGCATGAAATACGCCTGTGTGTATTGATTTGTTTAGTGCAAGCTGTTGTACTATAACAAGAACACACTCTTTACATGTCAAATTTAAAGTAAAGATCGCAAGGAGATTACACTTCCAAGATGAACGGCATGTTTTATCTGTTGCAGCGTAATTTTTATGCTGTTAAATAACGCTGTAAAAACATGTTAAGAAAAAAAAACATAAATTCAGATGTAAAATTATCTAAGAGTAAAACTAGTCTGTGTGAAGTGAATCCACCAGGAATCGAACCGGGGGTGCCATCTTGTTTAGCGTTATTGCTAACCGTTAGACCACGGCCACCAAGTTTAATTAATTTGGAATAGTTTAATTAATTTTAAATTAAATTAACTTACGTCGTAAGGCTACTAACGACCCGATAGGTATCCAAATGCGTCCAAAAGGTCCTGCAAACAAAAAAATGTTATATGTATTTGAAATCAATATAATTATTTAACATATTTTATAGTACTACTTAACGTGTTCCCCGCGGGGAGCACAAACGCCTGTGATCTGACGACAATCCAAGTTTCAAATCACAAATACTTAAAACAAATGACACAAAACCGGAATAAAAATTGAACTAAAATTTAAAATAATCTTTATTCTAGCGACATCTTTGAAAACCTTGTCAAATAATATATTAGTTTATGAGATATTGTTGAATAAACAGAGCGCCGATTTTTTTTGGTTTCTCAATATTTCCAGCATTAACGACCTGTCTCGCGGATCGAGTCCTGCGATGAGTCTCTCTTACGTAAATAAACATTACTAGTGCTATATGCATTTGATTGGGTGAGTGTCATGAAGCATTGATTTGATCGTAGCATTCCTTTGTTTATTTTACGTAATGTTAAATTTATCTCCTTTATTTAATGAGTCTCCTTAAGAGTAATGACTATTATTTATTATCAGAAAATTACTTAAGTGTCATGTTTACTTGGTGTTGTAATCAAATATCAGTGGTTCTAAACAAAATATGTGTTTAAACTTAGAAATTAAAAAACGCTGAAATTGTGCCGCGCACAGGATTCGTGGAATTTGATTTTTAACGCGGTGAACAGGTTAATTAAGCGGTATTGAATAAAGTATTCAACTGAGGCTAAAAAAAATAAGTTTCAAAAAGAACACCCAGCAATTACAGAGGGCTGCTTGTTTAATAACAATTCACACTTATATAGATAATATAATATTATGTAAAAAGCTTATTTTCAGTATCACACTGAAGAGTAAATAATACAGGCTGGCAAAATATTAAAGCGTAATATTGAGGTTTGGAAAAATAAAGGGTGTAAATTACGTCAATTTATTTTTGACGACAGTATACATCGTCTTCGTCGTTGCTGGACCTCGTAGTCAAGGACCTCTTTGCTATTCCGATGTTAGTTGGAAAGCAAAGCTGTGCCATGGAGTTGTGGTCCTTTTTTTCTCCGCTTTAAGTGAGTAATCCGTTGCACACCAGCAGACTCACCAGACACACCCCTGTATTTGATCAGATTGGACACTGAAGTGAGACGATGGGATAATACCGACATGGTTTTTTTTTTAGAGAATAGATATGATCCAAGTCAAGACCCTTATGGTCCTGAATAGTAGGTGGAAAAAGGCCTGTGTTCTTTATTCTCGGGGTGATGAACCAGCGACCTTCGGAAGTACAGTGCGCATGCCACGAGTGCATGACTACGCGGTAACACATTTGTAGCAGCTAGTAAAATTTAAAAGAAAATAATAAAAAATAGAATAATAAAAATCAAAAATAGCACGTACCTCGCATCCAGGGCCCCGCCATCGCACTATTTATGTAGTGATGGGTATTGTCCACGTAGGGACTCATTCCTGAAAATAATATTTAATTTATTGAAAAAGCATATTAAACAATACTATATGATCGACTTTTTAATAGTAATAAATAATGTATTATATAATTTTTTTTTGATGTAAGTACACATTTTAGATTCACTCGAGATTTTTTTCAAATATTTCATTGATTTTTTTCTTCATGGAACACGTCATATAACGTTTAATTTGTATTTATAGGAAAAAAAAAAGAAAATTTGATATACGGAATTTCAATTACAATTTTTTAGGAACGCATCTCTTCCGTAAAGCGGGGTATGGGTGTAGTTGCGTAGGAACAGAATTCGCAGTTCATCACTCAAGTTGATAATACTAACCAACAACTAAACAGACTGCAACACTTGTATAAGTCTACCGTACCTATTGTTAACAGATCAACTCTCACTAGACTGTGAACATTGTTTTTGGTAATCGAAAATTGAACCCGAAACATTCTGGTGGATGTCAACTGCTTTACCAACTATGTCACAGTAGTCGTCAATATATTGATTTAATATAAAAAAATAAGTCTTACCATTTTGTTCTCCGCATACATGAACCCGGCTGTTCATTTTGTGGACCACGCGTTGCGCCATTGCTAAAATGAACAAATAATTAATAATTTATTTATTGAACATATCAAGAATTTCTACTTCGATAAGGAAAATCAAAATTAGAACTTGGATAGTTTACTATTTTTTATTTTATTCAACAAATCAAATCAAACAAGCAACGCTTATGCTGGAAGTCTGACGTCTTAACACTTGCCTTACTGTGCTAAAAAAATCCTCCAGCCACGGTGCTGGACGGTAAACGTCCAGTGAAAAATGTAAATTTTAAATTAAAATTATGCAAAATCTACTAGGTTATTTTTTGTAATTATTATTATTATTATTACACACACATGACAAGAAATATACATAATTTGTGAAAGAACAACAGGTAATTTAAATTGGACATACATTATTTTAATGGATCTGGGTTTGTCGCCTTTCATTTGTCGTATCCCCAGTAAACTAGGCTTTTGCCTGTATCTCACTGAGGATATTTAGCATTAAAAAATAAATCGATAAAATAAATTAGCTATAAAAATCATTTTATCATGTATTAAAACGTCGAATAATCAAATAAAATATAAGTCATGGTCACTCGCTATCCATCACAGGGTGGCGTGTTAACAACAAGGACATCGAATTTATCTGGGTTAGCAAGACATGGAACGGTAAATCCAATGGGCGGCTGGTTGATAAAATCAGAAGGGTCATTTTATGAAACTGCTGCTAGTGTTTTGCATCACAAATTATTATATGTTCATTTAATGCCTCTAGTTATTAGATCAAATAAGTGATATTTCTTAAGAAAAATGTTATTTTTCATATACTTACTTGTTGGTATGGGGTAGAATTGCGGTTGGGTATATCTTCCCATAGGCCCTGAAAATAAAACAATTGTAAAGAAAATGAATACGCCATTCGTATTTCATACATACAGACATACCATCACGCATTTTCTTTATCGGAGTAAACAGAGAGCGTAGATCGCCAATCTTTAATTTATCGACACACTTTCTTAACCTCTTTCTCGTCCATACACTTTCTCGTACAACTCTCACGATTTATTAACTAATATAGTACTGAATGCACCATTTTTTCTAAAAAAAAAGAAATGTTAAAAAAAAAATATTGAAAAAAGTTTCACATCTCTTGAACACGCCCTTTGTATTACAATAATATTGTTGAATTCATAAAAAAAATATTTATAGAAGTAATTTTTTGTTTAATATTCTAAAATGAAGTTCCACAAACTTAAAGCTGAAAACTTGGGCAAAAATGAAAAAAATGTTCTTACCGCGATGAATGGATTAAATTATATGAATTTGCTTTGTCATTGATTAGATTAATGTATATTATCTAAAATATTTAGCATATTACTGTTAATTTTTTTTTATGTTGGAGTTTTTGTATTAAAACGGAAATTTTGTTGTAAAATAAATAATTAAATTAAAATAATGTAAAATTTACCTCCTGACGCTTGTGGCCATTCGTTAACATATTGCCGCTGCCAAATTCTTCGAGGTTCTGAAAACAGAGACATTTCAATAAGATGGAAGACTATTTATGGTAGATATAATGTAAAGAAACAAATAGAAAAGGCATTGAAAGTGATTGAGGGAAATGAGGTAAAATACATTTAGCGAGGATTAATGTATTTAGAGCAAAAACAAAGAAATTTATTATTAAATATTCTAATAGGAAGTTAAACAAAGTTTTTTTTAAGAATATATATATGATCGAAGTCATAGGTATCCTTATACCCTCGAACACTAGGCGGAAAAAGTGCCTGTGTCATTCGAGGGAAGTAGCACAGCTCGGGGTTTGAACCGACGACCTTCTGCACGGAAGTCCAGTGCGTTACAAGTTAAAACTGAACTCTTTGATAAAAACAAAGAGTATTAAAAGTTATTGGGTTGGTCGTTCGAGGTGGTATTGATAATCTATATTTATTCATTTAAGTTAATCTGAGATGGTATTTGGGGGATTTACTTTTTTATTTTTTTTGGCCATTTATAAATTTTCGGTTTTTTTCTCTTATTCTACATATACAAGAGTGTGTGCTGTGAAAACAACTGATGTCCTCGCGACCGGGCTCACTCTATATTGGTTAGGTGTATCTCGGCCGGGGGAATGTTATGAGATGAGCCCAGGCCTTTTGATAGCTTCTCTTTAAAATGTATCTTCTGTTATCTTGAGATACGAGTATATGTGCGATTTTGGAATGTATTTATATATGCACATACTGTGTTGCTATCAATAAACCTATATTTATTATTATTTATGTTACATAAAATATCTTACAAAAAATATCTTACATAAAATATCTTACATAAAATATCTTACATAAAATATCTTACATAAAATATCCTACATAAAATATCGTACATAAAATATCTTACATAAAATATCTTACATAAAATATATTACATAAAATATCTTACATAAAATATCTTACATAAAATATCTTACATAAAATATCTTACATAAAATATTTTACATAAAATATCTTACATAAAATATATTACATAAAATATCTTACATGTAAATGTTGAATTTTGTTATTTATCTATTTTACACATGACAAGAAATACATGGTACACAATTTGCGAAAAAAAAAAACAACAGGCAATTTAATTTGAACTGATTTTGTAGCCTTTCATTTGTCGTGTCCCCAGTAAACTAGGGGTTTGCCTGTATCTCACTGAGAACATATAGCATGAAAAAATAAATCAATACTTCCTTCCGATTTTTGATTAAATAAAACCACGTTACACATTCTCATCAACCTGACAATCAGTGAAACTCAATTACAGTACCCGGCGCTAAGTATTACACATCATTTGTAGAGCGTCGTCTCTGTCGCACGATGCGCTAACCGCATCGTGACTACGATACCGGACTGTTAGCGCATCGTGCGACAGAGACGATGCTCTACAAACTATGTGTATTACTTACCGCCGGGTACTTTACATATGAATACATCACGCGAAATCAAACTCCCCCCACTTAATCACTCCAGATAGACCCAAAAGTTTATCCCACAATATACCACACATAATAAAAAAAAATATTTAAAAAAATATCAAAAAACACCACACTCAAGAATGATGTTTGAATTTTTTTTATCAAAACGAAAATTTGACTGTTTAAGTAATATCAAATTAAATTATGTAAAACTAACCTTGTTGAGCTTGTTCATCAGCATACACGTAGTGATGTTGCCAAGTTCTTCGAGGTTCTGAAAAACGAGACATTTCAATAAGACGCAGGTATGCTAAAGACAACTGAAAGACTATTCAGATACAATTTGAAAGAACAAAGATAACATAAGCTGGAAGAGAGTCTCGGGAAAAAAAGTGAGGATTAATGTATTCAGTGGAAAAATCAAAGAAATTCATCGTTAAATATGAAGTTCTACAAAGTTTAAGCTGAAAACTTGGATAAAAATATAGATTTTGTCTTAACCGCGATGAATTGATCCCATTGCACGAGTTTGATTGGTCGTTGTTTTAGGTTTAACTTGATACGGTTTTTTTCCATTATATAAGACGATCTCCATGGCTTAGTTGGTAAGACACCTGTCTCTCAGCTCGGTGGTTGCGGGTTAAAATCCCGCTGGAACCCAGATTTAAAAAAAAAGAAATCAAGTCATGTTTTCATTTAAGGCCACTTAAATATCTCTCTGGTTGGCTGGAAGAGTAATACAATACAATAAAATATCTAACATGTCAATGTTGAGTTTTATTATGTTTGAATCGTTTGTATCAACATGACAATATCCCTGTTAAAATGAAATTAAATTAAATAATGTAAAACTTACCCCCTTGTGAGGTTTCTTCGGCATATTGCTGCTGCCATCTTTTTTTAGGCTCTGGAAAACGAGACATTTAATTTTTTATTTGAACGCAAGTATACTAGAGGCCACTGACAGACTATTGAGATACAATGTGAAGGAACAAAATACTGAATGACTTAACACTTAAATGTGGAAAAAATCTACACTTTAAACTTAAATTTAAGTGATAGCTCTGTTGCACTTGACAAAATATAAAACTGTACTCAATATATTTATTAACAAACTTATATAGAGAAATATTTTACAATTAATTGATTAAAACCAGCATCAACACTTCCAATAATTGTCAGATCTGCACCACCCTGAATTACGTTTAAGAGAAAATTCAATAAATACTTCTTTCATCCTGATTTTCCTCTGTATCCTTTCCTTATCTTGAGCAAATTTATATCCTTTACTTCAACAATATTGTTTAAAGCTTAGTCATTTGCTTTTTTTTACATGAATTTAGACAAAAAAATTAAATCTATCGTAGATATGTTATTACCAAGTATGAAAAATTTATTTGGAAGAAATTGCTTTTAAGCAAGTTGTCCGCCATGTTAAGCCGTAGTAAATTAAAAAAAACTCTCTGCTCAACTGAGTGCAAACAGCATCAGTTTGAAACAAATGGGGTAGAACATTTGCTTGTTATCACGGACCTAATGGAGAAAGACTTAGACAAGCTGCAATACTGTAACTCCTTCACCTTTATGGAATATAATATGCCTACCATAAATTGGCTTTTCATCTACTGTGGCACCAAAGACAACTATTCTAATCCCCCACTTTGTATTGTATCTTTTATTATTCTCGTCACCGGTTATAGGCATTCATTCATTCACAAGATACGACCTAGAAGAATTATCGTCTCACTGTAATTTTGTGCAGCCAAAATGAAAGTTAAAATGTTTGTTTAAAAAAAAACCAGATCATTCTTTATTGCCTAGGCTTTAGTACTTTATGAGAGGTTAACCTCTTCAGAAAACCTAAGAAAAATATATAAATACTCACGAATCGGCCTCTCTGGCGCGGCATTTTGAAAACGCTCATCAAAACCTTGGACGCTCAAAGATGGCTCTGAAAAATAAAAAAAAGTCATAAGTATATTGTTTTAAAATCTTAAGCCCCCAGATCATGGAGCCCCTAGTAATGAGAAAAGAGAGATCTCAACTGCGATGGTTGGTGTTTGTTACTAAACAAATCCATTAAGAGTATTTCAACTCGCACGTGGAATGACTTGACTAAACAAATTAAATTAACTCGAGTTTTATTATTATTCTTATTTGGTTTCAAAATCACGCTATTAGGTATTGTTTATGACTAAAGTTACCTTATAATGAACTATGGTTTGAACACTTACCGACTGGGGGTGGAGGATAATAATACAGTGGCTTCCAGAGTGGTTGTCTCGTAATCCAAGGGTCTGAAAAAAAATACCTATTTTTACAAAATAAAATTTAAGAGTTCCATAAATCTACTCAAATTCATTGAGACATATCAGTCTTTATTTTTTAATTACTCCAAAACGTAAAAAAAAACAGAATAAAAATTAACTGCAGCAAATGGAGAGAACAAATGGATATAGGCGATAGAAGGCTTATAATAAAACTTAACAGCAAGATCTACATAACCAGGATCACTATTTCATAAGGAGCAGAGTCTTGGTCTAGAAAGAAAAAAGAAGCAAGAACTGCATCAAGTCGTGGAGATGGGCATGGTACGGTGGTCACTGGGCGTTATGAGATTGAATAAAATAAAAAAAATAACAAATTTTCAGAACAATCGAAGTGGTATCAATGGTACAAATAGTAAAACCCGGAAAGTATGATTACTGTTGTTAACATGTTCAACGGTGAGATGGGGGTCTACGTTCAAGATAGTCACGAATTGGGAATTTCATAGACGTAGATGGAGATCTAAGAAAACCGTAAGAAAGTGGAGGAGGGTCCTCAGGTTTGGCGAGATAGAGAGATGGAGAAAGAAGGTCCAAGTAACCAACCCCTAATTGATGGGATAAATCAAAGAAAGCTAAAAGGAAACTCTTGGGTATTTGTTAAGGTGAAGAAGTTATATACAAGCTTTGACGTGAACAGAAAGGTGATTAGCAGAGAATTTTGCTTCCCACAAATTTTATCAAAATCAACATAAAAACACAGAGCATCTGGTCCCCTACACAATAATATACAATGTAACAGATGGTGTGAAAAAAATTAGTGGCCTCCGCATTGTTCATGCTGAAAGTGTGTTAATAAATGTAAGAGATATGGGTGGCGTGTGCAGCTTAAGGAATAACTGGAAGACAAAACCCACTACATACATATATCACACTACAGCTAAAGCGAAAGTGTTACTATCACATATCGGATAAACTACAGTGATTTCATTGTAGTTCGTTTTCCCTTGGTAAGTTTTCTCCGAAATTACCCAATATGTTTTTCAGACCATCTGCTGCCAATGTATTTTTCTCCTTACATTAAATTTATGTATGTTTATTTTGTAATATTGTTAATAAAAGTCGGTTTAAATATCAAGTTATAGCACCATTGGTGAGAGTCTGCTCTTTAAACAGCACTGTAAAAATTGTACATTTTTTATTATTGTTGGTTTGTTGCAAAAAAAAATCACATGGTAATAAAACCTCCAGGTTACCGTATTTTGCGGACTATAAGACGCACTTTTTTCCTCAAAAAATTGCCTCCAAAATTCAGGTGCGTCTTATACTCGAAATTAATATAAAAATATCCACTGTTTGATTTAAAATTCCCGCCAGTCTTAAAAATGGCCATATATTCGATACCGCGCAAACCTATCTCTATCTGGCAACATTGGATTCAACTGGCAGCAGCAGTGCACCGATGCTGAAGAGGAAGAAGAAGAAGAAAGTTCAGATGACGATTCTCAGGGATTTTAAAGGTCAGTTCGGTTTTATAAACTAAGATTTTTTTTTTAGTCTGGCTTTGCAATCTAATAATAAAAATGTTATTTTTTTTAAACATTGCCTAAAAATTAACGCGCGTCTTATAGTCCGTAGCGTCTTATAGTCCGTAAAATACGGTATAAGTCTAGCACATTTATTATGAAAAACAATAAGATTTCCACTAACCGTGATTCTCTTCCCATGAATACTGAATTGGCTCTCGGCAATTTGAACAGGGGCCTGGAAAAAAAAAATTTTTTATTTACTTATAAGCGTTGCATAGAAGCAATAAAGGCGCTGCCTAGTAGCAATAAGGACGCTGCCTAGTAGCAATAAGGACGCTGCCTAGTAGCAATAAGGGCGCTGCCTAGTAGCAATAAGGGCGCTGCCTAGTAGCAATAAGGGATCTGACATATAATACATGAATCTGACCCAAGACGCATACTAGCTTAGTATTATAACCTTCAGACCAGTGGGGAAGCAATTCTTTTGGGAAGAAGTCCTAAATGTAACCTACGTAGGTATTGTGAATTTTACTCACATATCGGGACTGGATGCTGTTGGGGTGGTAGTCCTTCGGTCTCGTTTTGAGGAAGTGGTGCTGGAAAAAATGAATAAGAAATAATTTATTCTTTCACTCAATTTAAAACAATCCCACATACAGTATTTTCTTTTCTAAAATAATTTGTGGCATGGTAATATATTCCTAATTGCCGGGTTTGTACTTTTCTCCGATTATGGAAAAAGTGTACGCCCGTGGAAAAGAGGCGAGTTATGTTGGCGGGAAAAACCACTTCAAAAATCTTTGCCTATCGCACCACATAACTTCTTCCTGCTTTGACAATTGCATATTTTAGTAGAGAGAAAAATATGGCCCCTTTATAAAAACCAAAATTAACCACCTAAAATGAAAAAAAAGAAGATATTCAAAGCTCCAATGAACAGGTCACTCCATAAACTAAGTTGCACAATACTCTACATCTGTTGGCATATATAACATTTAAGAATAAAAACTAAAATAGGTAAAGAATTTTTTTAAAGAATATATATGATCGAAGTCATAGGTATCCTTAAAACTCTCGAACACTAGGCGGAAAAAGTGCCTGTGTCATTCGAGGGGAGTAGCATAGCGCGGGATTCGAACTGACGACCTTCCGCACAGAAGTCCAGCGCGTTACCGCGCGACCATGCACCTCTTTCCATAAGAATAATGGATAAACTTGCCTTGATTGTATATGATATACAGTTGTTAAATGCAAATGGACATAAATCACTAATTACATACATGTGTATTTAACCAACAAACAAACAATGTTCTCGGTTGTCAGATTCACATTTAGACGCAATACTACGCGTCTCTACTTCAAAAATGCAAGCTTATATAAAAATACTTGCAAGTCAAATGCAGCCAGAAAAATCTCATTGATTTTATTAACTACTATACAATAAATGTCGTAATATTATATAATTAGCGTTTTATTTTCAAAACTAAAATATTTGTATACAAATATTATAGGTATACTGTAATGACATATGGCCCAAGTGCGGCTCGCACTAATCCCCACGTTAACTATTTGGCCCTGTTACGACAAAAAGTGGCCGACCCATGATCTAAACTGATTAAAAAAAGCATTCCAGTGGTTCTAAAAGTGTTAACTGAATTAAATTATGCTATAAAACCTTATATAAAATATTAGTATTCATTTTACCTCTATCTCCATAAAAAAAATAAACGTCCCTGGGACCGAACCTATGTTTTAGGCATACGAACCTGAAGGGTTTAAGGTGAAAATCGCTTATGAAAATAAAAAAAAAATCGATACGAATTCGCATAGTGTTTTTAAACCCCTATAATGTTTGAAGAAAAATAGTCTGAAATTATAGTTCCTTCTGAAATTCAGATTGGTAAGCACGATTAGAAAACTTTTAATTTTGTGATAAAACCAATTCTATTTTAACACACTTCTGTAACTCAGAGTGAAATACAACAATTGAGCAATAATAAAATAAGGCTTTATATAATAGATAATATTTTATCTGTTTTGTCTTATTTAAAGCTGTCGAGCCTCCGTTTCCAAACAAACTGTGTCGAAATAAAAATAAGATCCTGTGGACAGCGGAGGGAGTGTAACAGTCCTTAGAAGTCAATTCCAGATGAAAATGTGAATTTCAGAAGTAGAGGCCTAGTGTTGAACCAATGAAATTAGTAGGAGAAAAAATCAAGGGGTGTATTTTTATGAGACTCTGTATTAAACAAATGTGAGGATGTGATCACGATTCCCATATTAAGCGACCCTAAAGAAAGAAGGCAGCCAAACTGTTCATATTTTCTCTCTATTGTACGTAGGCAAGGAAATAATACTTCACCCTATATCTTGGTGCTTTTCCTATTTTCAGTGTTCTGAAACATATTACGAATATTTGCAGTGAGAAGATATATATGTAATAATTTCAACTTACGATTCAGCGCAAGAGGTGGAACGTTCGGGTTTTCATCGTTGTTAAGATGCATTCTTCTCGCATCTGTAAAATGATAGAACAATGTTAGTTATTCATTTACGATGAAGGTAAGGGGTGTTCAAGTGAAAGTAATAAAAGAAACCTACAATATATTTGAAAATGCGTGATTCCATACAGCCTTAACCATTGCGTGACTAGGTGAATAGACTCTGTAATGTAGGCATGCTGATGATGTTCAAGAGGGTTCTTAAGTTGACTCTAATGGCGCCCTTCATGTGGTCTTGGCACCTCACACTTTATGGCACCAGAATAATAAATGTTATTTTATCGATGACGACCATTGTCAATTGTAATATTCCCGATGGATCCAGAAACAAGGACTGCACATTTGCACATGAAGCCATTTTAACACTATTCTAGCGTCACACATCACATAAAACCGAATGTGTTATTATCATATATCACAAGACCTACAAAGGTTTCTTTGTAATTCATCTTCCCTTGATAAATTTTCTGCGGTTTTCTTACCATTTTTTTAATCATATACAGATGCAGGGACATCTAATCGAATAGCAGTAGCCACAACCTTCCTAACCTCAGTAATATTTTTAATCTGTCAATAAAAGCGCTTTTTAGAAGAATCTCATATCTATACGGTGCTTTATAAAATGTCGTTTTATTATTACGAGTAGGTATTGTTAGAAAAAAATAACTATTGACAGTAAAATCACCCTATAGTATTTTAATAATAACAAAATAATATTAGAATTAAATATAATGCGATATACAATGTCATAAGAATCTTGTAAAAGCTCTTATAAAACCTCGACAATGGTTTCCAAATTGTATATAATCCAGGCAACCAAAGAGGGAAGTGTTTTTAAAATAAATAAGCTAAAAATAAAAATAAAATAACGCCAGAATTGGAAATGCGGAGAAAAAAATAGTGACGCTCAGTAATGGGTAAGAATATGTATAAAGTAATACATAAGCAGTAACTGAAAATAAAAAATACATACTATATTTTCAATACTTTACCGTTGACGGTCGATAAAAGCCTTCTTAACGTCACTTTGTTGTCTACTGAACGCGGGACAAAAAATTCAACGACTAAGGTTGTTTATGATAGTGGGTGAACATCAACTAAATTTAAAAAAAAAGTTGTATGCATAAGATCAATACACAGGTGTATGCCAACTATTATGCCTCAGCTAATTACAAATGTTTAATTCCAATTTAATGGTGTTTTTAAATTATTTAATAGATTTGAAAGTATCATAGATACATAGGATGTCACCTGTGAAAATGCCTACATATAATTAACTAACTACACCCCAACTAACCATAAGTAGGCGAAAGGTTGAATAAATGATTTTAATGTATTCTTAACCCTTATTTAGAAAATTTTATATACCATCAGAAGGGAGATGACAGTCGTTGGCTGCCAACTGAGCTCTTACTCCGTAGACTGTCAACGTTAGAAATAAATAAAAAAACAAAATTTTACAGAGTTCTTTCAAAGAAAAAACGAGATAATGCGCTGTTTTGCAACCTGTCATAATTAATTAGGTTACTGAGTCGCTCTGTGATATAGTTACAAGTTCTTTGTCTTCCACCCAATACCACAGTATTAGATTTGATGATACATTTAATAAGAAGCCTTAGTCTAAGGTGCTGTACAAGATTTTAAAATCGTTTTTAAATTTTAAGAATAAAACGTACATTTTTGTAGAATACGCGTTATTAGTGTTTGATGATTTATTTGATATAAGGATGTCGTACAAGGGCTGTTGACTACAAAATAAATTGAATCATAAACATTAATTAAGTGAATAAATGAAATAATACAACTTACGTGAATTTTCTTGAGTGCAAGAATCCATTTTAGGTAATTGAACTGTAACTTTTAATTAGCACTGGTAACTTTTAACTAGCACTGGTAACTTGACTTAACATATCAGAGTCAGCGACTTGTTTAAAATGATGACTAACGTCGAAATCCAGCCTTTTATAGCAAACCCTCATGTGGCTTATCATCCCTTACAGGTAAAAAAACTAAACCATTATGGAAGTTCATTTGGCATAAACAATAGGTACATATACTTATAAAACAGTGGCGTTTCAAACGCAGGGACCATAACTTAAAATATATAATATAATAATCACATTACTTGAATTTAAAAAAAAAAAGGAAATGAACTAAATCTTGTAGTTTTGTACAATATTTAGTTAGTATAATTTTTAATATCAAAACATTTACTTTCTCAATAAATACTATTTTATTTCAAACATACTTGAAGCCATGAAATATTGATAAATATAGCTATACCATGAAATATTTAAGCCAATAAATATAGCCATACCATGAAATATTTATAGTACAAGTAAAGTTAAATAGCGAAAATTATATACATATATAGAAGGTAAGAGTAGAAATCCCCCCGATGCCCGTGCGGTCGGGCTCGCCCTACAATGGTGGGGTGTATTTTGGCCGGAGGAATGTTTGTGGGATGAGCCCGGACCTTTTAATGTCTTCTCTCTTGAATGTATTTTTTTTTGTAATCTATTTATTTTCTGTGTTTTTTTTATCTTCTTGTTCTACGTGTTCAAGGGTGTGGGCTGAAAAAACATGTGGTGTCCCCGTGGCTGGGCTCGCCCTATATTGGTGGGATGTATCTTGGCCGGGGGGATGTTATTAGATGAGCCCAGACCTTTTGATAGCTTCTGTTTATTAATGTATTATCTTTTTAATGTGTTCTTGAAATGTGTCTAAATGTGTTATGTGCATACTATGTTGCTATCAATAAATCTGTATTTATTTATTTAAATAAAATGTATTTTATGTAAATGTTATTAGCTGAGAAATAAAAAAAAAAAGCGCATACTTGCCATCAACTACACTTACTAGCCACGCCACTGCAGTTTAATGGGTATCATACCTAATCCTTTGAGTTAGAATTGTAATATTTCTCTTAATTATTATACGAGTGCATTTATAAAACAGTATAAATCCATTTTTGTGATTTAACCAATTTGCGGGTATCTTTTACTATACTGTAACCATATATTTTAAGATTTAATATGTTACATTTAAAATAAATTTAAAGAAAATGTATTTTTTCATCAATACGGCTTTTTTAAAACATATTTGAATGCTAAATTAATTTTTTTTCAAAATATAAAGGTTTTAAATAATATGCATTGAGTCAATTCTACCATTTACTAATATAGGAAATTTATTAAAAATCGACGATTTTTTTTGATTTTTTTAACCTGGTGAGTTTATTGCCATGTGGCAATCTCTTCGTTTTGTTTGCATATAAAATTTATCTTTCATTTCCCCTCAACTTTTCTTCTTACGAATGCTATAAATTTTATCTCGTGGTGATCATATAAATAATTTGATTTATAGCATAATATAGGTGCATGGCCGCGCGGTAACGCAATGGACTTCCGTGCGGAAGGTCGTCGGTTCGAACCCCGCGCTGTGCTACTCCCCTCGAACGACACAGGCACTTTTTCCGCCCAGTGTTCGAGGCTATAAGGATACCTATGATTTCGGTCATAGCTATTCTTTAAAAAAAAAGTATCAAAGCCTACGAAATGTTTCAAATGTTAGTGTATACTTTTTGAGAAAATTACATAATATATTGTATTTATTTTGAGAAAATTAAATAATATATTGTATTTATTTTGAGAAAATTACATAATATATTGTATTTATTTTGAGAAAATTACATAATATATTGTATTTTTTTTTTTGAGAAAATTACATAATATATTGTATTTATTTAATAAATATAATCACAGTAAAAATGTCTGTAAAGTATTCAATAAAAAAATCTTATTTTATTTTAAAACAAATCCCATTTTATGGCATGACGATGATTATAAAAAAAAACATTGAACAAATATACATACACTGTTTTGTTCGTAAAGCGTTAACCAAGTGACATGACCTAGCAGGACCTTATTTTGGCCTAGGGATTCTGTGAAGCTTTTAGTACATCATATTGTTCTCGTTTGGAACTTATGCAGAATTCCTTGAACATACGAGTGTAATCCAGAATTCCTTGAACATACGAGTGTAATCCAGAATTCCTTGAACATACGAGTGTAATACACTTAAGCCAAAATATACTTGAAAAACCTTTCTATGATATAATGAATAATACAAACAAAGAAGGAATTAACTGTATAACTAAAATTATTAAATGCTTTGACGCTATATGTCTAAAAAACTCGTATTAATTTAGAAACTTGCTTTAATAACACTATTATTCTATTGATGTGGGCAGATAAAATAGAGAGCCAATCTTCCCTTTCACGATATAGATGTTTCGGCATATCCACATTCATACATTTTATCATAAAATTCCATTTATTTATTTTACTCTCAATTCTTTTTCCATTTCATTGTATTGATCCATCCATACTTTTCTCGGTCATCCTATATCACGAATCTCACTTCTTATGTTATAAATTTATTTAGTCATTCTTTAGTTCAACATGTCTAAACCACCTAAATTTGCTATTTTTCACCTATAATGCTAATTAATACATTAATTTATAGCTCACATTAATTGATTATACATCGACATACCACTCATTCTTCTCAGTACGCGTATTTGCTCAGCTTTTTTCATTAAATTATAATGTCCCATATATCAATGTTGGCTCTACTACGCTGTTGTGAACAATATTTTTAGTAAGTCATGGTTTGATTATATATTTAAGTGCCTCGTCGACTTTGTTTCTTATCAATATATCAAAAGCGAATCTGGGATGCCTGAATAGTAGGCCAGCATTGTACGCCACTTAATACGTCAGATTTAAGCTCACATTCATTGATCATACATCGACACACCACATATTCTTCGCAGTGCACGTATTTACTCGGCTCCTTGCAATAATTTTTCATGTCCCCGTTTCACTCCCATATATCAACGTTGGCACTAATACGCTGTTACGAACCATAATTTTAATAGGTCTTGGTATTGTTTGGTTTGATTATAAGACTTTTAGTGCCCCATCAACTTTGTTACCTATTGCAACTCGACTTTCAATATCTCTAAATCGAATCCGTGATACCTGACTAGTAGGCAATCATTGTGCCACATTGATTTCATACATCAGTTTTAAGCTCACATTCATTGATCATACATTGACACACCACATATTCTTCTCAGTGCACGTATTTACTCGGCTCCTTTCAATAATTTTTCATGTCCCCGTTTCACTCCCATATATCAACGTTGGCACTAATACGCTGTTACGAACCATAATTTTAATAGGACTTGGTATTGTTTGGCTTTATTATAAGTCTTTTAGTGTCCCATCAACTTTGTTACCTATTGCAACTCGACTTTCAATATCTCTAAATGGAATCCGTGATACCTGCTCACATTCATTGATCATACATTGACATACAACATTTTCTTCTCAGTGAACGTTTTTACTCAGCTCCTTTCATTAATTTATCATGTCCAAGTTTCACTCCTATACATCAACTTTGGCACTAATTCACTGTTACGAACCGTAATTTTAGTAGATATTGGTATTTTTTGGTTTGATTATAGGTCTTTTAGTACTCCATCGACTTTATTTCTTATTGCAAATCGCCTTTTAATATCACGAAATCGAATCCGGGATGTCTGAATAGTATGCAAGCATTGTACCTCATTGACTTTTTATATAATTTTTTAGCTTACATCCATTGACCATACACCGACACACCACATATTCTTCTGAGTGCACGTATTTACTCGGCTACTTTCATTCATTTTTCATGTCCACATTTCACTCTGATACATCAATGTTGGCTCTAATACTCTCTAGTGAAATACCATTTTATTAGATTTTGTTATTGCATGGTTTGAATAAATGTATTTTAATGCCTCCGTGACCAAGTGACCTATTACAACTCGCCGTTCAATATATCGAAATCGAATTCGGGATGCCTGAATAGGCAAGCATACCTAATCACGTTTCTACGGCGCCAACATAAAATACTACTGCTTTTCTGTGGGGGTAGGCAAAGAGATTTGAGCGCTGCATGCGTCAGTCATGTATTATAAATCTATACACATTGTCAATCAGGTCCAAACTTTCACTTCTACCACGTCCCTCACATGTTCATATCTAAAATAGCACAATGCTTACTTTGGGAAAAGAAAATATGCTCTTTGAATTCCTAAATCAATCTGTAAGCATCAGTTCCTTATCTTATCGCCACAGCCACCACCTTCCTATTTTTACACTCAATTTATATTTATTTTGTAATATCTTTAATCTGTCAAGAATATTGGTTTCGAATAGAGTATTCTTGACGAGAGTGTGATCTTTGAACGGCGCTATATAAATTATCGTTTTATTATTATTATTGAACAGCTTTAGTAAAAAGAAACTAGGAGAGCATGCATGACGAGGTGTATGCCCTGGCAGGAGCAAAATATATGTGTTAAGTTCACATTCGTCCCTAACGCATTATTTTTTTATTCTGACATACGATGTCACCCCGTGTATTCTTATTCAGTTCTTTTCAGCCTTCTTTCATATCTACGTGAACTATCATCATAGCTATCCATTAGTAAAATTTAATAATTAAGATTGTTTCAAGATACATTTCTGGTTTGTCATTAAACACATGCGTTCACGTATCATACCGCCGTGTCCCTTGCGGAGTAGACAGAGAGAGATATGTCAAAAAAAATCTATCCAAGCACACAACTTTCGCCTTCTCCTTATTTGTACATCTCATCATGCACAATCTTCTATAATATTATTTATACTTCTCATTTTACGTTCTTTTAAAATCTACTCCATTTGGTCCAGCCACGTTTTCCTTGCTTTACCTCTTCCACGCCCACCTTGCACTTCTGACTTTTAACCCTTCCCTTACGGTAATAAAAATAATACGCGTGCTCCGGTGTTGGGTAGTGAGTACGCAATAAAAAATTAGCGATTTTAAATCGGAAAAATAAGCACATTCATAGATAATCCCCTTAATTAATTATAATTGATGTTAAAAATTATAATAATTGAGATTTATTTGTTGAAAACATTAAAAAACCATCTGAAAACATTAAAAAACGCTTACGGAACGGGCGTACGTCTAACCTATTTGCAAGCCTAGAAGCTACTAATGGCGCGGAACGTCAGTCGCATACCCCGGCGCTTACGCCTTTGCTTGCGACGTTGAGACAATTCAGCTCCTCGCAATTCAGTCTAGTATGCAAGAGTGAGATGCGAATATAGTGTCGCGCTTCCAGCATACTATTCACCTATCGTCAAGACGAGGCACTCGCAGCGTTTGAATGCGAATTTGTTTTCGATCTTTACAAAACACCTCGATGTAGTCGATAAATTCTGATTATTATTAATATTATTATTTAAATAGAGGAATACCTAAAATCTAAACCTTGTATTTATAATATTTATAGAGATATTGATGGTTATTAGAAGCAACGTGTAGAAGATACCCAACACAGGGAAGGAAAGGGTATACTCGCTTAGTAATTTTTTTTATTATTCATTTTCTCCACATGTCCAAACCATCATAAAGTTCCTCTCTTCATCTTACTTAAAACATCTATTTTATCTGTGAATTCATTTCTAATTCATGATATGGCTTAACCAGCGGTCACCAAACTACGGCCTGCGGGCCGGATTCGGCCTTCCAAACTTTTTAATCCGGCCCCCGACTTTTATTCATAAATATTATATTGCATATAAGAAATATAAATTTTATAGAATTTAATGATTTGGTTGTGAATACACGACAACGATTCTTCTATTGTGATTTGGTATAAAACTTCCAATATAAACTATGTTTGTTTACACATGCAATGTAAACTATGTTCTAATAGGATTTCAATAAGAATATTTCTGTGGCGTTATGACAGAAGTTAATATGTCCATTTTTTTGTCATTTTGTGTTTATTCTCCCAATTTATAAAAAAATATTTCTTAACATGTTGTGGCAAAACTTGGTGTGTCAGTTATTATCCAAACAAAAGATATATTGTTTAGAAAAACTTAAAAAATGCTTATTTGTACTGATTTTAACAGCTTATCAAAGTTAATATTGCTTCTCCTGTAAACTAAGGTAAAACGGACATATCAACTTCTACCATAACGCCACAGATTTTATGTTCTAATAGGATTTAAACAAAAATATTTAACGTCCGGCCCCCCGTCTTTTTTTTAAATTTCAATCCGGTCCGTTTCTCAAACATTGTGGTGACACCTGGTCTAAACCTTTCGTGATAACTTCTGCTGGTTCGTGGTACTAGTGACTTATAGGCATACGAAGCCCTATAGGTTGGGTAATAAAATAAAGCCGACTGTCACTATTTTCTTATTGGTATAAGATAGATTATCTGTTTACAAAGTATATGGATAATCTATAAATGCACGAAGAATTCTGTATACAAATATTCCAGTTTCTTTCAGAACAAGGACATTCTCTTCAATCAGGTGATGATAGACTCCTTTACATACCATCACATCACATTGTACACATCTTCGTGTGCAGCTCATTCGGCGTGACTATGGGACGAACCTCCAAGATGTATCAGATGTGTATGTATTATCCTAATTTATGTTCAAGAGAGAACGGAAAAAATATTACGTCACTCAGAATATCCTTTCGTCATAATTTTTCTTTATTTACCTTTCTTATCTCATTGGGGTCACGAAATGATAATTACTTCGCAATAATATTTATTTTAAATAATAATTATTTAAATAATTCGAAATAATAATTATTTAGCACAATTTATTTAGCACGAATCCGAAATAATAATTATTTAGCACAATTATTGTGCTACAGTGCCTCCTTTTTGAAATTATAAAGCATGATATGGCGAATATGAAAGTGGTTATCGACACGAATGTTGACTAATTAAGTAAAATCAACGTTTGATAATTGATTTTTGTTGTTTTCACTCAAAACATGTGGAACCCAAGCGCCGAACTTCTGGACTTTTCCCATTGATTTAAGAATGCGGTATACAGTCATGTGACTACAATTCACCTGCTCAGGCAATTCTGTGGTGGTTTGAAGGGGATCTTCATGAATAATATGATTTAAGCGGTCCTCGTCGAAGTCCACTGGTCGTCCGGAACGTTCCATGTCTTTCAGTTCGAAATTACTGTCTTTGAAACGCAAAAACCATCGACGAGCTGTCCTTTCATTTATAGTATCTTCACCGTACACTTCGCAAATATCGCGAGCAGCTTAGACAGCTTTATTCCCTCGATTGAACGCGAACAGAAGGAGGTGTCGAAAATGTTCACTTTCGTCTACTTGACATTCCATTTTGAAGGTTTGTAATCAAATAAAATGATATATGTAACGTAAAAGCAAACACAATATCTTGTACAGCAGAACATTTTCTTTTGAATGACGTATAACCTTTACCATTTTGTTTTACTTTTGGTGCTCATTTTTAAATTTGAAAAAAACTGACACAACTTATGTTAACACCCAAAAGTAAGGAACAATTTAGTAAAAAAATAAACAAAATGATAAATTTAACATATTCGGAGGGCATCAATAAAACAATCGTAAATTATGCATCAACCTAATATATATTATTCATATTATGAATAGGTACTTACTTCAAGCTGGGAAATTATTTTCTATACTAGCAACCCTTTTTATTGCGCAGCGCGCAATAAAAAGTATTGCTAGTATTGATGCTAGTATTATTAGCAAACGCGGGCTTATTTGTTTTGATTAAGTTTTATCAAAGATAATACGAAGTTTTATATCAATTTTCATGTGATCTGTGTGTTAGATTAACTTAACAAATAATTTTGTGTTTAACTCTTACTTGTGAATTCTCCATTTATTTAGATTTGTACAAAACAATTACCATATCGTATTTTGAATGTCATATTTGTCAATGAACAATTTGTGACAATATACCAAAACATGTCGATCAGGTACGGAAAAAAATTGTATATTTTTCTTATACTTGAGAAAATGTAGCATGGTCCCTGTGACAGTTCACAAATTATTCCCAATACAACTTTGTAACGACGTTTAGTGATTTTTATTATTTTATCAACCTAATATAAGTCTAGATTGTAATAAATAACAAGTTATTTAGGTAAATACATTACATAAAACTAACAATAATGACAAATTAATACATCTTGTTACAAATTAGCAAAAATGTGGCAGTTTGTTAAAATCAAATAATATTTGACAACGTTTGTCAAAAGGGATGAGGTAAACAATAATTGGATTTTCGATTTTTTTATACCTAAAATTAAATGTTCGTAATTAGTATTAATTCATAGTGGATCTTGGCCTATTTAAAGATAGATACAAATCATTTAATACATTAGAAAGTCAGTATAATGAAAATTAGGAATTAAAACGTCAGTTTAGAGAAAAACAATTTTTCGATTTATAAAAAGATTCGATTTGTAAAAAAAAACAGATTTTACCCCATTCCTTTGACATTTCAAATGTCAAGGGACCATCCTACATTTTCTCAAGTATAATAGTTTAATTTCTGATTCATAGCGGCGATAAAGCTTCTCCAGATAAAACTTTCTTGTCTGTTTTCGATTGAGCGCCAGTGGTAACATAAGTATCTCTTGATAATAATTTTCTTATACTTAGGAAAGTCTAGGATGAACCGTGCGACGTTTGTTACAAAGGGATGGGGGTAAAATCGTTTTTTTTTACAAATCGAACAATTGTTTTTCTCTCAACTGACGTTTTAATTCCTAATTTTCACTATACTGACTTTCTAATGTATTGTATGATTTGTTTGTATCTTTAAATAGACCAAGATCCACTATGATTTAATACTAATTACGAACATTTAATTAAAATCGATTTTCGAAATCGATTTTTGAAAATCCAATTATCGAATACCCCATCCCTAGCCAATGCAGACTAACGTAGTGACTTTTGACAAACGTCACCAAATATTATTTGATTTAAACAAACTGCCACATTTTTGCTAATTTGTGACAAGATGTATTAATTTGTAATTATTGTTAGTTTTATGTTATGTATGTCTAAATAACTTGCTATTTATTAGAATCGAGGCTTATATTAAAGTTGATAAAATAATTAAAATTACTGAACATCGTTACAAGGTTGTATTGGGGCAAATTTGTGAGCTGTCACATGGTTCATCCTAGATTTTCCGAACCATAGTTGGATTCTGACTAGGGTGACCAGGTCTCAAGGTTTCAAGGTCGTGTCTCTGAGCTCCGGATTTTGTTATAATTTTCCGGGTTACGCTAATTTTGTAATAATGTCTAAAATTAACTTAACCGTAAGTCGGTTATATAAATGAAAATATATTTCATATAGTCGCAGCAAAAAAAAAAAGTTTCAAATAGTTTCTAGTTTTTCCGCTATTTTATAAAAAATGTTATATATCATAATCATTTTGATGGATTATGGTGTATTGAAGAATAAGAGTAAATGCTGTGGTGATTTATATACTCGCTATGTGCGCAACATACTACAATATAAAACAGTATTATTAACATATATTCACAAGTTTCCACAATCCCAGATTTTTTTGTAATTTATCCAACAATCCCAGATTTTTTTGTAATTTATCCAACAATCCCAGATTTATATACTCGCTATGTGCGCAACATACTACAATATAAAACAGTATTATTAACATATATTAACAAGTTTCCACAATCCCAGATTTTTTTGTAATTTATCCAACAATCCCAGATTTATATACTCGCTATGTGCGCAACATACTACAATATAAAACAGTATTATTAACATATATTAACAAGTTTCCACAATCCCAGATTTTTTGTAATTTATCCAACAATCCCAGATTTATATACTCGCTATGTGCGCAACATACTACAATATAAAACAGTATTATTAACATATATTAACAAGTTTCCACAATCCCAGATTTTTTGTAATTTATCCAACAATCCCAGATTTATATACTCGCTATGTGCGCAACATACTACAATATAAAACAGTATTATTAACATATATTCACAAGTTTCCACAATCCCAGATTTTTTTGTAATTTATCCAACAATCCCAGATTTATATACTCGCTATGTGCGCAACATACTACAATATAAAACAGTATTATTAACATATATTAACAAGTTTCCACAATCCCAGATTTTTTTGCAATTTATCCAACAATCCCAGATTTATATACTCGCTATGTGCGCAACATACTACAATATAAAACAGTGTTATTAACATATATTCACAAGTTTCACTACTTACTACACCTATAAACACATTTTATATCAATTATCCAAATAAAAAACCTGCATTAAACTGGGCAATACCTCCCCTACACCCATTACCTTACAGCTGAACGACAAAGCTTTGAAATCTTCCCTCGCAATGTTTAGTTATTCAACAGTACACCAGGACATAGATAAAAATATATAAATTTAAATTTATAATTGAATTATTACATATGTTGTTTATAGTTAAGGCATTAACGTTGTGGAGGTTTAAAGGGGAGCGCAAACAAGACTCTCCCCTGAAGATGAGGTGAAAGCTTTGAAACCGGTAGGGTTATACCGTCACAAAAAATTGGAATAAACAGTGTTTGATAAAAATAAATTACAATGAATTATTACAGCGCATACCTCATTTTATGTAAAGAAGAAGAAGAAGAAACGATTTCTTTGGCTTATATTGAATATTTTTTTAAAAACGTGCATATTATTGCGCCGTAAATCTTTTGTCAGTGATTTGAGGGAGTACCTTTTTCATTGTTGTGTCATATGTCTGTTTGTGTTATTTATCCATGTATACTTATATTAAGTATTTTGTGTCTGAATTTATCAATAGTTTTAACGTGCGATGGCTCTTGTATTTCATTTGTATCAACCATAGTTGGGCATGGTGACTATCTCTAAAGGTGTTCGAACGCTGATGTCAGCGGCCTTGGTAGCGCAGTTTAGGTTAGGCGTTCTCCCGCTCATCCCGGGGGTCTCAGTGAAGCGACGATGGTATAGACGGTGGAGTTGAGGTGACGATGCTGGATAAGAAGGCGCAAAGACGCGATGTGGCGAGGCTTCATGAGCTTTCTTAGCTCTTTATCATTTACTTCTCTACTGTCTGAGGGAATGGAGACTATAAGGCAGAAGAAGAAGAAGGACGGACTATGACTATAAGGCAGAAGGAAGGACTATAAGGCTGAAGAAGAAGATCATTTTATGTAAAAAAAATAATGACATCTGTTATTACAAATTAGTACTATTTAAATGATTATTGACGCTATTTGGGTGACATCTGTTTTTAGATTTTACAACTTTTTTCACTTCGAATGAACTTCAAAGCAATGCAGATAGATCTGGGTAATAATTTTAATTTAATGTTTAATCCGCAGTTGTGGTCTTACTTTAAACATTCACACAAAGCTTACAGCTGAATGTCAAAGCTATAAAATCTTCATTTGCAACTATTAGTTATATAACACTACATTCATTGATCCGTAGCAAACTAGAAAGCAATGCTCGCATTTGGAGCCCGCTGGGGGCGCATAACTCACTCATGATGAAGAAGGTACAAAAAAATATCTACGATATCTCTATATGAGTGAGTTTGGTGTCTATCCATGGCACCAAACTCACTCATATTATTTTCAATATTGTGCCTTTCTTAATTGTTTTTTATCATAATTTATTCGAGCAATATTCATATTCTAAACCGAAAACTGAGGAAAAATTCTAGCATGTGACTTAAGCGAAGAAACGTTGGATCATATATTTTTCGAATGCCCACTTAATTATTCCTATTGGACCTTTAAGATTATCTACATTTGACATAGAACTCGATGCCAAATAATATGGGAACATTCATTACAGATCTGTTTCTCTCAGTTTGGAAAGTTTTAAGAAAGTTCATGGTTTCTAACTAACTAAATATGTAAAATTTGTGTTTTTATTTCTCATGCGTGATATTATTCCAAATTTTTATATACACAGTTTCCTCTTCATGTGTTTCTAGTACATATTTATTATCCTCAATAATATCCTCAAACCTTATCATTACTCACTGACTGAAAACACCCCAATTTGAGTGAATAGCCTTAATACGTTCCGTGCCGCAGTACATTTTGAGAAAATAAGTACCTGCGCCACTAAACAAATTATAGTTTATATTATGTATACATATATAGGCTTCATAAATAATGGTTTATTTTTAAAAATAAAGTGATTTTAGGTGATATTGTGAGCGTAGGTCACCGGTGACCTACGCGGCGTCGTACGGTAATACATGTATATACAAGATAAACTTTTGTAGTGGAAACAAATTGTAGCATGCCTAATTTATTACTTATTATATTTTTTATTTATTTATGTAATATGCTATAGTGTTACGCCATAACATAATAATCTCTTATGATTACTGAGATAATATCTCCAAAAAAAGGGTCACAATGTTGCATAGACAATGCACCCTCATACATTTCCAGAGTGACAAATGGATGGTCCCATTCATTATGTTATCCCTGGAATCTCTTCTATACCCCCTAGCCTAATTGTAGAGGCTAGTTTATCCTTGAAAAAAATAAACCGTAATAGCTTGCTTAAAAATAATTGCATTTTCAAACAAAATTTTGTAAGTTTTTATGTGCATTATATTCAGGGGCGGCCGTATAGGTCACATTCAATGTTAAAATTCGTAGTAAATGTGACCGCTGGCGCACTGGGACTGTTTATAAAAAAAAAACACATAGGTCACCGGTGACCTATGTGGCGCCCTGATCAAAAACACGGTAGGTCACTGGTGACCTACGCGGCGCAGAACGTGTTAACCCTTTACAGGGCAAGTTTTTTTTTTTGAGATATTGAGTTTATTGTTGAATAAATCATTATTATGTGTATCAAATTAACATTATTTCTTCGAAAATATGTTTTAAAAATTTTTTTTTTGGAAATAAGACATCGTCCCATTTCAGGGGTCATGTCAGTGGTCGCAAAAGTGACCAATGCATGTTTAGGTAATAATATCTAATTTTAGGTTGTATTAGGAAATACAATTCTTATATGAGATATAATGAATGGTGATTTACTTATAATACCTATTTACATATTTGACAATAAATTGACCGGATGTTTAGATCGTTGCTACTGAACATGCGGCTAACTTCACGACGATCCATCTTAAATAAGACCTCTGCCCGTCCACTACATTTGCCAATTTGACATTTGTGTTACTTAAAAACGTTTCATTAAGAAAATGAATCCTTATAAGTATAACCATAAAAGTGGTCGCATATGCGACCCATTTCTGCTTATGCCCGTTAAAGTGTTAAAAATATAATAGTGTCAGTAAAAGTAGGTAGGTTGTATCTAGATTATATTTCGTGACTTATTAGGTCTAAGGCAGGTAGTTTACATAAAACAAAATAAAATAAATTATTAAAAAGAATTAATTACAAGTTTAATCATAAGTATAAAAAATCCTACCATATAAAACAGTAGTATTTAAATTAGAAACATTTATTTTTCATAGGATTATTCACTGATTAGTATTAATAAAAATTGCACTCATATAAATAAACAGAAAAGTTTAAGGAATAGAGAACTACAGATATATTTCTCCACTGCATAATTTTGATTCAATTTTAGTTTTCACCTCGTTTTGACATTATCTCTTACTAAATTTGTTCTGAATTCTGTCAGTCACCTTTTGATTCCAGTTTTATATTTATCATATCTTTTAATATCTCTAACACCTTTTGATAATGCATTTAATAGCTTAGGAGCTAAGTACATGAAACTTTTCTGTTCGAAGGTCGCTTGGATATATGATATTTTTTTCAATTAAATGCTTCTTTTTTCATAAATGTTTGTTTTAACGATAGTCTTTTTTAAATACATACAATGGTTCATAAACTATGGTATGCGTACCACCTGTGGTATGCAAGACCCAGTATTTGGGTCACTAACATAAAAAAAAAACAAACCCCACGGCACAGCCTCACTTTTCATCTGAATTGACATTGGAATGGCGAGGAGATTTTCGACTACGAGGTCCAGCAATAATGATGACACAAGACCGAGTCTTGTGGTACGCAATCAAGTGTTCCATGAATGGTACACAACAAAGGGTGATTATCCAAAATATCAGCGCACCACGTCGAACATCTCATAGTGTGTAACCGTAGAAGCCTCGAAACAAGAGAGTAGGAAGAAATCTATTGCGATATTTCTACTAAAGGTTTATCAACTTGGCTTTGACTGTCCTGCGACACTAGAAACACTAAGTTTATATGTCCCTAATAAATATAACCGTGCAAGGAATCACCCTCTGTTCTACATACCAACTTACAGAACGAATATCACGGCTAAACACTCAGCCACGCGTGGTATAGAGATATTGAACCAACTTAGTGACACTGGATATATTCTCGGCACCACCTAGCAGTGTGAGAAGAATCTTGGCTGATATTCTTCCTTACGAATAAGCTAACTAGAAGCACACTCTGTGTAACAGGAGAAATCCGTGCAAAGTGGATAAAAAAAAAGGTAAATCACTGAAATTTCATGAAACTTCAGTGATTTACCGTTTTTTTCATGAAACGTTTCATGAAACGTCAGCATAATTTAAGAGTAAGGGCTGACTTACACCAACGATAATTATCGAGGTAACCCAGGGTGACCCAATTAAAATAATAAAATACAAAACATATTGTTAGTGCCTATATAAATTTTCTTGAATTATGCAAATTATATTGAAGCTGTAGAAGGTATTATTTTCTATATATGTATTAATTAATTTTTACTATGTACATTAATTTTTTAAACTATATGAACTACCCAACGAAAAAAGAGGGTAGGTGTAGGTACCTACATGAAGAAAAACAGCCGATATAGTACTGCTATATAAAATCATTCACTCAGTGATTGATGCACCTCATTTACTCGCAAGTATTTCATTTCATATTCCCACTAGATCCGCAAGACAGCTGAATCCCTTTTATACGGAAAATTGCTATACTAACTATAAAATCAACTCCTCTATAATTCGTATGCAAAGACTTGGAAACGAGTTTTGCAACAATTTAGATATTTTTAATATAAATATATATAGTATTCGCCAGAATATCACAACAATATTTAGAAATAGCTACTAACTTTGTGCTCTCCTTTATTAATATAAATAACGTAATATAAACAAAACATTAAGGACAATACTTTGCCTCTGGAGTTGAGTAACCCTGCATCAACATGTATGAAGGTTTTAATTCTGCAAAGCAACTTGCATCTCGTTCTACTAATGAGGCCATGTGTTTTCTATATCTCAATATCTATCCATAAAATTCCCACAAAATTCTCAAAGATTATTAAATAATTGTAAAATAATGACTGTAATTTATTATTATTACTGCTTTTTGTATCTTCATGTTAGTTTAAGATAAAGTTTTGTATTATTTGTCAATAATTTTAAGTACGTGTATAACCTGTCACATGTTCATTTGTATATAAAGAGACTATTGTGTCGTTAATTAAATAAATAAATATTATAAGAATTTGCTTATGAAAGGGCAGGGGGTGGACCAGGGAGTCGAGAGGGATACTAGTAGTATTCTACTCTGTAACTTTTATTAGGTGGCACAATTAAAAAAAAAGTTTATGAACCCCTGATTTAGAATCATGTCAATCAAAACATTTGGAATAAAAAAGTCTATATGTGTTTTAAAAAGACTTAATATTTTTAAATACTACCCACCGGATTGAACACTAATGTCACATGGTTTTTGACTAATTTTAGAATATTGTGGAATGAATTATTTTAGTTCTTTAGCTGGTTGTGATCAAACAATGTATCAGTAATCGTGTCTCTGACAAAGCTCTGTAGAAGAATTTAAATTTTTAAGAATCGTGGTAAGTCACCATGTTTTATCTTTCTATTGTTCTGATTTGTAAATTTATAATTAATTCAATTCTACGCGTGGAAGTCATTTCACGTAAAATCATCGTAATTTAAATTTAAAAAAAATCTATCTTACCCATTAGAATTTCTTGACTTTCGGTTTACAATTTGTACCTTTGGAATACACCAAAAAAAAAATTTATCCGATTTTTGGCAAATGGTTATTTTTTTTTTAAATATTTGAAAAACACTACAAATGTAAAAATTTCTGTACTTTGAAAATACATAATTGCGTATATTATATTTCCTGAATTAGTACATGAGTTTGTTCTATCAATCTACTCGTATATATTGAACCGATCTACCTTTGAAAATGCCGGTAGGTAGAGCAATCACACTTTATTTACCATGTGTGGTGTCCTCGTGTGATATTTTTCATGTGCCGCTCAACTCTTTCAGGAAAAAAACTCTTAAATTTACTGTTACATTTTAAATAATACACGTTTTTAGATCAAATATAACATGGTATATTTTATTTTAATGTTATTCATATACATTTTTATTATAAATTTTATTAACAAAGTAAAAATGTTGATTTTTTTTACATAGATTAGTTCATTGTACAAATTAGGGTAACTTGTAATGTTCAAATGAGTTGTAAATGAAAAATAAATAAATGTGAGATATATCATACAGGGGTCATTTTCAAGTTCTTCAAAAAGTTATTTGTAACTTGAAATTGGTAATTATTTGAAAAAAAAAACTGATATAAAACTTATTATAATTGAATTAATCTTTATACATTTTTGTATTTGTCCACCATGTTTGGTTTTAGGATAAGAATGGTATCATTTGCTATGAAATATAATTGCTATGAAGTATAAGAATAGGATCATTTACTATTAAATATAATTGCTATGAAATATAAGAATGGTATCATTTGCTATGAAATATAAGAATTGTATCATTTGCTATGAAATATAATAGCTATGAAGTATAAGAATGGTATCATTTGCTATGAAATAAAATTGCTATGAAATATAAGAATCAGGATCATTTACTATGAAATATAATTGCTATGAAATATAAGAATGGTATCATTTGCTATGAAATATAAGAATGGGATAATTTACTATTAAATATAATTGCTATGAAATATAAGAATGGTATCATTTGCTATGAAATATATTTGCTATGAAATATAAGAATGGTATCATTTGCTATGAAATATAATTGCTATGAAATATAAGAATGGGGATCATTTACTATGAAATATAATTGCTATGAAATATAAAGAATGGTATCATTTGCTATGAAATATAATTGCTTTGAAATATAGGAATGGGATCATTTACTATGAAATATAATTGTTATGAAATATAAGAATGGTATCATTTGCTATGAAATATAATTGCTGTGAAATATAAGAATGGTATCATTTGCTATGAAATATAATTGCTATGAAATATAAGAATGGTATCATTTGCTATGAAATATAAGAATGGGATCATTTGCTATGAAATATAATTGCTATGAAATATAAGAATGGGATCATTTGCTATGAAATATAATGTAAATTCATGCATATCATTGAGAAGTTAAAATATATTTTTGCATTTTCGTTGATTTAATTTTTTTTTATTGTAATTAAATCATCTATTTGTCAAAAAATCTGAAAAATGGAATTATTGGTGTGCTTTACAGACACAAACTGTATGTACAGGACCCGGCGTTAAGTAATACACATGGAGCTTAAGAAAGAGACTGTCGGCTATAATCGGCTAACTTCGACTTTGTAGAGTGTCGTCTCTGTCATTCATACACGTGTTCCGTCGCTATTTGCCATTCGTTGTCAAGCGTTCTAGGGACAGAGACGACGCTCTACAAAGCCGAAGTTAACCGATTATGGCCGACATTTTTTTTCTTAAACCTGATGTGTATTACTTAATGCCGAGTACTGTAGAGTGGAGAAGGAATAAGACAAAAATGTCTTATTTTTGTTATTTAACACTCTCAGATTAATGTTACAATTATAAAAGTATTCTTGTCTAGACGGGTATTTTTATTTGATTTTAAAAAAAAATTATAAACTAGATAATTTCAAGAAATAAATTTATGAAAGGTTTGGCATTTACTTTGTGGAATACCATATTAAACTATTTAACCCTTTTAATCACAGCATATGTTGTCAAAAAAACAGTAGTTTATATTTTATTTTTTTATCTCAGTTAATATTTAAGTTTAAATGCATTCTTTCAAAAGTAAATGATTCTCAAAGTTACAAAAAATATATATTCAACATAAAAAACTTGTATGAAAAATTTGAGGCCCTGTGGAATTTTTCCAGTACACCAGTTGGGGTCGATGATCGGCCCCGTGGGATTAAAAGAGTTAATAAGAAAACTTCACCTTCATTAAAATATTTCCTTAAGGTCAACATATCACACACTTCAAATGAAACACCAATTCTTCTCCCTGGCTCCATCCCAACTCACTATCTGCGAAAACTGTTGTGGTCAGCTCTCCTCGTCTTCAGGTTGTATGCTCTTCTGTCCCGGACTACGTCCCCCAGGCCGTGCCTCTGCATCAGGTTATCTTTTTGCACCACCCATGAATTCTTTGGTCTTCCTCTGGTCGTTATTCGAGGAAGATCCATGGAGATTGCCTGTTTCACAATGTGATCGGGTGCTCTGCATCCAACGTGCCCATACCATCTCAATCGCCTCTCCTCCATCTTACTGTTGATGTCTGTAACACCTAGGCTTCCACGAATGCATGAGCTTTTTATTTTGTCTCTTAGGGACGTACCAGCTGACTATCTTAGCATGCGCATTTCAGTAGTTTCTAGTTGCCTGGAGTAAGAGTTATACATCGTCCAGCATTCGGAGCCATAGAGGAGTGCAGGTCTGACAATCGTTTGGTATACTTTTCCTTTTAACTTTACTTGCATTTTCGGATCACATAGAACTCCCGTCATTGATCTAAACTTCATCCATCCCACACTAATTATATAATTATATAACTAATTATATAACACATATGTTTACATCTGCTGCACATCCTCCATCGCTATGGATGAGTGACCCAAAATACTTGAAGGAGTCACAATTTGGTAATGTTTCTCCATCTATTTGCATTACGGGAGTGACAGCATTTGTGTTCTCAAATGGTAGGTACAGATACTCTGTTTTCTTTCTGCTCAGTCTCAGTCTCAAATGAAACACCAATTAGATCTTAATATTTTTCTCTTGACAAATTGAGATCATTCCACCTAAAGACGGTCTTGGGATAGGAGTAGAAATACGTGTCAGGGTGATAAAGGTAATTAGTGGAATAAAATATTGTTTTTTTAATTATATCAGTGTTTAAGATTTATTTATTTATTTATTTTACACATGACAAGAAATATACATCATTTGTGAAAAAACAACAGGTAATTTAATTTGGACACACAATTTTAATGAATCTGGGTTTGTTGCCTTTCATTTGTCGTATCCCCAGTAAACTAGGCTTTTGCCTGTATCTCACTGAGGACATATAGCATGAAAAAATAAATTGATACTTCTTTCCGATTTTTGAATTTATAAAACCGCTTTGCAGATTCTCATCAACCTGACAAACAGTGACACTCAATTACACATGTATACATCACGCGAAATCATCACTCCAGACAGACCAAAAATATACACTCCACAATGTACCGCACATAACCATAAAAGTAAAAAAACAAAAATATAAGTATAAAACAATAAAAAACAGCACACTCAAGAGCTCACACAAACCTCTTCCACAAGTCATTCCTCTTGCAAGCCCAAGTACTCAAACTCCTGTCGCAATAACAACCTCCGCTCCGATTGACTGCCTAAATTGTTTTCCTCCCTTTGCCTTTATTAAATTCGGCATCCTATTGTAGGTCATGGTAGCTTAAAAGGCATATTGCCTTTGGCCAAAAGATGTTTTAATTCCAGGGATAGTGAACATTTGATCAGTTGACATGCATGTCATGTGTCTCTTATGATTTGTTTATATCTCTATACTTTGTAGTTTGAGGAAAGGAAATTTTTTCAAACTGGATGGTTCAATAATATTTAAGTTATCAGACTAAAACACCCCATTTACATTTATACATGTCGGTTTTTTTTTCAGGAATCACTGTAAACAACTGAAGTGGCAAAGGAGTACATAACATACACATAGAACAGAAGGAAATGGGGATATCACTCAAAGCCTTCATCTTGGAATGGACAGACAATGGCTGAAGGTGATGATTTATGAATTATTTGTTTATGCAAAATATCTCCTACTGACCGGCATTCGTTCATTCTTAATTTAGTTGAGCATCTTTCACCAGTTTTCAAATTAAAGTGAATATAAAGTAAATTGTTAAGATACAAAAAAAAATTAAATTCAATCTTTTGTACATTTTTGTGACTGAAAATCATAATTTTTATTTTTTCCAGGTTAGCCAAATGGTCTTTCCATATATGTGACTCAGCGATCTATCAATATACCGGCTGACAGATATGTGACTCAGCGATCTATCAAGATGCCGGCTGACAGATATGTGACTCAGCGATCTATCAAGATGCCGGCTGACAGATATGTAACTCAGCGATCTATCAAGATACCGGCTGACAGATATGTGACTCAGCGATCTATCAAGATACCGGCTGACAGATATGTGACTCAGCGATCTATCAAGATACCGGCTGACAGATATGTGACTCAGCGATCTATCAAGATACCGGCTGACAGATAGGCTGGTGGATGCAGAGATGACATGGCTCCTGTCATAATAACTGCCGAGTGCGGGAGCTACAGTAGACGTAGCAGGGTACCTACAAAAGACTTCTCAGAAGTGATTTTGTCACTAAACAGCACCATTGAAGCAATTGATTGTCAGAATTGGTCACTATGCATGGGATTTTCCCAACACCCCCTTGTTTACTAGTAAAAATAAATAAAACATCAATTCGTCATGTATCTTCCATAACCGTAAACTTTGGAGAAGTAATCTTACAAATCTGTTACAAGTATGAACTATAAAATTTATACAACAATACAGCTTCTATTATACAAGGGCTTTTACTTGTAATAATAAAACATTAAGACAGAACAATAATCAATGCTTGAGCAATGATGATAAACAATAATGAACAATTGAACAAAAATCAGTACCAGAGCAATACTAAACAATAATGAACAACTGGACAATAATAAGTGCCTGAGAAATAATGAACAACTTAAATATTATAAACGCCTGAGAAACATCAAACAATAATGAACAACTAATAAATTATTAGCAACTAAATAAGCGCTTGAGAAATATCAAACAATAATTAGCGACTGAACAATAATTAGCGACTGAAAAATAATGAACAATTGAATAAAAAATTTGCAACTGAACAATTATAAATGCCTGTGAAATATCAAACAATGATGAACAACTAAATAATAATCAGCAACTGAACAATCAGACTATACATTAGTCACTAACTAAACAATGATAAGTGACTGAACAATAGTCAGCGACAGAAATAGCAATAATGAGCAAAACTTACTAATTGACCAGATATCATTATAAACAATCAAACTAGAAGAAGGGTCAATCTTATTGATATGCTGTTTCCACTTACCATAGATACACCATGTCAAAATGTACTCTGATATGTGGAGCTTATATGTGATAGGTGGAAAGTTGATAAAGTGAACATTCTACCATTCATAATTGTAGCAAGAGGAGCGGTATCAAAATTCTTGACACTAAAACGAACTAAGTATTGAATTCTCCAACATGTTGTACAGCCTTGCGGGTTTAATACCATGCGACAATCTCTTCTGAATATCAGGATTGTTTTTAAACGTGTCTTAACTGAAAATCATACTGGAACTCTTATTTAAACCAAAAAATTCTAACGGAAATCAGGCCCACACACATCCCATAGTTGCAAAAGGGATGTATCACCACATAATTAGAAAATTCCTCATAATGGATTCAAGATACTTAAGACTTAATAATTGTGAACTGCATCCATGAGAAACTAACAGGAACCGTGATTGATAATCTTGTATATTGATGGCTAAAAGAAGTAACACGGGAAAGTAATTTGTATATGAAACGAAGATATACATATAGATGAAGTGGTCTACACTCAGGAGAACCAAAATTTGGATACTGAAATCTCTAGTATTCTCCATAGCACTGATAGAATGGAAACATGGATAATGTGAAGGAAAGAAATATGATAGATGCCTTCAAGATGAGCTGGGCGCTCTGTAGGTCTTGGATTACTAGACATACCAATGTCTCTACTATCCAAGAATGTGCAATTAAGGAAATACTTCCGACAACATGCAGGAAAAGGATTCTAACATACTTAGCACATGTTGCCAGGAACGACGACGAAAGTCTTGAGAAGCCGATGATCATGGGTACAGTTGAGGGAAAACATTCAAGAAGAAGGTGACCTAAATGATGGACAGACCAAGTAAAGGAGAACAGGATCCTCTTTAAATGCTGCATTCAACATGACTCAGGACCAGGAAGGATGGAGACAAACGGTGCACCAAGTTCCAGACATCAGAGGACCACGATGCTCAGCATTGAGCATGCGATGAGGAAGAGAACAAGATATATAAAGTAGTGTACGACTACATCAGATGCTATCAAAAGGTCTGTAAAAGTTTGCTTTAAAATATGAAGGATATAATTCTTTGACTAGGTAGAAATTATCTGAATCCAGTAGTTTATAATTTTATTGCACATGATTATCCCGATTTTAACAATCGTATCCGTTGTCCTCATGTCTGAGGATGGCGGCAGCCGACGATGACCTTTTTAATGGTTTCCTTCCATCTGGATCTGTCCGTGTCGATCAGAGAGCATCCAATATTGAATATCCCATCGCAGCCCTGATCAGGTCAATCCATTTGGTTTGGGGGTCTTTCTCGAGATCTCATTCCTTCGACGCTTATCGACGACCACAAGTTTCTCCAGACTATTTGGATCTCTTCTCATGATGTGGCCGAAATATAGCAGGACACGTCACGTACACAATGACGACAGGCAATCCTTTATTTTGAGCTCAGCTTAGATGGACACGTTTGTTCTCATGGCTGTCCATGGTATCCGGAGCATTCTGCGCCAACACCACATTTCAAAAGCATTGATCTGATCTGAAGGTCCAAGTTTCAACACCATACGAATGATTTTAAAATAGGTAAAAAAACTATTCAAAATCTAAGAAGATATTCTTGTAATTTAAGCTCAGAATTCACATTTCCATATGCAAATGTGGAAAAATTCTTTAAAAAAGGAAGCAGCCTTTAATTTCCTGTCGCTCAAAATTTATTTTCATTAATCATCACTTGTTATTTCTTCTTCCTCTTTTTTTAGGCCTGAATTTGGCCTGTTATGGTCCTGCATCATCATTTCCCTCTTGTGACGTCGACTACCAACTGTCTCCATCTTTTGGGAGGTCGTCCTGGAGGTCTGTTTGCTTGGGGGACACCATCCCTGCCCGTTCTTACGGCTCTTGGTTCCGCCATTCTGGATACACGTTCGTTCCAGAACCTTCTTCTCTGGCATCCCCATCTGACAATATCTTCAACTTCGCACATCCTTCGTATTTCTGTGTTTCGTACTCTATCACAAAGGGTTTTGCCAGCAATACTCCTGAGTACCTTCATTTCGCTGGTTCGAAGGAGATTTTTGGTTCTGATAGTGTCGGCTCTGGACTCAATGCTGTATGTCATTATGGGGCGGACACAGGTCTTGTGTATCCTCACCTTGCTTTGGATGTTCATATACTTGTTTTTCCAGATAGTGTTCTTTAAACATCAGGAAATATTATTTGAATCAATCAATTTGTTATTTCAATTTATTGAAATCAATCTATCATATTTTTCTAATAACAGCTTTGAGTAGAGCCACACTTTCATTAAAGTTTCATTAAAGTCAGTAAGCTCACTATTTAATGCTTTATTAAATTGTCTGCTAATAATAATAAAAATAAATTCTCGAGCATTATTCAAAAGATTATTCTATGCTTTATCACACTTGCATTGTATATGTATATGTAGTACAACCTGGCAGGTTTATTGGCATGTGGCAATCTTTTGCAACCGACCAGAAAGGTGTAAAATATTATCGAGTTAAAGAGTTTATGAAGATTTTGAGGAATGCCAATTATGATGGACAAGTCGTCCTTTTGTCATTATTTAAAACAAACTACAATTTCAGTTATATTTAATATGAAAAAAAAAAACAAACTGTAGGGATTTCAGAATAAAAAAATACTTGATCGAGAGATCATGTAAAAGTAATATTTTATTACACTTGCAACATTACTATATTTTACCACAAACAAAAATATTTCCTTTAGCCATAAAGCATGAATTTATTTATTTAACACTTATTGCAAATACAATCTGGCAGGCTTATTGCCAGGCGGCAATCTCTTCCAACCAACCAGATCAAAAGTAAATGTAGCAAGTTACGTGGTCGCATAAATCATTCAAATGACTATCCATCCCCACCAAATCCATAAAGACATACGTGAGCATATGCCCGCAAACCCCACAAAGACGGACAATCAGCCGAAAATTATTTTTCATGTAAAGAGAACCTGAGGGCTGCCAAGGAGGATCTCTTGAGACTTCGTAGACTTTATGAGTAAGCCATGATCCCCAGTCCACTCCGAGATCGATTGAAGGTCCGCCTTCAAATCGTTCAAAGCAGTGTGAAAGAAATTTGTATCAAAATTAATATATATCTGCAGGTCACCTGCATACAGATGATAAGAACACTTAAGAGGTGATGTTATTAGGTTGATGAATATAGAAAAAAGGAGTGGAGAGAGAATTCTACCTTGAGGAGTGCCTGCAGAGAGATCAGTCCATTCACACATATATTCTTGTTATTTACAAGATTGTTGTCTTCCCTTTAAATAGCTCCAAAATCAGACTATGACCGATTCAGAGAATCGTAAAGAACGCATTCGAGCCATGAGCAGATCAAAGTATTGAATGCATTGCTAAAATGCAATAGACAACAATGTCAGCTGCTTAAAGCTCATTCCACGTCTCACATCATCCGTAATCTGGACCAGTCGCGGTTGTGGTACTATGCCCCGGACGAAATCCTGACTGCAACGGGTTAAACAATTCCAATTGATTAAGGTGGGAGTCAATTTGTATATGAATTTTTTTTTCAATAACTTTCGATTATGTGGGCAGGATAGATACGTGCCTAAAATCGGAATCGGAATAATTAGAGCTTTCTTCCACACACTAGGGAAGCTGCTAGTCGACAAAGATAAATGAATTATGTGTGTTATGATAGGAACACTAGCATCGACAATCAAGGAGATGAATAAAATCGAAATATTGTCGTCACCCATCGCTTTTGAGGATATAGTCGAAAGAATACAATGAACCTCATTTATATCAATTTACGAAAAGTGGAGCTCAGGAACATTGGGTCGAGGAATTACAAGAATTTTTCGAAGAGTGTTCTCCTTAGTGTTAGTGTCTAAACTGAGTGATGGTGTTGCAAAATGTATGTTAAGATTATTAACGTCTAATATGAAGTTACCTGAGTTGTCCGAGGATTTAACACCCGTTGAGTTCAGGATTTTCCACCACAGGCTGACAATTTTGAAGGGTGGCAAAAAAGTGTTTTCTTTTTGTATTTCGACATAGTCGTGTCCAATTATTGCGAAGTCGTTGAAAAATCTCCCATACTTGATCATTGGGATTAGACTTGAAGTTTTTTTTTACTCTGTCACGTCTTGCCATGTTTTTTTTAATGTCATCAGTCAGCCACGGGGCAGGTCTATACTTTAAGTTAGTCAATTTCAGTGGAGCGTGTTTGTCGCAAAGCTCCAGCAAATTCTTGTTGAATAGGTTAATTTTACTCTCTGCAGTATCCAATCGTTCGATGGCCGCCCAGTCAACTTAACTTGCATCGGAAAATAAGGCATCCCTATTGATGCGTCCAAAGTTTCTCAGGAATTTTCTCTATTTTGAGAGTTTCAGAGCGTGAATGATCAGTCAGATATATAACAGATCGTGATGCGAGAAGCCTGGGACATCAATTTGTCCATGAGTGTGAACTCCAGAGGGATTTGAGATAATGATTAAATTTAGAAGGATTTGAGAATTTCTTGTTACGTGTGTACAGTTTTGGGGCATTATTGAGAGGTTCATTGACTGTATGATTCTCAGGAGTTTATCGAATCGGCCGTCGTTTTTTTTTAAGGCACGCATTGAAATCTCTTATTATGAGAGTGGTATTGAAATTAATTCAAGAAGTTTTTCAAACTCGTCAAAATAATTATTATTAGGACAGTATATTACTCCGATGAGATATTTATTGAATTTGAAATAAAGGGATATTAAATAAATATTCTGGGCCTCCAGAGTAAGGAGGTTGGGGTTGACAGATGATAGAGAAATTTATATACTCCTCCCATTCTTGTCTCGCTGAATTAGATGAAATCCTGGAAGAGAAAAAAGTGAGTTTGATAGTGATGGCTTCATTCAGGATTCGCTAACCAGTAGGGCATAGACATGCTGGTCATGAAATGAGGCGAGCAGCTCAGAATAATGGGCGGGTATGCTTTGAGCATTTGTATGGCATGCGTGAAAGTCATTCTTAGTTGTAGAGAAAGAGCGGAGATGATTATTCAAAAGTAATGGCGGGTTCGTATCAGCGAAATCTGAAGAGTCTTAAGATGACGTGTCTAATTTATTTATTTAATTAACGACACAACAGTGTACTTGACATATAAATGAATATATGAAGTTATACAAATACTTAAAATTATGGACAAAAATTATAAAACTTTATTTTAAACTAACATGTACGGGAGATACAAAAAGCAGTAGTAATAATAAATTACAAAGTCATTGTTTAAAATTATTAAATATTAATATCTTTATTTAAGTTCAATATATATTATGTATGTATACCACAAAATATTACCAAGTAGACTTACGTAATTGTCGAAGACTTGTTTGATAGTGGTAAAGAACTTAGATTTGTTTTTAGTGGAACAACGCTCACGTAGAACAAGAATTGGATTTTTCGAGAATTTCATGGATAGATCTTGAGATATAGAAAACACATGGCCTCATTAGTAGAACGAGATGCAAGTTGCTTTGCAGAATCGAAACCTTCCACATGTTGATGCAGGGTTACTCAACTCCAGAGGCAAATCATCGTCTTTAATGTTTAGTTTATTCTAGGTTATTTATATTAAAGGAGAGCACAAAGTTAGTAGCTATTTCTGGATTTGATGTTCTGGCTAATACTATATATCTTCTTCTTCGATGGCTCTACAGCTCATATCGGACCTTGGCCTCCATCAATCCTCGCCTCCAACTCCCACTGTCTCCTGCCACGGCCCTCCAATCTGTCACTTGTAGTAGTTGGGCCGCGACCTTTTTCACCTCATCCTCCCATCGCAGTCTAGGTCTATTGACCTTTCTTCTTCCGCCTGGATGTCCCTCAAGGATCTATTTAGGTACCCGTGATGACGGCATTCTCTGCACATGCTCAGCCCATCTCAGCCTGCTCAGTCTAGCATGTATAGAGAGCTAGCTTTATAGATGCTATACAGCTCATCATTGTATCTTATTCTCCAGGTTTCGCCATCGTTCACGGGCCTCAGAATTTTACGTAACACTCTCCTCTCAAATGTGTCCAGCATCTCTGCGGATCTTGCAATCATCCTCCACGCTTTGCACTCGTATGTCACTGCTGTCCTAATTATGGTCTTGTATAGGGTGATATTTAATCGTCTCATAAGGTGTACCAAAAAGTTAATTAATTTTTTAGTTTTGAACTAAAAATCAAATTAGAGAGAGGAAAACTTGAATTGTTTTTAAATTATTCTTTCATTATAACATTCTGACATCTATTGGATTGACTAAAAATTCTTATTCATACAAAAATCATTTTGTTTTGAGGAAAAAAGTTTTCAAGTATTATTTTAATATAGTTCCACATCTCGTTGGAGTTTTATTTAAAAAAAGACATTCCAAAGATTGGTGATGGGCAGATGACGCAATTTCTGGCAAGTATGGAGAGTGACCAGCGGTGGCTGGTCTCGAGGTGCGTTGGTGCCCTGAACCGAAGAAATAATTTGCAATAATTAAATTAAATTATATATATTTGCAAACATGACTTCCAAAAATGCTAAATATTTGTATAAATTAAATATGTATAAGAATTCTGACAAATACTTGTAGTTCAAGTATTTTTATTTAAGTGAAATTTGAGAAAAAATTTCCTTTCAAATTTACCGGTCAAGTTTGCCAATTCATACTGGAGCAATCTCGAATATGCACCAGACTGAAACGCAGATTCATATAGGGCAGACAGAGACATACAGTAAACCGTGAGACAGCGATAGTTCTTAAGGAATTCATACAAATATTTCGTTTAAAGCGTACGGCGCTCAAAACTATGTCGATTCGGTTTTCTTTGTCAATTACCGAGTAACTAACGAAGTAAACTGAATTGCTTTATACGAGTTGAGAATTTGACAGCTTCTAAAATATTTAGATTTATTTTAAAATTGGGAATATTTACAATAATACATAATTTTAATTTAGTCGTGAATTGTGAAAATTTAGTTTGATGTTGTCTGAATATTATAACATTGAACATTGACAAATGTGTTGAAAGTAACGGTTCTGTGTCCACCTAACCTATAAAAATAATAATTCATTTTGTCTAAAGCATTCACTCAATTCAGTTACTAACAAATATTCAGTCATGAGCGCAATTGATAATTATAATGTAGAATACATTCTTCTTCTTCACGTGTCCTGCCGGGTCCCCCCGACGTTGACGACCATCTGAGAGAAAGCTTCCCTGTCCTGGGCGGCGCGAAACAGCTCCCCCACAGTTCTGACGCCGGTCCATTGTCGGATGTTTCGAAGCCAGGAGAGCTGTCTTCTGCCGACCCCTCTGCGGCCCTCGATCTTCCCCTTCATGACGAGCTGAAGTACGGTGTATTTGTCACCTCTCATTACATGGCCAAAATATGATGTTTTACGGAGCTTAACAGTGGTGAATAGTTCTCTATTTGCATTGGCTCTACGTAGTACATCAGTGTTTGTTATCATATCGGTCCAAGATATTCTTAACATTCTACGGTGGATCCACATTTCAAACGCTTCAAGGCGGTTTATTATGTTAACTTTAAGAGTCCACGCCTCTACGCCGTAAAGTAAGACAGACCATACGTAACATTTGACCATTCTTTGTCTCAGCTTTAAGTTTATATTATCGTCACAAAGAAGGTTTTTCATTTTATTAAAAGCCGTTCGTGCCGCTTCTATTCTGCATTTTATCTCAATGTCAGGATCCAGTTTCTCAGTAATCATGCTTCCCAGGTACCTGAACTGTTTCACCCTCTCGACAACAACACCCCTTAGCGTAAGGTGGACATTTGGATGACATTCTCGGCTAAAAACCATCATTTTAGTTTTGCTCACATTAATGTTCATACCAAAACGTTCACCAACGGAGTCAACTTTATCAAGCAGTTCTTGAAGGCCTTTTAAACTGTCCGCAATTAGAACGGTGTCATCCGCATATCTGATATTATTGATGACCACCCCATTGACCTTCACACCGAGATTTGTCTCAGTCAGCGCTTCCTTAAAGACCAAGTCAGAGTATAGATTGAATAAAGTTGGTGAGAGAACACACCCCTGACGGACTCCTCGCTGAATGGGAATACCTTGTGAGGTGTTTCCGTTTTCCAATTTAATGATAGCGTTTTGGTCCCAGTACAGATTCTTGATTATTCTCACATCCTTTTCATCTACACCACATCTCAACAGCATCTCAATTAAATATGTGTGTTTAACCCTGTCAAATGCTTTTTCATAATCAATAAAACAAGCATAGATGTCTTTTCTTTGGTCGTAACATTTTTGTAATAATATGTTTATTGTTGTCAGCGCTTCACGGGTACCAAAACCATTCCTGAACCCAAACTGAGTGTCATCCAAATCTCGCTCGCATTTCAGTCTTATTCTGGCATGTATTATTTTAAGAAACAATTTCAGAATATGACTCATAAGACTTATGAGGCGATAATCATTACATTTTTTTGGGTGTTGTTTTTTGGGCAATGTAATAAATACAGATTTTAACCAATCTTGGGGGATGGTCCCTGTGTCATATATTTTATTAAACAGTCCAAGTAAATAATCAATATTATTAGAATACATTAAAAGTAGAATAATCAATATTATTAGAATACATTAAAAGTAGAATACATTAAAAATAATAATTTATCATTTGATCAAAAATTTGACATAAAAATACGCGGATTGCCTAGACTAAATTTAGAAATTAGTTTTGTTCGTTCATTTAATTTTGATTTACATAATAAAGCTTCCTATATAATACGCGAATCTTCAGATCAATTTAATGAGCCTCCGAGTTTTTTTTCTTCTGGGTTACAATCCTTGGAATAGTCTGCACCAAGTTCTCGATCCCTCCAATCATCTCTGTCATCCGCCAGTCTCTTCATCTCCTGGTTGCTGCCACAGCGCACATCCCGGATCACCCGGTCCATGTAGCTATATCTAGGGCGGCCTCTATGGTTATTGCCCTCAATCATTCCCTCGACGATGGTAAGGAGCAGGCCTGGGTGCCTGATGTTATGGCCTATACAACTGGATCGTTGATGGGCAACTCTATTTAAGAGTTGCCTTGTTTCTCCAGCCCCGCTCAATACCTCGTCGTTTCGGATGTGTTCTGACCAATGGACCCTGGCCTGTAGCACCACATATCAAAGGCAGCCAGACGCCCGGACTCGCTCTGGCTGATGGTCCACGTTTCGCAGCCATACAGCAGCACACTTCAGACAAGAGTTTTCACGAAATTCTTCCTAACATTGATATCAATGTTAGGTTAGGTTATCTTGGATTTTTTTGTTAAAAGCAACTCTGGCCTGTTGGACCCTTGTTATTATTTCTGCCTTTGATCGGCCATCTTGGGATACTCTGTTGCCTAAGTAAATAAATTCCCTCACTTGCTCAACACTGAGTAAAATAATTAAAACCACCTAGTCCGTAATTTGCAAAAAAATATGTGATATTATTTTGATACAAATTAAACAGAGATTTGACTTTCATAATCATTTAATAAGCGCACAACCATAGCAATATCGTCAGCGAACCTTATCATATCCACCTTTTGCCCGTGTATCTTTACACCTTCTCTGTGACTCATTCTCTCTCTCAAGTCGTCAATCGCGCTCTGTACATAGGGGTTAAAAAGAACAGGTGACAGAGAGCATCCCTGCCTTACCCCTTGTCTTATATTGGCTTCCTTTGTGTCCTCATCACATCTGATTATAGCGGCCTCATTCTTGTACAGCGCCTGGATTATACGTCTATCTCTGTATTTGATATCAATTCTCTTCAAAATCTCGAAGAGTCTTTTCCATTCTACTTTGTCAAAAGCTTTCTCCAGGTCTATGAATGCGATGTATGTGTTTTGGTTTCTTCTTATTCTATTTCTGAGAATACTCCTCATCAAGACCTATGTATGGAGTATCTTGATGTACGGCTGCGAGACATGGTGCCTATCCGAAAGAGATAGACGAAGACTAGAGGCTTTTGAGATGTGGTCCTATAGAAGACTATTAGAAATTTCCTGGAGAGACCGCATCACAAATGAAGAGGTTCTCCAACGAATCCAAAGAGGGAGGCACCTGCTCAGGATCCTGTCCGAAAGGCGTGCAAGATGGATCGGTCATATAATACGACAAGAGGGCCTCTTGCATGCCATAATGGAGGGTATGACCGAGGGGACAAACTCTAGGGGACGCCCACGCCGAGAGTACCTGGAGGACCTGTTGGTGGACGTGCGCTGCTCAATATATACAGATTTAAAAAGAGCCGCACAGGACAGGGGGGAATGGAGGAGAAGAGTTGAAATTTCTGCAAACCAGTCTTAGGACCGCAACCACGGAGAGAGAAGCGCACAATTGTTCTTCTGCGAAAACTTTACAAAATACCGTTACAATTTCTCTGAAAATATTTTTAAAACTACTGTTGAGACGTACGATTTTTTGCATAAATTTAAATAAAAAAATGAACTTAGCACAATTTATAATAATCGAGGCGATTTTGAAGAGGCTCACGGCGCTATTTCAATTTTACAGTTATTTCTTAATATTGGTTCAACCGAGTCTTTTTCGGAATGTGTTGAATTATTAAAATTAATTCGTACAATCGTAACGTACTGTGGCAATTTCCATTTATACAGTCAGCGTTTAGGGAGTCGAAACCGTGTATTTACTATCATATCATATTATGTTCTTCACAGAACTCAAACAGTCTGTCTCCTCTTTGATTGCTCTGTCCCAAGCCCCCAGTTACCAACTTTATTGAGTCTGCGACCTTCTTATATTTTTGCATTAAAATCGCTGATGATCAGATTGACATCATCGCTCTTTAAAGATCGAAGCATTTTTTCAATATCTTCATATAATTTCTCAACCTCGTCATCATATCTTGCTTCCGCAGTTGGATTATATATTTGTACAACGTTGATGTTAAATGGTTGACTCTCGAATTGCAATAACATAATTCTATCTGATATTGGCATAACATTTTTAACATATTTGACAAAATGCATTGGGACAAACATGCCTACGCCATTCCTGTGATTCCTATCTGAATTTGCACTACCCGAAATTCCCCTTATTATGACGATGTACCCCTGTACCAAACCAGTGTATTTAGTTAAAACCCAATATGTTTATCCTCATCCTTTTTATTTCTTGTATCAAGAAAGATGATAAGGATATAAATATTATTAAAAACCTGTACTGGAACCAAGAAGCCGTCATTAAATAAGTATTGAACAGCCCGTCTCGGCCAAGAAATCCACCAACAATGTTCCCCTACTGTCCGCCGAGCGGGCTCCCCACCATGGGCTCTTTGCGCTGAAGTCCCCCCCCCCCCCCCCTAATTATAACCAAGGCACCAGTTCTTTTAACCGCCGCGAAGATCAACCCATGCCTCGCCATGACGGGACCCATGTCAGTCAGAGACTCGACGTATACTGAACCGAATACCACTGTGCGGTTCGCTAGTTTCATCCTGACGAACACGGAATTGAAGTTAGTGTACTGGTCCAGGATCTCACCATCAGGAAGACTTGGATCCACCATGATCACGGCTTTACTTAGGGAGTCCTTACTGCCACCACTCTGCTGGTACATACGTCTCCCGCTAGTCCCGACAGATCCAGCAGAACCCGTGTACGACACGACTCCTGTACAACGAATACGCCGGGTTCACACACTTTCATCATGTCCTTGGTGAGTCTTGCTCTCTGTAAATTCTGCTGCACAACAGTAATAGTCTTAGGACCATCAGAAGCCATAGTTAGTACTTTCTGAGGCTCTTTGCTCTTGCCACTGTCTATAAGGGCACGCATCGCTACTGGCCCTGTGTCTGACATTGGTGGTTGGGCCCAACCTCACATTGAACTTGACGCAGTTGTGGCACTTTTTACGCTCACTTTGCTCTTTAGCCGTGCAATCAGCGTAACTATGCGGGCCTGCGCAGTGAGAACACACCTGGTCCTTTTTTGCACATCTCTTGGTTGTGTGCCCAAAGCCGAGCCACTTATAACATTGCATCTCCGGTAATGCGTCCTCGACATGCACCCGCAATTTACTTCCTTAATGGTGCCAATTATTTCCACAGACAATTATTTCTTCAGGATATTCTCGCATAATCCCATGGCCCTATCCTTGGCACTGGTCCTGCTTACCCTACTATCCATTCCCGTCCTCATCTCAGGGCTGCTGTTGACCCTTATAGGTCGCTGACTCTGCAGAAAAAAGAGTATACATAAATAAGTTTGAAAACATGAAAGATAAATGAAAGAGAAGCCATTTGGATTTACAAGGTACTTTTAACATGACAAGCTGAGTTCGTTCCAGACTATCGAAATATAAGCTTACAATCTTGTGTAATGTTGTAAGGTTAAATATTTTATTTTTATCTGACAAGTTTGTAAGACTCGTCACTTCCAATAGATCATAGTTTCAGTTATTAATTGAGATCTGCAGTGAGTCGTCACTTACAATAAACCATAGTCTAACTCAGTTATTGGGATCTACAGTGAGACATCATTTCCGATAGACCATAGTCTAACTCAGTCGGTGGGTCATAGAGTGAACCTACAAGGGACGTGTAGCATGATAATATTAGGTAGTCCGGGACTATTGAAATACGAGCTGACAATCTTTAACAAGATTGTGAGGTCGACAATCTTTATTTTATCTAACAAGGTTGTGAACCTCGTCACTTTCAACAGCAGATCACAGTTCAACTCAGTCATTGCAATCTGGAGTTTGTTTACATATCGTAACAGCTGTATGCGTTAAATTTTTTCAACATGGACATCATAGTCGGGTGACCGTATTACCGAATTGTAATTCAAATTTTTTCTTGTTAGAGAAGTATGATATACAAAATTTTAAATGATTCTAGCTTAGAAAAATCATTGCCAAGTCTCAGTACGAAGCCCAGTCTGGAAAATATTGCAGAAGTTATTTTATTTATACGTGAACAAAACACCAACATTAAATTTCCGCGTTTTGGATGTGCTGCGTAAATATGGTGTTTGTACAGAATTCCAGCAATATATATATACTTATTTGTTCTCCTTTACATTTAAGATATTTGCAGTATTCGTTTCCAGCATCACATCTACTAGTGATCTTTATGATGAGGCCTGGACATGTTTCTCGAGTCATTTCTGTCTCTGGAGTACAGTTGTCCTTGAATTGGTCAGTCTGATATTAGGCGGTGCGGCCTCATGGTCTTCTATCAGAAACATGCCCAGCATGACGGTCTTTATGAGACTTGTATCATCGTGTCTCGATGTGTCCGAAGAAATGTAATACCCTTTTTTGACAGATGTGGAGAGTTTTTGTACAGAATTCCAGCAATATATATTTGTGTGTTCTCCTTTACGTTCAAGATATTTGCAGTATTCGTCTCCAGCATCACATCTAGTAATGGTCTTTATGGTGAGGCCTGCACAGTGTTTCACGAGTCATTTCTGTCTCTGGTCATATGTGAAGATGCACAGAGTGCAGTTGTCCTTGAATTGGTCACTCTGACATTAGGCGGTGTGGCCTCATGGTCTTCTATCAGAAACATGCCCAGCATGACGGTCTTTATGAGACTTGTATCATCGTGTCTCGATGTGTCCGAAGAAATGTAATACCCTTTTTTGACAGATGTGGAGAGTTTTTGTACAGAATTCCAGCAATATATATTTGTGTGTTCTCCTTTACGTTCAAGATATTTGCAGTATTCGTCTCCAGCATCACATCTAGTAATGGTCTTTATGGTGAGGCCTGCACAGTGTTTCACGAGTCATTTCTGTCTCTGGTCATATGTGAAGATGCACAGAGTGCAGTTGTCCTTGAATTGGTCACTCTGATATTAGGCGGTGCGGCCTCATGGTCTTCTATCAGAAACATGCCCAGCATGACGGTCTTTATGAGACTTGTATCATCGTGTCTCGATGTGTCCGAAGAAATGTAATACCCTTTTTTGACAGATGTGGAGAGTTTTTGTACAGAATTCCAGCAATATATATTTGTGTGTTCTCCTTTACGTTCAAGATATTTGCAGTATTCGTCTCCAGCATCACATCTAGTAATGGTCTTTATGGTGAGGCCTGCACAGTGTTTCACGAGTCATTTCTGTCTCTGGTCATATGTGAAGATGCACAGAGTGCAGTTGTCCTTGAATTGGTCACTCTGACATTAGGCGGTGTGGCCTCATGGTCTTCTATCAGAAACATGCCCAGCATGACGGTCTTTATAAGACTTGTATCATCGTGTCTCGATGTGTCCGAAGAAATGTAATACCCTCTTTTGACAGATGTGGAGAGTTTTTGTACAGAATTCCAGCAATATATTGACCATTCTTTGTCTCAGCTTTAAGTTTATATTATCGTCACAAAGAAGGTTTTTCATTTTATTAAAAGCCGTTCGTGCCGCTTCTATTCTGCATTTTATCTCAATGTCAGGATCCAGTTTCTCAGTAATCATGCTTCCCAGGTACCTGAACCGTTTCACCCTCTCGACAACAACACCCCCTAGCGTAAGGTGGACATTTGGATGACATTCTCGGCTAAAAACCATCATTTTAGTTTTGCTCACATTAATGTTCATACCAAAACGTTCACCAACGGAGTCAACTTTATCAAGCAGTTCTTGAAGGCCTTTTAAACTGTCCGCAATTAGAACGGTGTCATCCGCATATCTGATATTATTGATGACCACCCCATTGACCTTCACACCGAGATTTGTCTCAGTCAGCGCTTCCTTAAAGACCAAGTCAGAGTATAGATTGAATAAAGTTGGTGAGAGAACACACCCCTGACGGACTCCTCGCTGAATGGGAATACCTTGTGAGGCGTTTCCGTTTTCCAATTTAATGATAGCGTTTTGGTCCCAGTACAGATTCTTGATTATTCTCACATCCTTTTCATCTATACCACATCTCAACAGCATCTCAATTAAATATGTGTGTTTAACCCTGTCAAATGCTTTTTCATAATCAATAAAACAAGCATAGATGTCTTTTCTTTGGTCGTAACATTTTTGTAATAATATGTTTATTGTTGTCAGCGCTTCACGGGTACCAAAACGATGTGTCTGAAGAAATGTAATATCCTTTTTTAACAGATTGTGGAGAGTTTTTGTACAGAATTCCAGCAATATATACTTGTTTGTTCTCCTTTACGTTCAAGATATTTGCAGCATTCGTTTCCAGCATCACATCTACTAGTGATCTTTATGATGAGGCCTGGACAGTGTTTCTCGAGTCATTTCTGTCTCTGGTCATATGTGAAGATGCACAGAGTACAGTTGTCCTTGAATTGATCAGTCTGACATTAGGCGGTGTGGCCTCATGGTCTTCTATCAGAAACATGCCCAGCATGACGGTCTTTATGAGACTTGTATCATCGTGTCTCGATGTGTCCGAAGAAATGTAATACCCTCTTTTGACAGATGTGGAGAGTTTTTGTACAGAATTCCAGCAATATATACTTGTTCGTTCTCCTTTACGTTCAAGATATTTGCAGCATTCGTCTCCAGCATCACATCTCGAGCACATTGATCAATAATCGGTTTATAAAATATGTGAAATATCTCCTAAAGAAGGGTTCTCTATACTTAGCAGTTTTTTAGCTTAGCTTCATCTCTATACTTAGCAGTTTTCATTGTTTAATGAAATAGTATTGCATCCTTTATTTGGTTTTTCCAACGCATCGGAAATCTTCCAATTTTGCAAAGTTTTTTACAAACTGTTTCCCTTAGACTGAGTCGATGTGAAATTTTATCTTAAACAAGGGTTACTCAACCTTTTTTCATTGATTTTTTCAATCGTTTCTATACTTAGCAGTTTTCTAAGCAATAGTTTTAGTGAAGTAGTATTGTATCTCTTATTTGGTTTGTCCAACGCATCAGAAATCTTCCTATTTTAGAAGCCTTTTTAAAAATAGTTTCCTTTAGAATGAGTCCAGAGAATTAAAAAAATTATCATAAGCTTATTGTAGATAATCTGTCAGCGGCCATAGATTATGTAGTTCTTTTTAAACTGGTGATTCTGGAAGACATGGTTGAATTCTCAAAGGAGTTTATTGGCTCTAATAAAAACATTTGAATATTTCTTAAAATACTTCGTTTTGGTATATGATAGTTAAACTGTATTACAAATTTGTAGCCATGCCCATCGGGATAGAGGAACATGGGATTAAGTTTTGCCGCATAGCCGAAGTTAATAAAATGAGGATGACAAATATAATTTGAAAAAAAAAAGGATTTCACATATTTTCGCCGCCCATCGGCCCCGCCACTTAACCGTATCTGCATTCCGACACCGGTTCTTGTAAGCCCACATAAGGTGGCCGTCGTCCGCATAAATCGACTGAAGTTGGTCGCCGTGCCCGACAGGACCCTGGTTGTTATGGCCCTTAGCACCCGCCTCGGCAAACCCAACTCCATCAGCTGTATCGCGCTCTTGCATGACCACACACCGTGCCAGCTGAGGTTGATCGCCCCGACATCTACTTGCTCCACCGGTAACCCGTATCTCCTCGCCAGCTCCCCGCCGCACTGGGGCATGGGAATACTCAGTCGGCACATCAGCCGGAAGGGACAGCCATTTCCTCACTGCCGCTCTGATTAGTCTGTCTAGGCACCTGAGAAGGCCCATCGTAACCCTCTCCAGTACCAGCGAATGATTTAAGCTGGGGATTAAATATTTGATGAGCACTCTCAGTCGCTGCTGCGGCTAAAGAGGGGCCCTAGAGATGTTGGTTAGGGCCCCCGAGAGATCGGATTCTATCTCATTCCGTCTAGAGACCGGACCTGCACAGCTGAAATGTAAACCCAGATATTTCCAGGTGTCCACCTGGCCGATACAGGGCAGCCTCCGATGCTCGACATGTACGTCAACCTCGACAATCTTCGTACGCTTCTCCTTGGGAAATCCTTCTATTCCAAGGACAACGGACTTGGCCAGATTGAGCTTTAACCCGAAGCCTGCAAGTGTATTGGAAAAAGCATTAAGGCTGTCTTGCAGTCCGTTTCGGGTCTGCGCAAAGAGTCAAAGGACAACTTCTCACCTAGCATGCGGAACCCGACGTAAGCCGGTAGCGAGTAGATGGCGTAGTCCAACACTAGGTTAAACAGGTTTGGCGACAGGGGATCCCCCTGTCTGACACTTCTTGTCACTAATGATTCTCGAGGCCTGGCCGCCGGAGACGATTCTGTACAGAATTCCAGCCGCCGCTGGAATTTCCGCCGCCGCATAAATTCTCTTAATGTACCGTACAATTTTTTCAGGGGCCCCGTTCGCCTCCAGGACCTGAACAATCGCATCGTGCGATATGCTGTCGAACGCCTTAAAAGTAAAGTACACACGCACGCGCGTGCGTGTGCGTGTGTGTAGGTTATTTGTGTTATCCATTTTGTTTCGCTGACCGTCGACGAAGAGAGAAGCCCCTTAAGATTCCTAGATTACCTATAAATTCCTAGATTATCTTCAAAATCCATGAAGGTAATTTAGGAATTTACCTTGTCGTACATTTTCTCCTGGTATAAAAGCTTTTCAATTTTCCCTTTTTCAGAATTTTATTTATTTAGTAGTGCCACATTATTTTAGATCTTCCCAAACTTTTAAGAAATACTGAAATGAATGTTTTTATAAAAAGTTGTGGATCTATGGGCGTTACTTGTGGATCTATGGCGATACTTGTGGATCTATGGCGATACTTGTGGATCTATGGCGATACTTGTGGATCTATGGCGTTACTTGTGGATCTATGGCGATACTTGTGGATCTATGGCGTTACTTGTGGATCTATGGAGTTATTTTTTGGGTAGGAGTCGTTGAGGGGACTACTTGCTAATTGCGATTCCTAGATTACCTTCAAAATCCATGAAGATAATCTAGGAATTTCTCAGAATGCACACATTCATATGTGATTGCAGGCAAGTTCTTAAAAAATCACCGCAACTTTTAAAATCCATTTTGATTAATTGCTTATTTCATTTCTTCTCATTTATTAAAGACTTTGGCTTAAAATTAGTGGAACTCCATTTTAGAAAATGATAAATTTATTTGTTATTCCACTTATTATATTAATCCTCACTACACATGTTTCTACTTCCTATCCCGAGGCTTTCTTCTTACGGAATGATTCCGGTTTGTTATATTAGTGCTTATATATCAGATTGGTGTCATGTTTCTTTATTACGGACCATCCACGAAAAAAGTTTATCACAGGATATGATGAGGCAGAAACACGTGTAGCGAGGATTAATACAACTAGTGGAATAACAAAGTCATTTATAGTTAATTTAACTCATTTGTAGTACACGTACCCACTATATTATAGTGTACGAGATGTATGGCCACGCCATAATTCACTGGATTTTGGTCTGGAAGATTACTGTTTCGAACGCCGCGCTGCGATACTCCCCTTGAATGACGAGAGGTATTTTTTCCACCTAGTATTCGGGAATTGCAAGGGGATCCGACTACTAGGTCCAATAGTGATGAATACTACAATATTATGGTGTTTATCCACATACCCACTATATTATAGTGTATTAGATGTATGGGCACACCATAATGCACTGGATTTTGGTCTGGAAGATCACTGGTTCCAACGCCGTGTTGCGATACTCCTCTTGAATGACAGAGGTATATTTTTTCCACCTAGTATTCGGGAATTGCAAGGGGATCCGACTACTAGGTCCAATAGTGATGAATACTACAATATTATGGTGTTTATCCACATACCCACTATATTATAGTGTATTAGATGTATGGGCACGCCATAATGCACTGGATTTTGGTCTGGAAGATCACTGTTTCCAACGCCGTGTTGCGATACTCCCCTTGAATGACAGGTATTTTTTCCATCTAGTATTCGGGAATTGCAAGGGGATCCGACTACTAGGTCCAATAGTGATGAATACTACAATATTATGGTGTTTATCCACATACCCACTATATTATAGTGTATTAGATGTATGGGCACGCCATAATGCACTGGATTTTGGTCTGGAAGATCACTGTTTCCAACGCCGTGTTGCGATACTCCCCTTGAATGACAGGTATTTTTTCCATCTAGTATTCGGGAATTGCAAGGGGATCCGACTACTAGGTCCAATAGTGATGAATACTACAATATTATGGTGTTTATCCACATACCCACTATATTATAGTGTATTAGATGTATGGGCACGCCATAATGCACTGGATATTGGTCTGGAAGATCACTGGTTCCAACGCCGTGTTGCGATACTCCTCTTGAATGACAGAGGTATATTTTTTCCACCTAGTATTCGGGAATTGCAAGGGGATCCGAGTACTAGGTCCAATAGTGATGAATACTACAATAGTATGGTGTTTATCCACATACCCACTATATTATAGTGTATTAGATGTATGGGCACGCCATAATGCACTGGATATTGGTCTGGAAGATCACTGGTTCCAACGCCGTGTTGCGATACTCCTCTTGAATGACAGAGGTATATTTTTTTCACCTAGTATTCGGGAATTGCGAAGGAATCTGACTATTAGGTCCAACAGAGATGAAGACTATAATATTATGGTGTTTATCCAATATAAATTTTACTTCTGTGCTTTTGGTGAGCATCACCATAAAATGTATTTCTAGAAACATGTATGATATAAATACAATTTATAGAGATGGTGAAGATCACTTTGAGATCCAGAATAAATATTATTACCATATTAAGAACTTATTTCCGCAGCCATATCGTAAAATGCTGTTTTATCAAATTATTTCTCTGCCTTTATAAACCTTTTTCTTTATTCCATTTTTTTTTCTAAAATGGTTAGAATTAGTAGCTGTACGAAAGAAATTTATTTAATGGGTTACCTTTTTGTTAGATTAAATTAGAGATCGTTTAAAAAAAGGGTTACAGTCTATTTATTTTAACACATTTACTTGATCAACAGATCGTGCCGAAGTGATATTTTATCACGTATGAAACAATATTTTATTTTACCACAAACAAATATATTCATTTTAACCATAGATCACAAATCCCACATACACTCCACTTCAATCAAAACCGAATGTGTATTATCATCACATAATCAGAAGATCTAAAAGTATTGTAGTTAGTTTTCTGCGCTTTTCTTATTCAATATGTTTTTCTTGACATATGCAGATGCAGGTAGTTCTTACCTTCCTATCCTTATACTCAACATGTTTTTTTTTTTTTTTTTAATATTCCATCTGGATGGTGGATTTGAATCCTGAATTAGAGCGCCTTTGGATGGTGGATTCGAATCCTGAATTAGAGCGCCTTTGGATGGTGAATTCGAATCCTGAATTAGAGCGCCCTTGGATGGTGGATTCGAATCCTGAATTAGAGCACCTTTGGATGGTGAATTCGAATCCTGAATTAGAGCGCTTTGAAGAGTCAGCTCTCTGAACAGCGCTACATAAATTGTCCGTTTATTATTATTAAATTTATTTTCTAACTAATATGTTTTGAGGCTTACACCGTTCTTTGTATCATGTTTTTTTTTTTAATATATTCTATCTGGATGGTGGATTTGAATCTTGAATTAGAGCGCCTTTGGATGGTGGATTCGAATCCTGAATTAGAGCGCCTTTGGATGGTGGATTCGAATCCTGAATTAGAGCGCCCTTGGATAGTGAATTCGAATCCTGAATTAGAGCGCCTTTGGATGGTGAATTCGAATCCTGAATTAGAGCGCCCTTGGATAGTGAATTCGAATCCTGAATTAGAGCGCCTTTGGATGGTGAATTCGAATCCTGAATTAGAGCGCCCTTGGATAGTGAATTCGAATCCTGAATTAGAGCGCCTTTAGATGGTGAATTCGAATCCTGAATTAGAGCGCCCTTGGATAGTGGATTCGAATCCTGAATTAGAGCGCCTTTGGATGGTGGATTCGAATCCTGAATTAGAGCGCCTTTGGATGGTGGATTCGAATCCTGAATTGGAGTGCCCTTGGATGGTGGATTAGAATCCTGAATTATAGCGCCTTTGGATGGTGGATTAGAATCCTGAATTAGAGCGCCTTTGAATGGTGAATTCGAATCCTGAATTAGAGCGCCTTTGGATGGTGGATTCGAATTCTGAATTAGAGCGCCTTTGGATGCTGGATTCGAATCCTGAATTAGAGCGCCTTTGGATGGTGAATTCGAATCCTGAATTAGAGCGCCTTTGAAGAGTCAGCTCTCTGAACAGCGCTACATAAATTGTCCGTTTATTATTATTAAATTTATTTTCCAACTAATATGTTTTGAGGCTTACGCCGTTCTTTGTATCAGTTGTATAAAGACTTTCGAAGTGCTCTACCGCGTGCTTTGGCTTATAATGCCGATGTTTCGAAAACATCTCTACTTTCATCTTCAGGGCTTGTTCCTTGTCAACACGAGTGTTCGTTGTCATCTATACGTCCTGTCAGACTATTTTCCCATTTTAATTTATTTAGATTACTGTAAATTAAAACAAACATTCAAAATCTCGGAATGAGTCATAACTCGAGGTTAGCTCAACGGTAAACGAAGATGAACACATAACTCTTTTGTCACAGGATTCGATGGGTAACAATACTAGATATTCTCACGGGATTAGTCCAAAGGTAGGCAGGGTAATAATAATTAAACACACTAATAGATTTAATCAAAATGATTTATTATCGCTACCGGATCAATGATCACGGTAGAATTTGAATAAGTAACTGGCTCTAATAACTTCCCTTTAAGAGGTTAAGTTTAAAATTTATTTTTAATGATCGCTCTGCCCCGGTATTGTTTTCTGCCCCGGTATTGTTTTCTGCCCCGGTATTGTTATACTTGTTCTCCAGTCGTTAGGGATAATTGATGTGTCAAATATTTTATTAAACAGTTTAGAAAGCTCAGCTACTAATCGATCGTCGGCAAATTTTAGCATCTCATTGCGAATTTCGTCTGGTCCTGTTGATTTCCAGTTTTTCAGTTTTGCTATAGCTGCTTTGATTTCATCAATATTCAATAATTTCCGAATCTGTAACATTCTGAGGCAATGGGATTTCTTCCGAGTCATTGTATAATTCCTTTACTACTTTTCCCACTTTTCTATTGTAATTTTGTTTGTTTGTACATATTCATTGATTGATTTCTTCTTTTCTCTTAGCATTTTCCATACCTTCTTTTGAGCCCCGTACAGATCAAACTCCATATCTTTGGTAAATTGAGTCCAGTATTCCCTCTTTATCCGTTTTATTTCCGAGTTGACTCTGTTTCTAGTTGTCGCATATGCTTGTCTCTCTTCATCTGATGGTGTTCTTCTATATTTTAAATAGCTTTTTCGTTTCTCCTCAGTCAGCTCTTTTACTTCCTTGGGTTACAAGATATAATCTTTTAGCGAGAGCAACTCGTAATATCTTCTTAAACTTTCAATAGACTCAAGAGTCTGTTACTGCAGGATTGTTCTCCTGTGATTCTGAGCTCCAGCTATCTCTACATCGTTTCGGGGGCCTCCCTGGTGTACGTCGTCCATCCGGCACCCCATGCAGAGCTATGTATAGAATTCTTGTAGATTTCATTCTCTATACATGTTGGTACCAGTATCGTCGACGCTGTCGTCCCCATCTGACCACATCTTGGACCTCACAGACCTCTCAGATTGTGGACCTCTCTTTATCCGTTTTATTTCCGAGTTGAATCTGTTTCTAGTTGTCGCATATGCTTGCTTCTCTTCATGTGATGGTGTACTTCTATATTTTAAATAGCTTTTTCGTTTCTCCTCAGTCAGCTCTTTTACTTCCTTGGGTTACAAGATATAATCTTTTAGCGAGAGCAACTCGTAATATCTTCTTCTTAAACTTTCTATAGACTCAAGAGTCTGTTACTGCAGGATTGTCCTCCTGTGATGCTGTGCTTCAGCCATCTCTCCATCGTTTCGGGGGTCTCCCTGGTGGACGTCGTCCATCTGGCACCCCATGCAGAGCTATGTATAGAATTCTTGTAGAATTAATTCTCTATACATGTTGATACCAGTATCGTCGACGCTGTCGTCCCCATCTGACCACATCTTGGACCTCACAGACCTCTCGGATTGTAGTGTTCCTTACACGATCACGCAAAGTCTTCCCAGCAATAGTTCTCATTTCCGTTGTCCTTAGCATACTTTTTGTCCTGACAGTGTCCGCCCTCTCTTCGATGCCATATGTGAGAATTAGTCGCACACAGGTCTTCTAAATGCGCGTACCTTGCTATCCGTTCTCGTATCTTTATTCCTCCATATGACATCTCTCTGGCAGACCGCCACAACTGCAGCTTTATCTACCTGAGACCTTACTTCTATGGGGAGGTCATGAGAGCTGAGTAATATCAATAAACGTAATCTATGACGACCATCATGGTCTAGTGGTTAAGACGCCTTTATCCCAACCATGTTCACAGGTTTAATTCCCATCGGAACCCAATTTTCACAAAGCAATAAACCTGCCAGGTTGTACTGGTATATAATAAAAGTGTAATAAATGGAATCTATCTTAATAAGTCAGATTAGTCACGACGTCGTGGAATTTTTATTTCGCATCTTTGAATCCTTTTCAAGAGGTTTATTATCCTTTATAAAATAAGGGTTCCATATTTGTTATCCAAATGTTATTTAAGGTCTACTATCAATACTATTTATTGAATAATATGATTTAAATATTTTTTTATAATGTAGAGCTATCTTTACAATATCAGTGATGTGTTCGCTACATTTCAGGTGATTAGATATTGCGATTATTAGATTCGGCTGAGTAGCATGGGTGAATTGATTTATATTGCAAATCAGGGGTGGCCAACTGTTTAGGCCAAGATTTGTGTACCACACTTGTATTTAAAAAAAAATTAATAGACATATCAAAATTTCAACGACTTAAATTGAGGGAATAAGCTCCAATTTATCCTGATTTATATAGTGCTGTTTGTTATATTTTTCGTGACCCTATCACTCGTCCCATGAGCACTGTGTCAAACATACCCTCGGCTTGCCAATAGGCTGCTTCAAGCGCCACCAAAATATATTTTAGGTATACTCCCATCTTGCTAGGCCGAAAACATTAAAAAAAAAAATTGGCACTACCGGGAATCGAACCCGAGACCCGAGAATGGTTTGCAAGTCAAACAATTTAATCCATGAGGGTCAACAAATTCTCACATTGATTTTTTTTAATTGAACATAAATACAATTCACATTATATGGGCGTCATATTACATAAATAAAAGTATTATTTTTGATACCCTATTACACGTAAAAATAAATTTGTACCTTCGTTATATTTTCTTTTTAATTTTTGTCTATAATAATGTTACTATCATTTTGGTCACATCTAAATTATGCTTTTTATATTGGAGTAGTATTATTTTTATTGAAGTAGTATTATTTGTATTGGAGTAGTATTATTTTTATTGGAGTAGTATTATTTTTTTGGCATAAATCTAGAGTATGTCCTTATTAATGAGCTATGTTTTATTGTTATTTACTTCATATCTATATAAAACATTCACAAGCTGTACAAAACACCCTAGCAGGCTGTACTCCTGCTGTCAGTGAATGAAATTTAAGGGTTATTTTTACCAATATGAAGAACAGTGTTATATTTTGAGTTCTTGAATATGTCTTTGTATCAATTAATAGTCTCCTGTGTAGTCCATTCTATGTGCCATCGTATTATGGTGTCTATTCAACGCTTTGGGGTAGCTCCATCAAATATATATTCTGAGGTTCCTGGACTTCCATGTGGAAGGTCGCCGGTTCTTACTCCACACTGATTCTTCTCTCAAATGATGGGTGCTTTTTCTGCTTATTATTTGAGGGTATAAGGATATCTGCGAGTTCGGTCATATATCTATTCTTTCAAAAAGAGAAAAAAGGCATATAAATGTGCTCCGATTGTCTCGCTCCAGTGTGCCATCAGGTCCAGTACAGCGGCGTGGGTGTCTGTGAGTTTGCTGGTGTAATAGGGTGCATTCGAGAAATGTGGAACTTTAAGCCTCGGTCGGTCACGAAAGAGTGACCGCATACTACGCAAGACGGCGGATCCTCCGCCGACTCACCTTCCCCCTGCCGGACTGCCCCAACCGTACCACAGCGGGACCCATGGGCAGCTAAATGGATTGGGCGACCAGTGGGTCGCCCATCATAATTCAGGGGTCCGAGGCTTGTACTATATTTTGTGTACTATCCATTTTGCTTTTTTGACTGTCAAAGAGAAAGGAAGCGAGAAGCCCCTTAAGGCTCCCAAATTGCTCATTTTATCTATTACTTCTGCTCATTGTGTACTTCACAAACCTGAGCCATCAATGATACACTAGTTTTATCTATTACTCCTGCTTATTGTGTGCTTCACAAACCTGAGTCATCAATGATACACTAGTTTTATCTATTACTCCTGCTTATTGTGTGCTTCACAAACCTGAGTCATCAATGATACACTAGTTTTATCTATTATTCCTGCTCATTGTGTACTTCACAAACCTGAACCATCAATGATACACTAGTTTTATCTATTACTCCTGTTCATTGTCCATCAATGATACACTAATTTTATCTATTACTTCTGCTCATTTTATCTATTACTCCTGCTCATTGTGTACTTCACAAACCTGAGCCATCAATGATACACTAGCTTTATCTATTACTCCTGTTCATTTTAACACAATAGTTAAAGCTGCCTTTAAAACCAACAAATTGACTGCCAAATTAAATATAGTTACGAAACGTTATTCAATTAGTCAATTTGAAATAGAGTTACAAGACGTATGTATATGCTATCTTTTAACGAGAGCAATTCAGAATTTCAATAAACATAATTTATCTTGAAATGTCTGCTTAGTCATCTTGAAATTTTTGTTTTTCATCTTCGAAACCTTTCAAGAAGTTCAATATTCTTTATAAAATAAGGCTTCCATATTTGGTAATAAAATCCCATCAAATATCTAACGTACATCTTATAGACAAAAACATTCGTTGAGCCATCTGGCCAAAACTGTATTGGCTCTTTTTACAATATCAGGTTATTAGACATTCCTTGATTCTGTGTACTTTGAAATACCATTGTCGTTGTTCGCGTGTTGCCGCCCACAGTGACTGTTGTCCTCAAATGCAGGCACAAAAACTTTCCTCTCATTTCGACAGTTTAGTTAAAAAAAAGGGGCTTACATGACGATTCCTGTACACCCTAGTGATGTCATCTTTAGTGCAGTTTTATTGTTGATTACTAGCCTCACTCTCCTGCTTGAGAGGAAAGATTGTAGTTCGGCGTTAACCAAACTGGAAAGAATAGGATATAAGGGATTTTTACTCACGGTTGTGGTGTAAGTTCGATGATAGCGTGGATAACAGGATTCGGAGGTCTCGGCTAACAACAGGTAACCCGTCGTGCACTTCTCGATAGTGGTCGCGGTTAGTCACAGGTAACTCGGCCCAGGTTTCGGCGATGGAGAGCGCGCCGACGACTGGCTAGCCCGGATTTGAGGTCTTCTCCCGGCGATCGTCTACGAACAAGTGCACGAGAAAGCGACGTTCTCCTGTCACGGTAATATCGACAGCCGGCAACAATAATACCATCCAACGTTGGTGGCAATAACACCGCGCGAGGCCAGTCGCGGCGATAGGGGGACCCGACATGACAGGGCCGGCCCAACAAGACGATACTTCGCGTCACGCATCGGCGTGATCATCCTGGGGCGCCGGGAGGACCTCCCACGGGAACCGGGCCAGCTTTGCAACCGGCCTTCTCAATTGTCCACTGGCTGTGTTTAGGTCCACCACACGTGTCACTCCATCGCTGCCTGGTATGGTGCGGGTGATGCGTCCGAGTCGCCACTTCAGTGCCGGCAGGTTGTCCTCCTTGATCAGGACGAGCTCTCCGATTTGAGGAGAGGAGGATGGTGAAAGCCATTTGGAGCGGGTTTGAAGGGTGTGTAGATAGGAATTAGTCCACAGGAACCAAAAGCGCTGAGAGATGGCTTGTATGACCCGAAATCGTCTGAGTGTGGTCAAGGGGCTATCGTCGAAAGACGCTTCGGGCAATGCAGTTAATGGGCGGCCCGTGAGGAAGTGGCCAGCTGTAAGGGGTTCAAAGTCTGAAGGATCAGAGGAAAGAGGGCAGAGGGGTCTGGAGTTAAGGACAGCCTCGATTCGTGTTAAGAGTGTGGCAAATTCCTCAAAGGTCAAGTGCTGATCACCTACGATTCTATAAAGTAACTGTTTTGTGGATTTTACCGCGGTTTCATGGAGACCGCCAAATGATGGAGCTGAAGGTGGGTTGAGCAACCACGTGATGTGCTGAGTAGTAAGTTTGTGAGCTATTTTATCTTCATTGACTGAAAGAAATCTCTGTACCTCCATGAGCTGATTCCTAGCACCCACATAATTTGTACCACAATCGGATCGGATGAGAACAGGCACACCGCGAAGGGAAACGAACCGTTGTAATGCTGCGAAAAAGGCGTCCGTGCTGAGTGAAGAGACTGGCTCCAGGTGAACCGCCTTTGTGGAAAGGCACACAAAGATGCAGAAGTAGGCCTTCACAAGTTTTGCGCTTCTCAAAGTGCTGGATTTTATTAAGAAAGGGCCAGCGAAATCCGTAGAGACTTGAGAGAACACTGGCTGTGGTGTAACTCGATCCGCGGGAAGGTCGGCTATATATGGAGCCTTGGGTTGAGCGCGACAACGAAAACATTGGACGCATTTGTACACTCGATGCCTGATGACACGGCGTGCTGATAGTATCCAGTATTGCTGGCGTAAGAGTGCGTGTAGTGTGTCGGCACCAGGATGGCAGTGTATTTTGTGGTAGTGGTCAATTATAAGATCTACGAGTGGACTAGAGCTCGGAAGAATGAACTGATGTTGGGCGTCGTATCTGAGTGGGGCGTGAGAGAGACGACCACCTACTCTCAACAGGTTTTCTTTCAGAAATGGTGAGAGTCGCTTCAGTCTGATTGTGCAATCCCCCTTAGTTTGGAGTCGGTGGATGTCTTGGGCGAATGCATTCTGTTGTACAGAACGGACCCAGAATAGAAGGGCTTCCTTGCGTTCACAAACCGTCAAGGGACCAATGCATCGTGCAGTCTTAGTTTTCCGACAATTGTCGATGAAGCGTTTAATGTAGCCTGTCACTCCTACAAGCTTTGTTAATGAGCTGAAACGTGTGAGCAGATCAGTGTTCAAGTCCGGCACGGCTATGTGGGCTGTTACCTTCCTGGCCCTGAGTCCAGGCAAGGCATGGTGTCCCAGGGCGGGGGGAGTGATTGGCCATGTATTTGGTGGTTCCTTTAGCCAGCTGGTGGACCACCATTAATCGTGTACAGATAGTGATTGAGCCGACATTCCTCTGCTAGCGCAATCTGCAGGGTTAAGGGCTGAAGGGACATGCTTCCACACTAGATTGCACGAGTTGGAGGTGATGTTCGTGACTCGGTTAGCCTCAAATACTTGTAGGCGATGTGGCGGTGTGCTGAGCCAAGCCAGTACTATGGTACTATCTGACCATATGTGCTGTCTTAATTGGTCTTAATCCATAGGTCGCTGGTTCAGATCCGGCTCGAAGGACCATATAGTTCGGCGTTAACCAAACTGGAAAGAATAGGATATAAGGGATTTTTACTCACGGTTGTGGTGTAAGTTCGATGATAGCGTGGATAACAGGATTCGGAGGTCTCGGCTAACAACAGGTAACCCGTCGTGCACTTCTCGATAGTGGTCGCGGTTAGTCACAGGTAACTCGGCCCAGGTTTCGGCGATGGAGAGCGCGCCGACGACTGGCTAGCCCGGATTTGAGGTCTTCTCCCGGCGATCGTCTACGAACAAGTGCACGAGAAAGCGACGTTCTCCTGTCACGGTAATATCGACAGCCGGCAACAATAATACCATCCAACGTTGGTGGCAATAACACCGCGCGAGGCCAGTCGCGGCGATAGGGGGACCCGACATGACAGGGCCGGCTCAACAAGACGATACTTCGCGTCACGCATCGGCGTGATCAGATTGTAAGAGCGCAAAGAAGTTTCCAAGAAAATACTTTGCGTTCATTGCATGAACAAGAAAGGCCTTCAAAAAGCGTGATTGTGAAAGCACCCTTGATTTCCAATGAGATAAAGGAAGCTCTAAAGCTTTCTTGGGTCGCCTTCACTATCTAAATAGCATGATTCAACATATCCTCGATGGATCTCCGGTGGTTCAATTCGTATTGTTTAATGCTGGTCAATTACATGCTCTTTAAAAGTTACGAATAAATCTCCTGACCTGATAAGTTGTTCCAGTCTTCTGCGGGGAGCTCGCAGCAGTTTAATGGGTCACACGGAGTAGACTATCATTAGAGAACCTATCCTGCTTAGGTATAAGAGTGACACTTGATTCCTTCCATCTATTCAGAAGCATCCTACCCTGTGACAAGCATTCCTTAGCAGTGTTTTTTTTTTTCAGTGCATTCTAACCACTTGCTGGCAAATGTCTGAAGCTAAGCCGTCCAATCCAGGCGCCTTTTTTGAGCTGATTGCCTTACCGATGGCTTACTTCACCTCTGTTATATTAAATAGTGGCTTGTCTGCTGTATCAGGCATTGATATGCTCAGTTTTTTTGACAAGGTGGTTCACTTCAGAGTCAAGAGTCGATGCAATTATTGTTAAAGATACGTTAGTGAATAGCAGTTGCAGTTTCTGCTGCATCTTCTTCCATTGACTTTCGTGATATGACACCCTTATACGATTCTTAATTATTTTATTATCTATACATTTTACTAACTCTTTACCCTGGATCCAGCAGAACAAGTCCCAGCTGCCCGTTTTAGCCACCACTACTGTTTCCCCTTAATTTCTCACTCCCCTGCAAGGACGAGTTGTTAGCCTTGTAAGAACTGCACATGAATTTTGCAACTTTCACGAACCTTGCCCGATGAGTGGGGAAGATTCCTCGCAGGCTGTAGTTAATGCAAAGCAGATCCCATTACACAATCCCTCGACATCTAATGTTTCATTCAATCCAATTTCTACCATCGATTGTTGCAGAATGGTTGCGAACTTACTCCAGTCTCGTTCTTTTAGTCATCGACGTAGTGTACTTTGAATAAAATGAGACCAGACACCCTATATACAACTAAAGCTATTACAACGAGTTCAACAACTCCTCCCAAAAAATAGTAGTCAGTGTTTTATTTAACCCCAACACCTATACTCTCCTAATACTCTGCTAGAAAAATACAACCAGTATGACTCAAGGCGAGGGAGAAAAAGTAACTTGTCAAGCCACTTCTGGGCAAATCCAATGCCCCTAAAACAACCCAGCACCCTAAGGTTACTTAAAAAAACACAAGATGATAAAGAACTGGCCCTGTTTTTAAGGAACGCATAGGTTGATTAGACTGGCTACAGTGGTGACATCTATATCCTAGTGCTTGAAAAATTGTTTAGTCTTGGTTCTATTCCAGGCTACGAACTTAAGAGTCAAGTGCCATAAGTTACGAGTGTTTAACAATCATATATGTTCATTGCAATACTTTACTTTTTGTACGATAGAATTTAAATATCCAATTCCAGGAAGGCTATTATCATTTCAAGCCGTTATTACAAAATTCAAGAAAACTTGAATGTCTTCCTCTTTTAGACCTGTTGGTCTGTTATGGTCCTGGGTCATCGTTTCCTTCTTGTGACATCGACTGCCAGCTGTCTTTCCGCCTTTTGGGAGGTCGTCCTGGAGGTCTGCTTGCTCGGGGGATACTGTCCCTGGCCATTCTTACGGCTCTTGGTTCCCCCATTCTGGATACATGTTCATTCCAGTACCTTCTCTGTCGTCCCCATCTGACAATATCTTCAACTTCGCACATCCTTCGGATTTCTGTGTTTCGTACTCTATCACGAAGGGTTTTGCCAGCGATACTCCTGAGTACCTTCATTTCACCTTGAATGTGATTTGAACAATTCTCAAATCTGTACGGTTCACCATTAGGATAATTAATGGAATGTTATTTTGAAAATGAAATTTGTGTATAAAGTGCAAATTATCGATGTGAGTTTGTCGTTTATTTTTAGTACTGATTAAAAAATCTTCTGTATCATGAGGAACATGACTTACACTGAAATTGCTGCACATGGGGCATATTTCATTTTACTTTGCGGATATTAAAAAGAAGTGAGGTTTTCTGTTATTGTATTGTTTTGCCAGAGACCTAGAAAAAGAATATACCAATGAAAATAAATAGAATTCATCATTCATTAGTACTATCATGTCATTTTCCTGACGGCAAAGGCAGATAGGAGAGAGCACCAGACTTTTCTATCGTGACACATCTATTGACTCTACTTTATTCATACACTGTCTTATACAACTCCTATGATCTCTTGGACTTTTTCCATTACTTTTTTTATTCCACCTAAACGAAAATTTTAAACTTTTATACACTGTCTTATACAACTCCTATGATTTCTTCGACTTTTTCCATTACCTTTTTTATTCCACCTAAAAGAAAATTTAAAACTTTAATAGCACTTTTTTGTGACACTTGTCTCTCAAAATGTGTTTATAGCTGAACCTCGTAGTCGAGGAACCCCTCTCCATTCCAACGTCAATTGAATTGGAAAGTGAAGCTGTGCCGTGGAGATTTTTTTGACTCATCTTTCATGGCACTATTTCAGTAGTGTTGGATGTTGTAGTGACTCATCTTTCATGGCACTATTTCGGTAGTATTGGATGTTGTAGTGACTCATCTTTCATGGCACAATTTCGGTAGTGTTGGATGTTGTAATGACTCATCTTTCATGGCACTATTTCGGTAGTATTGGATGTTGTAGTGACTCATCTTTCATGGCACAATTTCGGTAGTGTTGGATGTTGTAATGACTCATCTTTCATGGCACTATTTCGGTAGTGTTGGATGTTGTAGTCACTCATCTTTCATGGCACTATTTCGGTTGTGTTGGATGTTGTAATGACTCATCTTTCATGGCACTATTTCGGTAGTGTTGGATGTTGTAATGACTCATCTTTCATGGCACTATTTCAGTAGTGTTGAATGTTGTAATGACTCATCTTTCATGGCACTATTTCGTTAGTGTTGGATGTTGTAGTCAATCATCTTTCATGGCACTATTTCGGTAGTTTTGGATGTTGTAATGACTCATCTTTCATGGCACTATTTCGGTAGTGTTGGATGTTGTAGTCACTCATCTTTCACGGCACTATTTCGTTAGTGTTGGATGTTGTAGTCACTCATCTTTCATGGCACTATTTCGGTAGTGTTGGATGTTGTTATGACTCATCTTTCATGGTACTATTTCGGTAGTGTTGGATGTTGTAGTCACTCATCTTTCATGGCACTATTTCGGTAGTGTTGGATGTTGTAGTCACTCATCTTTCATGGCATTATTTCGGTAGTGTTGGATGTTGTAGTCACTCATTTTTCATGACACTATTTCGGTAGTGTTGGATGTTGTAATGACTCATCTTTCATGGCACTATTTCGGTAGTGTTGGATGTTGTAGTCACTCATCTTTCATGTCACTATTTGGGTAGTGTTGAATGTTGTAGTGACTCATTTTTCATGGCACTATTTCGGTAGTGTTGGATGTTGTAATGACTCATCTTTCATGGCACTATTTCGGTAGTGTTGGATGTTGTAGTGACGCATCTTTCATGGCACTATTTTGGTTTTGTTGGATGTTGTAGTGACTCATCTTTCATGGCACTATTTCAGTAGTGTTGGATGTTGTAGTGACGCATCTTTCATGGCACTATTTCGGTTATGTTGGATGTTGTGGTGACTCATCTTTCATGGCACTATTTCAGTAGTGTTGGATGTTGTAGTGACGCATCTTTCATGGCACTATTTCGGTTATGTTGGATGTTGTGGTGACTCATCTTTTATGGCACTATTTACGTAGTGTTGGATGTTGTAATGACTCATCTTTCATGGCACTATTTCGGTAGTGTTGGATGTTGTAATGACTCATCTTTCATGGCACTATTTCAGTAGTGTTGAATGTTGTAATGACTCATCTTTCATGGCACTATTTCGTTAGTGTTGGATGTTGTAGTCAATCATCTTTCATGGCACTATTTCGGTAGTGTTGGATGTTGTAATGACTCATCTTTCATGGCACTATTTCGGTAGTGTTGGATGTTGTAGTCACTCATCTTTCACGGCACTATTTCGTTAGTGTTGGATGTTGTAGTCACACATCTTTCATGGCACTATTTCGGTAGTGTTGGATGTTGTAATGACTCATCTTTCATGGTACTATTTCGGTAGTGTTGGATGTTGTAATCACTCATCTTTCATGGCACTATTTCGGTAGTGTTGGATGTTGTAGTCACTCATCTTTCATGGCATTATTTCGGTAGTGTTGGATGTTGTAGTCACTCATTTTTCATGACACTATTTCGGTAGTGTTGAATGTTGTAATGACTCATCTTTCATGGCACTATTTCGGTAGTGTTGGATGTTGTAGTCACTCATCTTTCATGTCACTATTTGGGTAGTGTTGAATGTTGTAATGACTCATTTTTCATGGCACTATTTCGGTAGTGTTGGATGTCGTAGTCACTCATCTTTCATGTCACTATTTGGGTAGTGTTGAATGTTGTAATGACTCATTTTTCATGGCACTATTTCGGTAGTGTTGGATGTTGTAGTGACGCATCTTTCATGGCACTATTTCGGTTTTGTTGGATGTTGTAGTGACTCATCTTTTATGGCACTATTTCAGTAGTGTTGGATGTTGTAATGACTCATCTTTCATGGCACTATTTCGGTAGTGTTGGATGTTGTAATGACTCATCTTTCATGGCACTATTTCGGTAGTTTTGGATGTTGTAATGACTCATCTTTCATGGCATTATTTCGGTAGTGTTGGATGTTGTAATGAGTCATCTTTCATGGCATTATTTCGGTAGTGTTGGATGTTGTAATGACTCATCCCTGAAAATAATATTGAATGGGTGCACGGTAACGCATTTGTAGCGGCTAGTAAAATCTCAAATGTTATTTTTTAAATGGGCGTATGATGCATATTTCAAAAAGAGATTGTGCTGTATTATTTGAAGTACGGGGTTCGAACTGCTAACCTTCCGCACGGAAGTCTAATGTTTTACCACGCAGCTATACACCTCAAGTTGACAAGTGTAATTGTACATTCAGAATAAATTTAATGTTGTAACGTTATCTGCTTAAATTTTATAGGCATATTACCTATTCAATTCTACGCTTCTCCATGAACTAATTTTGTCTGACTAAGAAAGATACATGCTAAGTTATTTCCATTTCAAAACAGTGGGTCATACAGTCGGCTTTATATTGGGTTAAAAGCATTGGTTATTGGTCTAAACATAGTTGAGATGAATGACTCTTGATCCATATATCTCAATTTATTGACTTTTAGACGATAGTTTTTGTAGGAGAACATTTTTCAATTATTTAGTCAGATGCTTGGGAGTGAATCCTTGAGGAAGATCTATCAGGAGAGTTTGGGGGTATACTGGACTATTAGTGGGTCTAGTTAGGCGTTAGCCAAACTGGAAAGAAAGGAGAAAAGGAATGGTACTCACGGTTGTCGTGTTCGATGAAAGGGCGTAGATGACGGGAGTCGGAGATCTCGGCTGATGTTGAGAACTCCTGGAGCGTGGTCGCGGCTGGTAAAGTAATTCGTCCCAGGTTCCGGTGATGGAGCGTGCCGGCGGCTAGCTGGCCCGGCTTGAGATGTCTTCCCGACGGTGGTCTACGCACAAGTCGACGAGACGAAGCCCGGAGACCGGAATATCGTCGTCGAGTTCAAACTACCACAGTTGGCGACAATACGAATAATTTAACTTGTGAGAATAACCTCGACAGGACCGGGAGCGATGATGACGCGGCCCGCGCGCGACAGGGGCCGGCCGCGATAAAAGAGTGCCCCCACATGACGGGGGCCGGCATTCCGCGTCACGCTATGGCATGAACAGGGTCAGGTTGGGGTGTGTGGGTGTTTTTTTTTCTTCATAAAAACGTGAATTGATGAGCGATGAATTCAGTAATCGTAGGAATGCCTGCGTCGTTGTGGATCAGTTTTGCCCTTACCCACTGCTGTGTTCCTAGTCCGCAAGTCTAACGGCTTTATTCTGTAGTATTTGCATTCTTATGTGTATTTTTGCCGCCGTTCCTCAAGCGGGAAGTAATTTATCTAACACTATCATAAAATATTTTGTAATATTTTTCGAGTTCGAGTGCGTCCTCTAAATGACGTTTTATAAAATATCATTTTATTATTATTACGGGCACTCCTTAATCTAAGACCCCGGCCACACAGATAGGCGCCTCGCTTGGTGCTTAGAGCTACGCTTAGAGCTAGGTGACATACTATCGAACCAACGCACCCCATACTATCGCAATGGCCACACTGCACGCTCCGTGACTATTATAGTCACCTAGTCTATTAGTCACGTAGCACCTAGCTTAGCATTAAGTTCTGGCATTAGCCTAAGTATTTTCTTTAAGAACACGTTATGTTTTCTCTAAAAAGACACAAGCTGAAGAGTTTCTTGATGACTTTTAGGTTACTTCCAGGTTCCAGATTTTATAGCTTGTATCATATTGCAGAATCTTGATCGAAAGATTTTATACTCGTAATAGTAATTTTTGTTGACAGCTGAAGAAAAAATTTAGGATACGGTGAATATCTGTTCCGTAATTGGTCAGCACATTTCTTAGAAGTGTCAACTCTCCTATTCAGTTCCCCGTCTGGTAGATATCGAGGTGGTACTTGTGGATGTCTTCGTTGATGGGCAAAACTCCATTAACTTATAGTTGACGGATATGTTCTAAAATTTTCTGTTTTCCGGATATTGCACTGATTTAAATGATGAACAACGTTTTGAAGATATATCAGCCTTCATCATTTGAATTGTTTGTTACATAATTGATTCGATGCGTAAGCATAATTGATTTGATGCGTAAGTTGATAAAGTTTGCACGATGTTAACGGGCCACTCTCGTGACATAAGACCTTACCAGTCAGTGATTTTCGAAGGTATCTCCATTCAGCCTTACATCTTCGGACATATTGGCTACTCCGATCTAGTGACATCGCTGTAGTTCAAGTTTTCTGTGAAAGTAATAGCAACTTGCCAGGCAGGCTGTTTGAACTGCAAGTCTCAAACCGCTTTACAAGTATACGTATTTTTATTTTCATTCTTTTTTGTCCATGCTTAAACATGGTATTGCTTGCTTATTGTTAGATAGTTATCTCTTATCGCCTAATTGCGCTGTGAGTTATTTTCCTTCTTTCATAATATCGGATTTGAAATTCTCAAATCTAATATTCTTTTCACAATCAGGCATGTCGCCTCTGAAATGATTCATGTCTAATATTCTTTTCACAATCAGGCATGTCGCATCTGAAATTACTCATGTCTAATATTGTTTTCACAATCAGGCATGTCGCCTCTGAAATAACTCATGTTTAATATTCTTTTCACAATCAGGCATGTCACCTCTGAAATGATTCATGTCTAATATTCTTTTCACAATCAGGCATGTCGCCTCTGAAATTACTCATGTCTAATATTCTTTTCACAATCAGGCATGTCGCCTCTGAAATTACTCATGTCTAATATTCTTTTCACAATCAGGCATGTCACCTCTGACATATCGCCTCTGATATTACTCATGTCTAATATTCTTTTCACAATCAGGCATGTCGCCTCTGAAGCTGGAGTCTCTTTGGACAGTTCCTTCTTGATGGAGACTTATTTTATTTATGTACAACACTTAAGTGTTACATAACACAATAAAACTTGAAAATTAAACAGATTACATAAATATTTTCCATAAAAATCTTACGATTTGTGATACATATGTTATATCTTTCAAAATATGATACTTTAAAATACCAATGCACAACAAAAGTAATACTCGTACAAGACTGCAAAACACAACTCAAAAATAAAGAAATAGAATCTCTCTCAAGGGGATATTATAAAATAATTTACAAATAAAAAAAACCTTACACACAAATATAAAATCCATTTCACCCTTCTTTTAAAGCTCCACAAGGGAGTTTAGGGAGGCCACCAGTCTTCTCCATTCAGAGACGTTTTGGGCGGTGTTGGTAATCTCCCTCCACGACATTCCTAACGCTCTGACTTCCTTGTCATAGGAACGGTACACTGTGAGAGAGGGTCTTCCAGGCCGTCGGGACCCCAACGGACAGAAAAACAGCGCTCTCCTCGGCCAACTATCATAGGGCATTCTCAGAACATGTCCCAGCCATGACCATCGACTCTCCCGAATTACGGAGACGACAGACCCCTTTCGGGTGCGCCGGCATACAGCGTTGTTTGTTACGTGGTCATACCACTTGATTCCCAATATTCTCCTGAGATACCTGTTTTCAAAACTAAGTATCCTTGGTGAGATGCCAAGATTCACAGCCGTACAGGAGGATCGGGATGACACGTGCGTTAAACAGGTGGCATTTTGTTGTAATGCTGAATCCAGTCGCCTTCCAAATCCTATCCATGTTGTTGAACGCCCGTAGCTGGCAGCTCCGATGCGGATGGTCAGCTCCCTCCGGAGATCACCATTGGAGGTGATGGTGGCATCCAGGTATCTGAATTTATTCACCTGGGGGATCCGGTTGCCGTTAATCATCATCGACCCGCTTCCATCCGGATATGCATCGTTGCACATGTATTCTGTTTTACCAGCGTTGACTCGAAGGCCAAGACGTAAAGAATTTTCACATAATCAAATATGAAAACCGGCATTTAATCAAGACCTAAGATTGAGGAAATGCTGTAGAAGGACCCTCCTCAACATTGATAATATCCACCAAACCAGATATGAAGTTACCCAATTGTTGTATTCTCACGATTTATGAACTTTGTTTCCCATAACAGCATGGGTGGTGGTATGATCTTAACTGAACTGAAGCCTTCATCCTTAGGGTGATATCAGAAAACATTACGAAATATAGTAAGAATGCAAGAAGTACACGCCTAGCCAACACAATGTGAACTGCAAACAAATAACTTTTATTATGAAAATGCCACTTGCGAGTATTTTGTTTCAACCTAATAAAGTTGAAGAGATTCTTGACCAGCTATATACTCGTATTTTGTTTTAATCGATCCGATAGTTTTTGTATTCAGTTACTGTATGTTTTGTTTTAGTTCCAGGTTCAAAGTTTGTTGAATCAGTTGCAGGTAAAACACTTGTTGAATCGTCTAGCACCACAATATAGATCAGTGATGCTCAACCTTTCTTCGTCTTATTTGCAGTATAATCCTTATACGACCTCGATGGAAATGTGAAACAGAAATACAATTAGAACTTGTAACTTAAATTCGTCATCGCTACTATACTTTTCACCCTCAGGTGTGTCGCCACTGGAGGTGGAGACTCTTAATGCAGTTTTTTCTTCATCAAAATTTGGTTTTACACTCATAAAAATATATATATTTGAATCTTCTAGTGTAGATCACACTGGATGGGGATTTATTTTGTTCAACAGCGTGGAAGGTGGTGGGATTGAACTAAACTCTACTCATAAGACCCTGGCCACTCTACGCATGGGAGTTCATCTACCCAATCATTGCCCCTGTTTTTTGAGTGGCCTTTTATCCCATAATATTAATAAAATAGACTGTTTATACAGTGCTTTTTTCCAGTCTAAGTTAGCTCAAAGGCCCTGTTACAATATCTTAAGAAATTGTAACTCGTCTAAACTACAATATATTTTGTTGGTATGACATCTTTCTTTGTTTCGAGTATTTACTCGTGTACGACATCATTGGCCGGGTGGGGGCCGCCGCAATTAGCGCATTTTGCAGGGGTGCTAGCCGGCTTTTTACAGTCGGCTGTTCTATGGCTTCGTGCGCATTTAACGCACACGGGAGGAGCGTGACAGCTACCAGCGCTGTGAAAGAATTTTTGACAGCGGTAGCACTGTCCTGTTGGAGAGGTTTTGCGCAGCTCCTCCACGGAGATCTTCATGTCGAAGATGCTGTGGAGGTCGTTGTAGATGCGACGTCCATTTTGTGATTTGGTCAGTTTAACGATGACCAACGGTAGGGCTTGCCTCTTCCGGTCCTTCATCCTGAAGACGTTCAGGACCGGATAGTCGAGGAATTTAAGTTCTTCGATGACTTCCTCGATTCCGAAGGAGGTGTGGACGCCGCGTAGGGCCACGAGGAGGGGTATCTCGCTGTCCAGCTGGTATGTGTAGTAGGGGACCTGGAGCCGGCTGGTTTCCTTTGCCAGCAGACGGTACGCATCTACAGACTTCGTCTGTATGCGGAGGTCACCATTGCTCATTGCCTTCGAGGTGAAGGGCATGTTTGCGTCGTGAAGCTTTTTCCTAAGCTCCGCGTATTTTTCCGCATCCCGCAGAATAATCGGTGGGATGCGTTCCGACTTGATCGGGAGCGCAGCAGTTTGGGAGGGAGCCGGTATGGCTTGGGATGCTGAGCCCGGCGGGCTCGGGAGCCTCTGCTTTTTTGCAGTGGTTAATTTTTGAGCTGATAGCTCTTTCGGAGGGCTCTCTGGTGACCTCTTGCGACGGTTTGGTACCGTCTGCCAGTCCATGTCGGAACCGTCCGGCTGGACAGGTGAAAAGGGGCGGGACGCAGGCACGATGGTGATTTTGGGGACAGGGGTGATGGGTACACCGTCCGTGATTGAACGATCTTAATGGCGGGAGGGGCCGACAGTGGTGAGGAGTTTGCGGGTTTCCTCGATGGTACCTTGGGCTGGGCGGGGGGTGTCACTGTTGTTGACGTTGATGGGGTGTGGAGTGAGAAGATGACTGTGTCATCGCCTATATATTGTTCTTCTCCTCGTTTAAGGAGGGCCGTGAGAAATTTTGCGGCTTTCGCCGACGATTTTCTTGTGTCCTCGCGGAGCAGGTTCATGGCCTCTTTAAGAGACATGGGAGGGGTGGAGGAGACCAGCGGGTCTTTAGTTGGGAGGACCCGTGAGATTTTGCGCTGCGATCCTTTTTTCCTAATGCGCCAGTGCACAATGTCTGCGCTGGTGGGCATTTTTTTTGAATTTAGGTAAAGAATACGTAAATATATACTATATTATAAAAAAATAATAATTAGTGAGAGGGGAGGGAAGAGAAAAGTCCGTTCACTCACCCGAATGAGGAGACGTCGGTGACGTCGTCGGGCGTGACACTCGAGCACCGGTGATGGCTGGAACTGCGGTGTCGGGTGGCCTTCTTCTTCCCTCCTTCTTAGTGATGATGTTGATGTCCGTACGGGCTGATAGTGATGGTTGTGGCGTTGATAGTGATGGTTGATGGCGCTCGATGGTGTGAAGGCTTGAGACAAGGAGCGAAAAAGCCCCTGTAATGGTTGCTTCAGGGATGCGGAGGAGACTGATACACACACGTGTAGATAGTGATGATAGCAGCTGCGGGTAAAAATCTCACCAGCGCTAGCGTGCTGACGAGCCAAAACCCCGGCTTGCGTGACGGCGGTCTCCGTTTGCTTCTAGGTGGTGAGAGCGTCGGAGAGCGGTGTTGCAGGCGATCGTCCTAGTCGGCTGTGAGCGGTCGAATGTAATTTTGGCAAAAACGGGGCGAAAAAAAAAAAAAAAAAATTTGCGCGATGTACTGTGGCTACGCAAGCCAACCGTCAACCTGCGCAACATCCTGCGGGGAGAGGTCGGGCGCGTATCCCTGGCCCTGCGGTAAGTCGCCTTGTCCTCCTGAATGCGCCACCTCTGACCGCTGGACAACCACCGGTTGGCGATTGTCCATGCCAGCGTTCTCGCCATATCCTGGCACCTCGGCCCGTCTTCGGCGCGCCGCTCGTCTTGTGGCGACGCGTTCCCCTTTTTCGGTATTGCACGAGCCGACTAACACAATGTTGGTTCGCGTAAGTGACACCCACATGTGTCGCTTTCGCTTCTAATGGGCCGCTGTCTGGCGTTAGCCGCAACTTTTCGGCCAGCAACTTCCCAGGCTTGTGCGGTGTATCCGCCACCGAGCCCGGTGGGCAGTGTCGCGCCGCCTATCCGTTTGCGAACGTCTCGCACTTTCTTGGCTGGGTGACGACGTCATCCGTCTCAGCGTGATGTGTCGATGAGGGTTGCGCGTTTTCTCCGCGCCCCTCTGCATCCGGGCACATCCGCTGATTCTCGTCGCGCCGCTCTTCTTGCGGCAACGCGTTGTCTCCCTTTCCTCGTTTTGCGCGACGTTTCTTGGACCGAGAACCCGTCATTTGGGCTTTCTTCGCCCGGCATCCTGTGTCCGTTCGCAGTGTCGCGAACGCCAGTGCCCCGACAGCGCAATCCTTCATGGTTGTCTGTCCTTCCGTGGGCGAGTACCTCCCCCCATGGGTGACCCACCCCAGTGCGGTGCGTGAGGTAATGCGTCCATCGGTGTTTCCTTCTCGTACCTCTCGTGATACGATTAGGTGCGCGTTGTCTTGGCCGATGATCATCTCGGGCCTGATCTCTCGCACCGGCTCTGGGCTGGCGTGCAGGGATTGAACGAACTGCCGAGGGGGGTCCAACCTCTTCATAGTATACCCCGACAGGCTGTGTGTTTCCCCGGTCCATCGTCCTCTCATCTGGACCTTGATCCGTCGCGACGTCTTGTCTGTGGCGCCCATCCGGTTTGGGCCGTTTATCCGCAGGCCGCAAACGGGACCTTCAGCGCCAATCATGTCCGCCACGGCTGCGTCGATCAGGGTCACTGCCGAACCTTCGTCCAGGAGAGCGTGCACTTCCAGTTGTCCTCGCGGTCCTGACACCGTCACGGGTACGACTTTCAACAGTACCGGTGACGGGTCCGATGTGCGAATGGTGGCGACTGTATGTGTTGCAGCTGGGCCGGCTCCTGTTCTTTCCTGATGCAGGGTACGGTGGTGCGGTCGTCGGCAACTACCCACGCTGCATCTCTGCTTCCTGCAGTCAACAGCCGGGTGCTTGGACTCTAGGCAGTTGGGGCATACTCCCAACGCCTTCCTGCACTCCCAGCGCTCGTCCACGCTCTTTTCACGGTAGGCTGGACACGCCGACAGCTTATGCTCGTCGCGACATAGCGCACATCTTGCGCAATTGCGACCGAGCCTCTCTGTTGACTGGGGCAGCGCGTTGCCTTCCCGTCGGGGTTTCTGCGGTCTCGAGGACACTTACTTCTTACTTCAGTGTTTCTTACATTATATATAGCAGATTTACATATACAATGATTATAACATACAGGAACATAACATAACGTATTATAACATACAAAACATATACAAATATTAGGGTGAATTTCCCTCCAGATCTACACAGTATTGTCTATCTTATCATACCACATACACACACAAGGGTGACGGCACACGTCCGATACACTACTTATTATTTCTGCCTTTGATCGCCCATCTTGGGATACTCTGCTTCCTAAGTAAACAAATTCCCTCACTTGCTCAACACTGATGCCTTAATGCCACTGATCCTTAATTGCCATTAATCTGGCAGATCACACTATAATGGACTTCTAAGTCAGCAGTCTATTTAGTTTCCTTTCAGTTCTTCCTGCAAGACCAAACAATAATTTGAATTGTTGAGTTAATATCGCTTTCCTCAGCCGGGAAATTACAAAAACTGCACTTACTCTGCCATGCACAAATACAAATGTCCTGCAGTTGTGAAGATCATGCGCCTTTAATTGATGTACTACTTGAATCTTGTTATCGCGTGATAACAAATGTATTGATTTAATATTTAAACTTTTGTCGACTATATTAAGATCATAACCATATTGTGTCACCGAGCGTCGACTTCTGTTGACCGCAACCTTCTCTTAACAACTTTTTCTAGAGTGCTAAATTAGTTTCCTCAAAATTATTAACTCACGTAGTTGCACGGGCAGATGGGATAGGATCATGTTGCACTAAATTAAAATTTCAGCAAAATTTATGCCTTCTTCTTGTCGTGCCCCATCAGGTCCCCCCGATGTTGGCAATCACTCTGGTAAAGGCTTCTCTATCTTGCGCAATCCAGAACAGGTCCTCCACACGCCTCATCCCCATCCAGTCTCTTATATTACGCAGTCAAGATGTTTGCCTTCTACCAGGACCACGCTGCCCCTCGATCTTGCCCATCAGTATCAACTGGAGGATTTCGTACTTCTCCACGTAAAATGTGACCCAGATAGGATATCTTGCCGACCTTAATATCTGCCAGCAGCTGTCTACGGTGATTAGCTCTCCTCAAGACCTCTAGTTCGGCGTTAGCCAAACTGGAAAGAATAGGATATAAGGGAATTGCTACTCACGGCTGGTGAAGTTCGATGATGGCGTGGATAACAGGATTCGGAGGTCTCGGCTGACAACAGGCAGCTCGTATTGCACTTCTGGAGAGTGGTCGCGGCTAGTAACAGGTAACTCGTCTTGGTGGTTCGGTGATGGAGCGCGGCTGGTAACAAGTAACTCGTCCCAGGTTCGGTGATGGAGCGTATTGGTCGCCAGCCGAGAACCCAACCGCACTGGTTCGTCGTTGATGGGCCGAGCCGCCTACAGCGGCCAGCCCGTTCCGTGGGCGTCCTCCCGCTCGTGTGGTCCGTATGCAAGTGAACGAGTAAGCGACGCTCTCCTGTCACGGTAATATCGATAGTTGGTGACAATAATACAGTCCAACGTAGGTGAGAATAACACACACACCGCGACGGGGCCAGCCGCGACGACAGGGGGGCCCAACATAACTGGGCCGGCAGCAACGTCAGGGCGGCCCAACAAGACGATACTTCGCGTCACGCATCGGCGTGATCATCCTGGGGCGCCGGGAGGACCTCCCACGGAAACCGGACCAGCCCCGAAGCCGGCCTTTCGGTTGTCCTCCTCCATCCGGACGAGCTCTCCGACTTGAGGAGGGGAGGATAGTGGAGGTTACTTTGAGCGGGTTTGAAGGGTGTGGAGATAGGATTTAGCGCTGAGGAATAAATGAAGTGTGGGCTGAGTGACAAGTGAGCCGCACTTGAGAGACAAATGAATTGTGTTTTGAGAGATAAATGAGTTTTGGTTGAGATATAAATGAGCCGCACTTGAGAGACAAATGAATTGTGTTTTGAGAGATAAATGAGTTTTGGTTGAGATATAAATGAGCCGCACTTGAGAGACAAATGAATTGTGTTTTGAGAGATAAATGAGTTTTGGTTGAGATATAAATGAGCCGCACTTGAGAGACAAATGAATTGCATTTGACTGAGCTGAGTTTGAGTCGAAGCATATGCTGAGAGGGCCGAATATATGAACCGAGTTTGCGCCGGGCCGGGTTTGAGTGGGCTGAGTTTAGGCTGAGTTTGAGTTTGAGTGGCGTATGAGCCAAGTTTGGGCTGAGTTTTGCCCCAGTGGCGCCGATACCCTCTGATAGGGCTGAGGGTGTGCGCTGAGCTTGGGCTGAGTTGAGTTTGAGTGTCGTCTATCATTCTTGGGCTCTATCATTCTTGATCTCTATCATTCCTGAGCTCTTTCATTCCTGAGCTCTTTCATTCTTGGGCATTATCATTTGGGCTGAGTCGCTTTTGAGTTGAAGCGCATGGGCTGAGTTTGGGCTGAGTCGCTTTTGAGTTGAAGCGCATGGGTTGAGTTTGGGCTGAGTCGCTTTTGAGTTGAAGCGCATGGGCTGAGTTTGGGCTGAGTCGCTTTTGAGTTGAAGCGCATGGGTTGAGTTTGGGCTGAGTCGCTTTTGAGTTGAAGCGCATGGGTTGAGTTTGGGCTGAGTCGCTTTTGAGTTGAAGCGCATGGGTTGAGTTTGGGCTGAGTCGCTTTTGAGTTGAAGCGCATGGGTTGAGTTTGGTCTGAGTGCAGTGCAGGCTCGAGCAACGCAAGGTTACTAGACCGTGCCGGAGGCTATTGGCCTGCCGGGCCCCAAAGAGACCCTACCACATCTCAAAACCCGGCCATGGACATTAAAGCTGAGCAAAAGGCGACGCAAACGCAAATGGAACGTGGTCAGAGTTTGAGCTGAGTCGCTTACAGAACCTGTCAGTGAGGTTCTTTGGAATGAAGCTGAGGATGATAATTCACTCAGCAGCAAGGACACTGACAGTTCACAAAATCAAGACGTCCTTATCAAATAAAGGAGATAAAAAACCCTTCACAAGGGAATCGTGACAACGATAAGCGGAAAGATTGTGGGCAGGATAGAGATTCCATTGGGTTGAGTCGCTTACAGAACCTGTCAGTGAGGTTCTTTGGAATGAAGCTGAGGATGATAATTCACTCAGCAGCAAGGACACTGACAGTTCACAAAATCAAGACGTCCTTATCAAATAAAGGAGATAAAAAACCCTTCACAAGGGAATCGTGACAACGATAAGCGGAAAGATTGTGGGCAGGATAGAGATTCCATTGGGTTGAGTCGCTTACAGAACCTGTCAGTGAGGTTCTTTGGAATGAAGCTGAGGATGATAATTCACTCAGCAGCAAGGACACTGACAGTTCACAAAATCAAGACGTCCTTATCAAATAAAGGAGATAAGAACCCTTCACAAGGGAATCGTGACAACGATAAGCGGAAAGATTGTGGGCAGGATAGAGATTCCATTGGGTTGAGTCGCTTACAGAACCTGTCAGTGAGGTTCTTTGGAATGAAACTGAGGATGATAATTCACTCAGCAGCAAGGAAACTGACAGTTCACAAAATCAAGACGTCCTTATCAAATAAAGGAGATAAGAACCCTTCACAAGGGAATCGTGACAACGATAAGCGGAAAGATTGTGGGCAGGATAGAGATTCCAAACCTGATAAATTGAACAGACCACAATATCCTAGACGAGATTATGAAGGTGGTAAAAAACCATTTTCCGACTCTAATCCAGGAAAGAAATATGATAACTCATGGAAGAATGATAAATCATCAGATTCATCAAATCGATCACGAGATTACGAAACGAAAACCTATGAAACGAAAAGCCACGACACCGCATAGAGCCCAACGAATCCCGTGCCACTAGAGATTCCATCTGAAAAACATGTTATCGGAAATGGTGATGTCCAAAAGGTTAATATCTCATGGTTTATCAATCCAAATGATTCCTACATATTTATATTAGATAAAGCGGACCAATTGAAATATACGATGCTCGGTATTCCAAAGCTTTATAATGGAATCAAACCTTTAAATGTCGATATACCTATTGGCTCAGCGGTGATAGCTCGCTTCCCAGAAGACCAAGTCCCTTATAGGGCTACGATTATTGAAACTAATTTTAGTGGAAAATACACAACCCAATTCATTGACTTTGGCAATAAATGTGTTGTTGACTTTCAAGTATTATGGCAGTTACAAAATGAACTTATGACACTGCCAAAGCAGGCTTTGAACTGTTCACTAACAGACGTTGCACCATTGCAGGGCAATTGGGCAGAAACTTTTGAAATAGATGCATGTTTCGATTCAACCCACAACTGCTGAGATTTAAAACCAATAGCAATTTAAAATTAACACCGATGTTATAATAAAGATGAACACTTAAAGATAAAGGTCCAAGAAGAAGAAGTTATTATTGGCACGATGATAAATGAAGTTTAGATTTGAGATTTAGCAGCAATTTGAAAAGAAAATAATATTTTTGTAATAATTTTGAGAATTTAAAAGATGAAGCACAAGGAATAGACGAAGAAATAGTGAATAAGAAGAAGAAGTTATTATTGGCACGATGATAAATGAAGTTGAGATTTGAGATTTAGCAGCAATTTGAAAAAAAAGATAATACTTTTGTAATAATTTAGAGAATTTAAAGGATGAAGCACAAGGAATAGACGAAGAAATAGTGAATAAGAAGAAGAAGTTATTATTGGCACGATGATAAATGAAGTTTAGATTTGAGATTTAGCAGCAATTTGAAAAGAAAATAATATTTTTGTAATAATTTTGAGAATTTAAAGGATGAAGCACAAGGAATAGACGAAGAAATAGTGAATAAGAAGAAGAAGTTATTATTGGCACGATGATAAATGAAGTTTAGATTTGAGATTTAGCAGCAATTTGAAAAAAAAGATAATACTTTTGTAATAATTTAGAGAATTTAAAGGATGTAGCACAAGGAATAGACGAAGAAATAGTGAATAAGAAGAAGAAGTTATTATTGGCACGATGATAAATGAAGTTTAGATTTGAGATTTAGCAGCAATTTGAAAAAAAAGATAATACTTTTGTAATAATTTAGAGAATTTAAAAGATGAAGCACAAGGAATAGACGAAGAAATAGTGAATAAGAAGAAGAAGTTATTATTGGCACGATGATAAATGAAGTTTAGATTTGAGATTTAGCAGCAATTTGAAAAAAAAGATAATACTGGAAAAATATTAAAAAACTTAATATTTTATAATTTACAATTATAAATAGTTCCTGTTCAAGAACTGTGATCGTTCCCCCAAAGATATTTAGAATAAATTGTTTTTTGCGCGCGTCATCATTTTATTTGTAAATTCGAATATCCATCATTCATTCAAATTTATTTTATTTTAATAGCTTATTGTGGGTACATATTAATTTTATTCAATTCAAAGAATATTTAAATCACCGAGTTATATTCAAATAAGTGACATGTATTGTTTATTTTTAAACCGAATTACCATCGGTATATTTTAAAAATTAACAGGAAACAATTATTGTTGCACTTTGGGTCGCCAGATATTTATTTGATTTTATCGAATTGTGAATGCATTTATTTAATTACTAACAATATTCTCTTTGATGAAGCACTGCGTATATATATACAATTTATTTACGAATATGCTTAATAATTGAAACTGCTCCTGAGAATTATATATATATTTTTTCTTTGTTATAATTTTTTGTTCATTTTGTGATAACACACACTTTGAGGAATTTATCTTTCTGAAAGGAAGCAATGCTTTTAATTTAAAAATTATTTGATTCGGATTATTACATGAGCTGGGTAGATGCTAGAGTTTTGCTTGGAGAATTTTTTGTAAAATGTTTTTGAATCGAAAAAAAGAGCGGTTGTAATCGATTTTGCTTGCGAGAGGTTCAGTGGACTATATATTCATGGCTATGGTTACGGATCGGAAGGACCATATAGTTCGGCGTTAGCCAAACTGGAAAGAATAGGATATAAGGGAATTGCTACTCACGGCTGGTGAAGTTCGATGATGGCGTGGATAACAGGATTCGGAGGTCTCGGCTGACAACAGGCAGCTCGTATTGCACTTCTGGAGAGTGGTCGCGGCTAGTAACAGGTAACTCGTCTTGGTGGTTCGGTGATGGAGCGCGGCTGGTAACAAGTAACTCGTCCCAGGTTCGGTGATGGAGCGTATTGGTCGCCAGCCGAGAACCCAACCGCACTGGTTCGTCGTTGATGGGCCGAGCCGCCTACAGCGGCCAGCCCGTTCCGTGGGCGTCCTCCCGCTCGTGTGGTCCGTATGCAAGTGAACGAGTAAGCGACGCTCTCCTGTCACGGTAATATCGATAGTTGGTGACAATAATACAGTCCAACGTAGGTGAGAATAACACACACACCGCGACGGGGCCAGCCGCGACGACAGGGGGGCCCAACATAACTGGGCCGGCAGCAACGTCAGGGCGGCCCAACAAGACGATACTTCGCGTCACGCATCGGCGTGATCAACCTCCGAATTGGTGATGATCATATGATTCCACGGTATACGAAGCATTCTCCTGTGCAACCACATCTCGAGCGCTTCCAACCGATTCATAGTATGAACCTTCAGCGTCCATAATTCCGAGCCATAAAACAGAACAGACCAAACATAGCACCTTTAGTTCCTTTTGTAAACTAATGTTCACCGTAGGTTCCTTTAAGTAAACTCAAGTAATTTGTGAACTGTATCAAAATATTCCCAACCTCCGTAGGAGCATACCACACGAGCACTGTCAAGAGTTTATCCCGTTACCCTAAACGATGCACGCAACAACCTTTCAGAAACCGGCTCCCAGCTAAGAAGCGAGCTGGAAGTAAGTCTGCTCATGAGCAGGGCCACGCTATTCCTGTGTGCAGTCCCATGACATGAGTAGAGCATGCCCCACCCCTGGCAGAGCCCAGCAGGTGCGCCAAACATATGCCCATCAGATGAAGTCCATAATCACCCACAATCCTGGCAGCGATCAGCTCCTCGTCCGGTCTGAGCATTCTCACATTGTAGATCCTGATTCTCATGATCATTTTCATAGCCTTGGTTCTAACCGGGGGTCTGAGAGATGCCTGAGCCCCACCCCTGCAAGGGCTCAAGCGTCCGAGGCTGGTGTTGATAACATATAATGGTAAAGAAATTTCAACATATTGATTGATACCCTTCAGAAGAAATAGATTTCTTCTCACATTGATGCGTTTACCTACTTCTCGTCTCTGTTCTGTATCTGTTTTTTTTTAAGAATAGCTTAGATATAGAGAACATGCATTTCATGAACCAAGTGCACCCGTAATCATTTATTTATTTTGTTTTAAATACCTTTGTACATAACAAGTTTCCCTAATTTGTACAATGAACAAATACTTGTATATCAACAAGCATAAAAATAACCAATAAATGATAGAAATTTTAAGCCATTTGATAAAAATCACAAAAAAACATATACAAATAACATTAAGTACCATTTCTTTTATCATCAGACGATGATAAAGGGAATGGTACTCACAGGTGGTGGATGTGCAGGGGTCATACAATCGGCTGAGCTCTGCTGGTGCACCAGGACGCTGGAGCTTCGTTCGGGCTGAAGAGGTCGGTCACGGCGAACGAAAACTTATTGTCACACACGCGTTGGTGAAGAGTGTTGGTTGCTATTTTTCCTCTTGATGTGTCCGCTGTCATCCGGATGACGGTCCGTGCCCCACTGGTCCGTTGATGCGATTTTGTTCTTACTAAAATCGCATCTTTGACTCGCGAACGCAACAATAACACGCGCGACAGGGCCGGGAGCGATAATAGAGCAGCCCAAGAGCAAAATAATATTTTACGTCACGTTTTGGCGTGAACATCCTGGGGCGCCGGGAGGACCTCCAATGGGAACCGGGCCAGCTTTGAAACCGGCCTTCTCAATTGTCCGGGCTGTATTCAGATCCACCACACGTATCACTCCATCGTTGCCGGGTATGGTGCGGGTGATGCGTCCAAGTCGCCATCTCAGTGCCGGCAAGTTGTCCTCCTTTATCAGGACGAGCTCTCTGATTTGAGGAGGGGAGGATGGTGAAAGCCATTTTGAGCGGGTTTGAAGGGTGTGGAGATAGGATTGAGTCCACAGGGACCAAAAGCGCTGAGAGATGGCTTGTATGAGCCGAAACCGTCTGAGGGTAGTCAAGGGCCTATCGTCGAAGGATGTTTCGGACAAGGCAGTTAGTGGGTGGCCCGTGAGGAAGTGGCCAGCTGTAAGGGGTTCAAAGTCTGAGGGATCAGAGGGCAGAGGGGTCTGGAGTTAAGTACAGCCTCGATTCGCGTTAAAAGTGTAGAAAATTCCTCAAATGTTAAGTGCTGATCACCTATGATTCGGTAAAGTAACTGTTCGGTGGATTTTACCGCGGTTTCATGGAGACCGCCAAATGATGGAGCTGAAGGTGGGTTGAGTAAACACGTGATGTGCCGAGTAGTGAGTTTGTGGGTGATTTTATCATCATTGGATGAAAGAAACTTTTGCACTTCAATGAGCTGATTCCTAGCACCTACATAATTTGTGCCACAATCAGATCGGATGAGAACAGGCACACCGCGACGGGAAATGAACCGTTGTAGTGCTGCGAAAAAGGCGTCCGTGCTGAGTGAGGAGACTGGCTGCTGGTGAACCGTTTTTGTGGAGAGGCACACAAAGACACAAAAGTACGCCTTCAAAAGCCTTGCGCTTCTCAAAGTGCTGGATTTAATAAAGAAAGGGCCAGCAAAATCCGTAGAGACTTGAGAGAACACCGGCTGTGGTGTAACTCGATCCATGGGAAGGTCGGCCATATATGGAGCCTTGGGCTGAGCGCGACAACGAAAACGTCGGATACATTTGTATACTCGATGCCTGATGACACGGCGTGCTGATAGTATCCAGTATTGCTGGCGTAAGAGTGCATGTAGTGTGTCGGCACCAGGATGGCAGTGTATTTTGTGGTAGAGATCAATTATGAGATCTACGAGTGGGCTAGAGCTCGGAAGAATGAGCTGATGTTGAGCGTCGTCTCTGAGTGGAGCGTGAAAGAGACGACCACCGACTCTCAAAAGGTTCTCTTTCAAGAATGGTGAGAGTCGGTTTATTCTGATCGTGCAATCCCCCTTAGTTTGGAGTCGGTGGATGTCTTGGGCGAATACATTCTGTTGTACAGAACGGACCCAAAATAGAAGGGCTTCCTTGCGTTCACAGACTGTCAAGGGACCAATGCATCGTGCAGTCTAGTTTTCCGACAGTTGTCGATGAAGCGTTTAATGTAGCCTGTCACTCCCACAAGCTTATTTAATGAGCTGAAACGTGTGAGCAGATCAGTATTCAGGTCCGGCACGGCTATGTGAGCTGTTACCTTCCTGGCCTTAGGTCCGGGTAAGGCATGGTGTCCTAGGGCTGGGGGCATAGTGGGCCATGTATTTGGTGGTTCTTTGAGCCAGCTGGTGGACCATCATAAATCGTGTATAGATAGTGATTGAGCTGACATTCCTCTGCTAGCACAATCTGCAGGGTTAAGGGCTGAAGGAACATGCTTCCACACCAGGTTGCATGAATTGGAGGTGATGTTTGTCACTCGGTTAGCCTCAAATACTTGTAGGCGATGTGGTGGTGTGCTGAGTCAAGCCAGTACTATGGTACTATCTGACTGAGTTGAGCTGAGTTGAGACTCTAGTCATGAGCTGAGATAAGAGGAGGGCTGCTGAGAGTTCAAGTTTTGGTATAGTGAGACGGTTCTTAATTGAGGCGACCTTGGACCTTGCAGCAATGAGGTGGACATTTACATGACCATCGACATTGGTTTCATGAAGATAAACGACGTCAGCATAACCAGCTTCTGAAGCGTCTGCGAAGCCGTGCAGTGAGTAAACGGAATTGGGCTTGTTTTGACAAATATGTCTTGGGAGGCGTAGAGCTGAGAGCTGAGGAAGATCCTCTGAAATGTCTTGCCACTCCATCTGAACTTCTTTGAGAGTGGGTTCATCCCATTCAAGGTTCAGGGTCCACAAATTCTGGAGGAGTTTTGAGCGGAATATGACAGGGATAATCCATCCATTTGGGTCATAAAGTGAGGCTATTGTGCTGAGGATAGATCTTTTAGTGACCTTTTCCATAGGGGGCAAAGTAATGCGGTAAGTGAACTCGTCAGTTTGAGGAATCCACTGTATCTCTAAGACTTTAATGGTGGGGGAATCTGGGCTGATGTCAAAGTCCTTTGGTAGATCACACTGATCATCTGGGAAACCATCAAGAAGTTTTGGTGTTTTTGATGTCCACTTGCTGATATGAAAGCCTCCTAGGGTAAGTAACTCAATCAATTCTCTCTGCAGCGCTTGAGCCTCTACGACAGAGTCATCACCAGTTAGGATGTCATCCACGAAGATGGACTTAGTAAGGACCTTAGCGGCTCTTGGGTATTTATTACCTTCATCCTCCGCGAGCTGGAGAAGAGTGCGGATTGCATGGTAGGGGCTAGACCGGAGACCATAAGTGACGGTGGAAAGGGCATAAGTGAGTAATGGCTGATCTGGTGAAGACCTCCAAAGTATGATCTGATACCGTTTGTGGTCTGGGTGAACGAGAATGTTTCTAAACATCATTCGAATATCAGTGCTGAATACCACAGCATGAGTTCGGAAGGTCATGATAATATCAATAATGTCTTGCTGCAGAGGTGGACCTGTGTGAAGGCAGTCATTAAAACTGACACCATTGGAACTCTTACAGCTGCCATCAAAGACTGTGCGGAGCTTTTCTGAACCAGACTTGAATATGCCATGATGAGGGATGTAAAAGTGAACCTTATGATTGAAGATACTTGGATGACAGGGTGACATGTGACCTAATTTAATAAACTCTGTCATAAAGTCAATGAATTTTGAGCGGAGGGATGGGTTTTGTTGGAGTTTCTTCTCCAGGTTGAGGAATCTGCGTAAGGCAATGGCATATGTATTGCCTAGCTCAGGTGCATTATTGAGAAAAGGCAATGTGACAATATATTGCCCTGAGGAATCGCGAGTAGTTGTAGTGCGGAAGATTTCTTCACACTGATCTTGTAGCGAGCTGATATTGTTTTGGGATACGAGTTCTTCTGATTCCCAGAACTTCTCAAGTGCGTTATGAATATCTTGAGCTGATACTTCTGACTGTGGGCTGATGGTATGAGCTGAGTTTACTTGTGCTGAGTTTGAGCTGAGCTGAGTTTGAGCTGAAACGTATGAGCTGAGAGGGCTGAGGGTATGAGCTGAGTTTACTTGTGCTGAGTTTGAGCTGGAGGGCTGAGCTGAAAAGTATGAGCTGAGTACCATCCAAAACTCGGCCAAAGAGACCTTAGTACCATCCAAAACTCGGCCAAGAACATCAGAGCCGAGTAGAAGGTCGACTTGATCTGGTATATTAAAATTCTCATCTGCTAGGGGAATCTGAGGTTTGTCCATCATTTGACTTTTATGTGTTTGCTCAATGGCAAATAACCAGTAACATTCTTCAGAACATGAGCTGTAGCCGTAATCGTAGGTGTGTCATTGCGTGTAGGCTTAAAAACAATTTTGATTGAGGCCTTTGAGTTTTGTGTGTGCTGATTTCCAACTCCCGCAATTTTAAGTGATGTGCGCTGAAAGGGCAGGTGCAGAATTTGAGCCATGTGCCGAGTTATGAGCATCACCATGGATCCGCAATCCAGAAGTGCTCTTGCTCTGTGAAAATGCCCATTAACATTTGCAATTTCTAGCGACACCGTTGGTAATAAAACTGGAGAGCTATTTGGTGTCACAAGCTTGGGCTGAGCTGAGCTGTTATGAGTAACAGCGGGAGAAGTTTGAGCTGATTCTATAATTGAAGGCGGGAGTCGGATGTCTGAGATTTGTGTGTTGAGTGTATCAGTGTGTGTGGGCTGAATGTGTTCATGTTCATGGTGTTCTGTGATTGTTGGTAGTCATAATTGTGAGTGAGGCTGATTATTTTTTCTGGGTGGTGGCGGAGACCTATATCCTGAGTGTGAAGAGCGCTGTGGAGATTCATGGGCTGATCGCTGTCGAGGCCGCTCTCGGAGTGATAGTGGCAGAAGATGGGCTGATGATTGCGTCGGAGATGACGCACCAGGATGGTGAAGGGAAGTGTGATGCTTGCCACTATTACACTCCTTGCAAGACTTCGTAGTTTTGCACTCATCTTCACAATGAGATCCGAGGCAGCGTCGACAATGATTGCATACTGTGATAAAATCCCAACGACCTTGAACGGGCTGATTATGGTATTTTTGGCACGTTATTAATTTGTGGCCCCTAGTATTGCACCAAGGGCAATAAAATTGGTCGGCCGTTGAGGTTGGGGTGGATGTATGGGCTGAGTAAGCTGGTTGAGGCTGTGGAGACTGAATGGGCCGAAACTGCTGTCTCATGTTGACACCCGGATGTGGAGTACGAGCACGCTGCAGGGTGGATGACTGTCTGCCTGAGCCATAAAAGAGTGGTGAGGGCTGATGAATGGGCTGGTTAGATGTGCTGGCTCTCTCAGTTTCAACACAACGTGCATGTTCTTCAAGAAATGTGATCAAATCTTGAAGAGTAGGCAAACACTCATCCGACCCGTGCTTACGTTCGAATAAAGAGCGGAGTTCACCTTTCAGTTTTCGTACCACTATGGATACGAAAACGTAATTGCAATCTTTAATGGGCAGATTTAAATTGGATAGAGCTGATTGGGCTGAAACAAGGGGAGTTAAGAAGAGTTGACAGATATCTGAGCGAGATGTGATAGTGGGAAGCTCCAATATGACATCCACAAACCGGTCAATGAGTACCCTGCGGTTTTCGTAGCGCTTAGTCAGAATGGCTAAGGCCACTGCATAGCTCTCATTGGTGATCTTTAAGTGGGATATCATACTAAGAGCCTCCCCACCAAGACTTGAAAAAAGGTAATGGAGCTTCACTGCATCAGTAAGATTACTGATTTGGTCCGTCAAGCTCTTAAAAATGACAATGAATGACGGCCAATCTTCCAATTTTGAAGAAAATTTGGGAAGCTCAATTTTGGGCAGAACAGAAGCGGGTACAGATGATGTCGAGGGCTGAGAAGTCGATGCAGTCGGTCGTGAGCTGAAACTTGCCTTTGCGACAAGCATATCTGTATAAGTATCGCATGCTGCACGATAGTTGTCGTTATACTGGGTCTTCGTCTTATCATCAAGATCGATGGAATCCAAAATCTCGTAATAAACGTCATCCAGCTTACCCTTGACCTCATCTAATTTAGCGAAGCGTCCCTCAAAGTCAGCAACGGAGTACTTCGAGAAGTTGCCTGAAGTGACGGCAGTCGCAATGTCCTTTAACTGCGCTATTGCCCTGTGCGCCTCACGGAATTTTGCGGCTTGGGACTTGGAAGGCATTTTTTATTGTATTAAAAGGAAAACAAAAGAAAACAAAGCAAACAGAATTATGGATAAAATGAGAAAAAGAAAGAAAGGGTTAAAATTAAAAATTAACAGCAATGGGCTGATTTAAATTGGCGATTACAAATAATTTTCGTTTCTGCGACATATATCCATTAAAATGCGCCCTGATATTAAAATTTTAGATGGAGGCTTTTCTACTCAGAACATATAACAGAAAAGATTGACGGTGATCCTCTTTGGACGGCGAGGTTTATTTCCACTAACCCTGAAGCTATTATTCAAACTCATTTGGATTTTTTAAAATCCGGCTCGAAGGACCAGAAATGGTGGAGCAAACGCCACACCATCAGACGAGAATAAAGGAAATGGTACTCACAGGTGGTGGATGTGCAGGGGTCATACAATCGGCTGAGCTCTGCTGGTGCACCAGGACGCTGGAGCTTCGTTCGGGCTGAAGAGGTCGGTCACGGCGAACGAAAACTTATTGTCACACACGCGTTGGTGAAGAGTGTTGGTTGCTATTTTTCCTCTTGATGTGTCCGCTGTCATCCGGATGACGGTCCGTGCCCCACTGATCCGTCGATGCGATTTTGTTCTTACTAAAATCGCATCTTTGACTCGCGAACGCAACAATAACACGCGCGACAGGGCCGGGTGCGATAACAGCGCAGCCCAAGAGCCGAACAATATTTTACGTCACGTTTTGGCGTGAACAACATTTAAAATGAAATTATTCACAGAATTATACTAAATTCATGAGTTTTTTTCTTAAGAAGTTGAGCGACACTTGAAAAACGTTTATATGAGGACATACACGGTTAAAAAGTGTGATTGCTTTGTCTATTGGCGTTTTCAAATACACGTTAGTTCAACATACACGGTTAAAAAGTGTGATTGCTTTATCTATTGGCTTTTCCAAATGCAGTTTGGTTCAACATACACGGTTAAATAGTGTGATTGCTTTATCTATTGGCGTTTCCAAATGCAGGTTGGTTCAACATACACGGTTAAAAAGTGTAATTGCTTTATCTATTGGCGTTTTCAAATGCAGATTGGTTCAATATACACGTTTAAAAAGTGAAATGCTTTGTCTATTGGCGTTTCCAAATGCAGGTTGGTTCAACATACACGGTTAAAAAGTGAAATGCTTTATCTATTGGCGTTTCCAAATGCCGGTTGGTTCAACATACACGGTTAAAAAGTGAAATGCTTTATCTATTGGCGTTTCCAAATGCAGGTTGGTTCAACATACACGGTTAAAAAGTGAAATGCTTTATCTATTGGCGTTTCCAAATGCAGGTTGGTTCAACATACACGATTAAAAAGTGTGATTGCTTTATCTATCGGCGTTTTCAAATGCAGGTTGGTTCAACATATATGTTGATAGAACAATCTATGGGTTCATAGAAACCATGACCTTTCAGGGCAGATGGGTTAACTTGATTACCCCTAAACAAACAAAACAAATAAATATCCAATCGAAGAGATATTTCACTCTCCGATGACCTTAACTTGAGCGTTCCCAGTAAAAATACACTCGGATAAATTTAGAAGTAATGCCCATATTCTTTAATATGGAGATAATGCAGAAATCTTTTCTGAACTCTAGCATGAGTGAATATTTAATTCTTGATGGCATCCATATTAAAACGAAGTATTCCAAATTACTTCTGATTACATTTTGTAAATATAGATACTTTTTTTCCGGGTTACAATCCTAGGATTGGTCTGCACCAAGCACTCGATCCCTCCACTCATCTCTGTCATCCGCCAGTCTCTTCATCTCCTGGTAGCTGCCACAGCGCACATCCCGGATCACCCGGTCTATGTAGCTATATCTAGGTTACAATCCTAGGATTGGTCTGCACTAAGCACTCGATCCCTCCACTCATCTCTGTCATCCGCCAGTCTCTTCATCTCCTGGTAGCTGCCACAGCGCACATCCCGGATCACCCGGTCCATGTAGCTATATCTAGGTTACAATACTAGGATTGGTCTGCACCAAGCACTCGATCCCTCCACTCATCTCTGTCATCCGTCAGTCTCTTCATCTCCTGGTTGCTGCCACAGCGCACATCCCAGATCACCCGGTCCATGTAGCTATATCTAGGGCGGCCTCTATGGTTATTGCCCTCACTCTCACTCTACTTCAGTATATGGAACGCAAGAAATAGAATCTCAGTTCGCTCGCTTCAGTAGCTCGTGGGCTTTCATTTGAGGTGGTCCTTTCGCCCGTTTTGTGAAAAGCGGCCGATGGTTTTTTTTCATGTTTTCAGCAGTTAAATTTCAATTATTATCAATTTTGACTTCAAATTTAATTAATTTAAGCGATTGGCTATGAATATTCTTATTTTATACATGTGTATTGAATACACAGCACCGGAACAGGTGGATTTTTTTTAGCACAGGAAGGGAAAGGTTAATGTGACTATGAGGGAAAAGTATCTTCACTTTTCTGGTGGCATTATAAGCTATTGTGATTGGACTCATCTTGAAACACGTAACGTTTTGAAAAAACATGGCACTGCCAATCTTCATATTAATATACTATATTCAGACAAACTGTCTCCAGTTATGACTGATCATGCAATATATTCTTGGCTAACTATTGACTGTTAATCAGTCAGGATAAAAGATACACATTTGAACGCCCTTAAGGAAAGCCTGCTCTATATAGATTCACCTTTTATTATTATTATTATTATTATTGTCACATAGCAGTGGAATTTCGGAGGGTCCATAATAAATTCCACAATTTAAACATACTCGTAACAACATGTATCGAATTTGTAGAACTATCAAACATTCTAAATAACTAGCTTGTAATGATAATGATCTTTATGCATAATTTTTAAGAATGTGTATGAATTTAAATCTCATTTGCAAAATTTTTAGATGATGGAAACCAATCAATATTCACTGTACTTCAGATGTTTGTGCAACCCTTGCAACCTAATTTAACCTCCAGCATGATGCATGATCCGGGGCTTTTTTTTAACTTAATTTCCTTGACTCGACGAGTGGAGTGTTAATTAGAGGTTCACGGATACGAGTTTGAGAGGGTCGTGGTTGAGGGTTGGCACCGCATCACTGGTGCACTATGTTTTCCGTGGGGGGGAATACGGAGTTATGAGTTATTGAGTTGGCCACATCCGTTGTAGTCGAAATCTGCGTTCAATTTGCGTTCGGGTCACCACTTTAGGAGATCGGTCCTTAAGGGAAGAGATGATGATGATTTGTTGATAAATAATAAAACACGTTAGATCGCAATGCGGAAAGAGAGTCCAATTTTATTAGTAACGTAGGTATTTATATCTTTTTAGAATGTGCGCGAGAATGCGCTCGCGATATGCCTACGTCTCGTTTCTGTGAATGCAAAACGATTAATTGTTGTATGTAGGTATCATTCAAATGCGGAACTAGCGAGACAAGCGTGGTGCGTTCTCTCTCTAGTATGGAATGCGGTCCGCTCGGATATGGGTTGAATGGCCGGCGGGTGAACTTCGGACTTGAACGGCCGGCGTGTGAACTTGGGACTTGTTTATTTAGATTTCGTCGAGGAATGCGAAGGTCATTTCATCGGTCATTGACCGTATGTATGAACGCTCACAGTATTTCGAGTGGGCGACCGTCACACAGTGATCAATCTCCACTTTTGTTACGATAGCTGTACCGCCTCCTCTTCCAATGAGGCGGTCATTTCAGTATACGTAATAAGTGCTGAATTTTGGAGTGTTTCGTTGATTAGCATCACCTCTAAAGAAAGTCGTCTATTTGTTTGTGACTCCTGATGGTGAGGTGTTAAGCTATTTAATTCAGCCATTTTAAATTGTTACAGGACTAGTTGGTCTAAAGCCTCTGGCATGTTGGCATCGAGGTTTGAATAGCCTCTTTCTATGAAGTTACTCAGGCAATCTTTGCGGCCCTTCATTGCTCACAGGGTCTAAACAGCATCTTCTGGTTTACCCTGCAGGGCTTGGTGGGCTCCCTCAATCTGCGTGATGAGACTTCATGTACTCCTCATCAGGAATCTCTCTTCCAGCATCCTTGAAGATCATCAGCAATCTCTTTTATTTGCCCTTTCAGGCCCTCAAAACGATCCACGATGGCTTGAATTTTGTAGTGTGTTGTTTTTCGAGACGCGTGATGACACTCTGTTCTGTGACACTGCTGAAATCCCATTTATCCCAATCTTGAGGTTCTCGAGTTTAAGCCTAACTCCTGTGAAGATTGCCTTCTTAATACTAGTAGAGGTATCCTCAATCTTGTTGCTAAACACCACCAAGACAAAACTTCTCTCCGGCAACCTCTGCGCAATCACATCGGCCCTGACGTAACTCCCAGTGGTCCTGGAACTACTAACCATACTCGAGTAAGTAAATCTTGGCTGAGTTTGGATCCTTCCAGCCCTGCTCTCGTCCTTCAACAGAACAATTTTCCTGTGAATGCTGTCCATCTCTTGCAGATGACCTTCTTAATAAGATCTTTTAAACTGAGCATACAATATATCCAGCGATGGGATTTTCTTTGGCATTACTGTACAAAGTGTTTTTATTAATACATTTGTGGCCCTTTTAATAAAATATTTAATGCGTAACATAACACACGTCCAGTGGTGACATTTTATTTGGTACAGTTAGTACTTTTTTGGGATATGATTTGTGACATCTTAATAGGACCTTTAAATTGAGCATAAAACACATCCACCAGTGGTGCCTTTTTGACATAACTCTGCAAAGTATTATTGTACTTTTCAGAGATAGATTTCTGCCTCTCTTAGATTCTCTAATACTGAGCATTCGTGGTGACATATTTTTTGGCATGTCATAAAAGTGTTTTATATAATAAGGCGATCTTTGTTGACTCCCACTGGAAACATGTGCCATAATTGATGGTCCAGACATGAATGAATAATATACTCATTCCATGGATACGTATTATTAGGAAATTACAGTTTGAGCTAGTTTTTGTGTGACTGCAGTGGAATAACTGCTGTTGGCGATAGACAGTGTTGGATGCGAAGGGCGATGATACGTTGCAGGAGTTCAGAACAGTCGAGTACTGAGTTCACTTGTAAAGGGTCTTTCAAACTGAGCGGCTTTTTTTAATTCTTGTATGAAACACAGATGACGCCGCGAACTTGACTGGGTCTTGTGACATTTGAGAAGTGTAATGTATGACATTTATAAAAATGGAATCGTATACAATACAACAACGCGTTCAAATTGTTGAATTATTTTATGTATTGTAATCTCCGGAAACGGTGATGTTAATTTGCCACCAAGATCATGTGATATAACACCGTTGGACTATTTTCTCTGGGGTTACGTGAAAAGCCAGGTCTATAAGAATGACCCCCGATCAATACCTGAGCTGAAGGACGAAATTATTCGTGTTATTGGTGAGTTAGAACCGCAATTATGCCAAAATGTCATTCAAATTTTTGACAAAAGAGTGGACATCTGTGGCGCTGCAAGAGGTGGATATTTGGCACATATTTATTTTTGTGTTTAAATGTCATACATTATACTTCAATGACAGTAAAAAGTCTTTTGAAATCAAAACAAATTGTGTTTTATTTAAGAATTAAAAAAACTGCTCAATTCGAAAAAAATTAATTAAATTTTTTTTAATTCTTGAATAAAACACAATTTGCTTTGATTTCAAAAAACTTTTTATTGGTCATTAAAGTATAATGTATGCTATTTAAACACAATATCCGCCCAATGTACACCTCTTGCAGCTCCATAGATGTCCACTCTTTTGTCAAAATTTTCGATGACATTTTGGCATAATTGCGGTTCTAACTCACCAATAACGCAAATAATTTCGTTCTTCAGCTCAGGAATTGATCAGGGGTCATTCTTATAGACCTGGATATTCATGTAACCACAGAGAAAATAGTCCAACGTTGTCAGATCACACACCGTTTCCAAAGATTACAATAGATGCAATAATTCTCAATTTGAACGCGTTGTTGTATTGTATACGACTCCATTTTTATAAATGCCATACATTACACTTCTCAAATGTCACAAGCTCAGGCAAGTTTGCGATGCCATCTGTGTTTTATTGAAGAATTAAAAAAACCGCTCAATTTGAAAGACCCTATATTTGCTTCTACGTTCAATCTGGAACGATACTTGCTTTTATTACAGCTAGAGACAAAAATGCAGTTTCACACAAATAAGTAGAGATTCATGGAAGCAATGTTTAAACAACCTTTCAGGATAAAACGGAGTATTAGTTATTCACGGAAATCCAAAACCTATCGCAGGTTAAAGTTTTGAATTTCATATATAGTATGGGTTTCACTTAGAGACTCTAGAAAATTTCTGGTTGGTTGAAAGAGATTGTCACTTGGCAATGAATCTGCCAAATTGTATCAATGAGAGTGTTATAAAGTTACACATGAAATGAGAATAACAATGTTTAATTTTCTATTATGTTTTATTATGTTACTTTTATAAAAATGTTAATGTTCTATTAAATTTTATAAATATACACATATGTTATGTATTCTTAGAACAATAAAATTTTAACATGTACATGTATTGTAATAAATTTTAACATGTACGAGTACATTTATTGTAATAAATTTTAACATGTCCATGTATTGTAATAAATTTTACATGTGCATGTATTGTAATAAATTTTAACATGTACATGTATAGTAATAAATTTGAACATATACTCATATTGTAAGAAATTATAATTTGTTTGCTAAAATGCTGTTTTTTCCACTTAAGATACTTTAGTTTAGTTCCACTTAAGATACTTTATTTAGTTTTTTCCACACACCCTACTGGTTTCAAGATTTTCACATCATCAGAGGAATTTTGTTTATCCATGGTCTTATTTTGCTATACTGCTGATGTGGTGAAAACCTTGATACCAGTAAGGTCATACCATTATGTTAAGTGGACAAATAGTGATTTAGTAAACCAATTACAATGTCATTAAATCTCCACTGTGTTAATGCCTTAATTATGGATAATATGTACATTGTAAGAAAATGTTATGTATGCATGTATTGTAATAAATTTAAACATGTATACATGTATTGTAATAAATTTAAACATGTATTGTAATAAATTTTGACATGTATGTTATATGAGTTTTTAATTTCTTTGATAATTTGATATAGGGTTATTTCCCAACCATTAAGATCACCTCAGGAGCGTTTTCTAACTGGTTTAACCTTTTAAAGTAATAAGGGAGGTTGAAAGACTCCAATGTCGCTAATAAGAGGACCATTTGGATTCTTAAATTCAGATCTAAAATGGTCTAAGAGTAAAACCAGTCCGAAATTGAATCTGCCAAGAATCGAATCTATATCGCCCACTTGCTCGACGTGAATGTTAACCGTTCGACAACAGCCACAGCCACTGGTGTTGTAATTTGTACATTTTAACATATACATGTACTGTAATAAATTATGTGGTTGAAGAAACCAAAAAAGGTTGATATTGTTGCCAGAACCTCCACATTCTGGTAACAGTATCAACCCTTTTTGGGAGTATTTGGAACAATCCAAGCTGTTCTCAGTATCTGAGTGAAAAATTCAATTTTCTTTCCGATCATGCACTGTCCCTCTGATCTGATGACCACATAATCTTATGACCTCCGTTGCCTAGTTGATAAGATGCCTGTCTACCAATCTGGAGGTTGTGGGTTCAAATCCCGCTGGAACCCAAATTGAAAAAAAAGGATTACAGTCTGATTTTTACTTAACGCCTCTTTAACATCTTTCTGGTTGGTTGGAAACGATTGACATTAATTTGTAAACTGCCTAAGGGTGCTGTCGATACAAATGTGGTATTTAATAAATTCCCCCAACAGTCTTCGCAGACAGTGAGTTGGGATGGAGCCAGGGAGAAGAAGAATTAACTTAAGTGAAACAAGAAAAAAAATGAAAATTTTTATATTGCTGAGAAACAATCACACATTTTATTATACAGACAATATAAAAAAAACACAAATATCAAACGAGGAAAAAATAACATTAATTTTTTTTTAAATATTTATACATAAAATCACAGGTTACATTAACTTATAAGATAGGAACATAATACTATTACATAAATAAGCAGGATTGTCCCTAGGGGGATGCAGGACCCAGGACAATAAGCATTTAAGATATCATCATCATTGTCAACCAGGGTCGATCCACTGCTGGATGAAGGTCTCCGCAAGTTGACTCCAAATAGTTCAGTTTTTTGCTCATTGGTGCCATGTGATACTGCCATGCTTCCTGATTTCATCTATCCAGCGTACCTTCGGTCTTCTTCTGGGCTTCTTTATGCCTCTTGGGTACCATTGGATTATTTCGGATGTCCATTGGGAGTCTGACATTCTGGCTACGTTCCTGCCCATTGCCACTTCATTCTTTTGCACACCTTTATAACGCCTTCTACCTTTGTACGAGTAATATTGCGAATCCAGGTGTTTAGTTTACAGTCTCTTTTAGTATATCCCAACATGCGTCTCTCCATGCCCCTTTGTGCGGTCTGGAGCTTTTGTGTGTTCTTTACTGTGAGCGTCCATGTCTCACAGCCATACGTAAGTACTGGGAGAATACACTGGTTGTAGACCTCTCGCTTCAAAGATATTGGAAGATAACTTTTGAAGATGTTGTTCAAACGTCCAAATGGATATATAACATGGTATAAATCAAGGTAAAATTTTTGTATTTATTTACTGTAAATTAATTTCTACACAGTTTGTAGTATGTAAAGAACCCTTAAGTGTTATTTATTTTATTACTAAATAAATAAATGGGTATGTATGACTTTTACTTCTAAAGGTTAAGAAGAGATCTACCCTTCTGTTTGTGTAGAATGTATTGCGGAGAATCCCAGCTGCGAGTGTGGTCTGGATGGTGAAACTATAGACCATGTATTTTTTGGTTGTCCTTTGCGAGACAGGTTTTTTTTACTAATATATCTTTGCCACGACCAATGAATATTGCATTTCTTCTTTCTTCGAGGAACTTTTCCATTTATAGATCAATCGCTAAATTTTTGAAGCTTAATCAGTGGAAACTTAAAATTGTTTAGAATTGTCATTGTAAAAAAAAATTACTTTAATTTGATTGCAAAAATCATCTTAATTTGAGTGGATTGCTTATTTAAAAAAAATCTACCTAAAAGCAAATTCCTTGCTGGTTGACAAACTTTAGTAAAAATTGTAATTTATTTTTAACAAACACTGTTTATTCCACTTTTTTATGACGGTATAACCCTACCGGTTTCAAGGCTTTCACCTCATCTTCAGGGGAGCGTAAATTTTTTAATAACTTGAATTAAGATTATTTTTGGTGCTTTATTCACAAACTGAGCTAATAAATGCGTTATCACTCACACACGGAATGACCTTGTTGAAAAAATTTTCCGATATTAAAATCTTCCATATCTTAGTGGATAAATTGAGGATTGAGCTCATCAATGAACTTTGTAGATATCTGAGCTATTCTATTTCATAAGGAAGAATTTGTAATCATTGTTATTATTTTAAGAATTTTATCTATTTAAATGTTTTCTCATATTATACATTTTCTTTGATGTAATTGGGTTAAACCTGTATCTTCTTTTTCTTCATCGTTTGCTCAATTCTGTACGCTGTGGTCCTCTGCCTGTCTCGTACTTGGTGCACCACCTGTCTCCATTCCTCCCGGTCGTGAGGCATGTTGAATGCAGTGCTTAAAAAGGATCCTGCTAACTCCTTTATTTGATCCGATCCTCACCTTTCCGCTCAACTCTTTCCTTGACCAGTTTCTCCAGAAATTCTTTCTAGCAACATGCCTAAAGTATGTTATGTTTCTTTTGCTACATGTTGCTGAAGGTCTTTTGGTAATCTCCAATTCTTGGATGATGGAGACATGGGTACACCTTGCGATCCATGCGATATAAAATGTATCCGTTACCAACACCACATCTTGAAGGCTTTTATCATGTTTGTTCCTTTTCTTCACATCATTCACGTTTCCACTCCAAATAGTGCTATGGAGAATACTCAAGACTTAACTAGTCGGATTTTGGTTCTTCTCAGTAAAGACCTGTTGTACCATATCTTTGTCAGACTTATCATAGCAGCTTTTGTCATACTAATTCATCTTTGGATCTTCGCTGCACATCCTTCGTTCCTTCGCTGCACATAATTTGTTCCTTCGCTGCACATCCTTGGTAAACAAACTCGTTCGTTATCTCTTAGCGAGTCACTTCTTATCAGACTCTCAAATCGGTCCACGATAAGGACTTATTTTTTTTAGTCCTAGTTAGTGTTTCTCTATTTCAACTCTATGAAGGAGCTCAGCCATCGCATCTTCGTTGTTGGCTGTAAGCGTTGTTTTGTCTGCGAATCTTATATTGAAGATTTCATGACTTCCTATGACAAAACCATCTTCCCATCTGGCTAGTACTTTTCTCACAGTATGTAGCCTTAGCCCTAGGACGGATATGGTCAGCAACATAAGGGTTCTTCAAAGAGCCAAAGTTGATCGAGAGTTGCTGACTAATACTAAAATCTGAAAGGTGTCCTATTTGGGTCATGCAATTAGAGGAGCAAAGTACAAATGACTGCACCTGATCATCCAAAGCAAAATGGAGGGTCGAAGAGGTGTTGGTAGGGGGCAAATCTCCTGGCTCCGCAATATACGTGATTGGACTGGCATAAGGAGCGTTGAGGATCTTTTTCGGGCTCCCGGGGACAAAAATGCTTACTCTCAGGTGATAGTCAACGTTGGGGGGACTTAAAATGACACTAGGAAGAAGATGTAGCCTTGACGTAAACCTTTCTACACTTGGAATAGCTCTGAGAGGAACTCGTCTACAGATGCCGTATTTTGTACATGCAGGTTGTGAATCAGGTCTATTAGCTGTCTCGGTACATCCATCTCTTCAAGAACTAGGCCTTTTTGTAGTCTATGAAGCAATGCAAATAAAATAGTCACTCTTTGTGATTACTATTACTTTGACTTCTGTAATTCTTAAATCTTTTTCAAACAGTTATACTACGTAGATATATGGTCATCTTGACTTAACTTGTGGGCATTCGAGAGTCCAGGTAATTGGGCCATTTGAATTGAACAAGTATGATAGTGTAGGTGGTTAAAGCTCCGATCATCTGAAATCATAAGAAAACATCGCTCGCTGAATATATAACATAATATAATACATATCATTGTAATTTGTTTTATCAAACACTGCTGAATATATATAATAATATAATACATATCATTGTAATTTGTTTTATCAAACACTGCTGAATATATAATATAATACATATCATTGTAATTTGTTTTATCAAACACTGCTGAATATATAATATAATACATATCATTGTAATTTGTTTTATCAAACACTGCTGAATATATAATATAATACATATCATTGTAATTTGTTTTATCAAACACTGCTGAATATATAATATAATACATATCATTGTCATTTGTTTTATCAAACACTGCTGAATATATAATATAATACATATCATTGTCATTTGTTTTATCAAACACTGCTGAATATATAATATAATACATATCATTGTAATTTGTTTTATCAAACACTGCTGAATATATAATATAATACATATCATTGTAATTTGTTTTATCAAACACTGCTGAATATATAATATAATACATATCATTGTAATTTGTTTTATCAAACACTGCTGAATATATAATATAATACATATCATTGTAATTTGTTTTATCAAACAAAGTTTGGTAGGGTCGCGGTGGTGCATGTTTTGCCGGAAAATGTGTGCCTATAAAATACCGCGTAACGCCATAGTTGCATTCCATCAGCAACACTACCAATAGTCCTACTCCTAGCGTCCACGAGTGGCCTCTTAAGCCCCGCGAGCCCTGGGCAATGTGGTCACTGGCATATTACCATCAGTGCCATAGCAGATAGGAGAGGATGAATGTGCGAGTGTCCGGCGCCATAAAACCGGACCCCCCCGGCTAAGGGAGGGTGACCCCTACAGAAACACCTATCAGGGAAGGCAACGGGAAACCACCCTGATTATCATTCCCAGGATATCACTATGGAAAGAAGCGCAAGACAGAGAAGCCTTCGCCAGAGTGATTGCCAACGTCGGGGGGACCTGACAGGGCACATCAAGAAGAAGAAGAAGAAGAAACACTGCTGAATATATAATATAATACATATCATTGTCATTTGTTTTATCAAACACTGCTGAATATATAATATAATACATATCATTGTCATTTGTTTTATCAAACACTGCTGAATATATAATATAACACATATCATTGTAATTTGTTTTATCAAACACTGCTGAATATACTCGTATATTGTAATATAATACATATCATTGTAATTTGTTTTCTCAAACACTGCTGAATATATAATATAATACATATCATTGTAATTTGTTTTCTCAAACACTGCTGAATATAATATAATACATATCATTGTAATTTACAAATGTCAAGCTATGACGCTGAAATTTGGAAGGAAGTGTCAATGATAGATGTGGTAACCTAACAAAAAAAAAAAAGAATTCCAATCGGGTTACTGACAGCGCCACACGGTGGCCGGTCCTAAAACTTTTTGATCAAGGTAGTATACAACAAAAGTATGATATATTACAGTATGCTGAAAAAAAAAAACAATAAAAATATTCTATAGAAAAAAATACTTACAGTAAAATATAATGTGTTGTTAATTGTAAACATATTGACGGCCGTAAACTGCGGCCAAATGTGACACATATATGTGGAAAAGCGGTGCAACTGAAAAACAAAAAAAAACACTCAATAATCACCATATTTAGTATAGAACAAGTAAGCATAATATTTTTTTAGTACCACCCTATTGTATGTTCCTAATTTTTCAGTAGTATCCGATTGCATGTTACTAATTTTTCAGTTCTATGTGCATGTCACAAATTTTTCAGAATCTTCCAATTTTTTTAAATTTATTAACTAACACTGGAAGTGTTCATGATGATGTATGTCTATTGAAAAATCTGTAACTGAACCCTAACAGAAATTGTTCATTATGATGTCTACTGGAAAATCTGTAACTGAATCTCAACTGTAATTGTTCATTATGATGTCTTTTGAAAAATCTGTAACTGAATCCCAACTGTAATTGTTCATTATGATGTCTTTTGAAAAGTCTGTAACTGAATCCCAACTGGAATTGTTCATGATGATGTCTATTAAAAAATCTGTAACTGAATCCCAACTGGAATTGTTCACTATGATGTCAATTGAAAAAGATGTCTTAGTAATGTTGATGTTAAGTATTTTAGCATCAAAAAGCAAATTTTTAAAAACGTGTGTAATGTAAAAGAATTGCAGGGGAGGAGGTATGTGCAGCATTTGACATCAACAAGGGTCCATTCTCGCTGAATGCGGTACAACTAGTCAAGTAGAAATCCTGTATATGAGTAAAATACATTATTTAATTTTAAGATGTATAAATTAGCAACGAAATGTTACGAAAGAGATTAAAAAATATTAATTTACTCACCTTCATAATTATTTGCTTGTCACTTTCATTGCACATCAGCTTGTTAACCAAATCTGCAGTAGTTTGTGCCTATAATGTAAAACAATTTTTTATAAAGTATATAACATACCACTAAGCTCTAAAACAGGGGATGGTCAACCTTTTCGGGTCGTGTGCCAAAACCGGTAACGGGTTAAGGCAGGCTGCACATGTATTTTTTTTCATTAATAGTCACATCAAAATTTGAATGCCTGAAAATGAGGTAATGTCCCAATTTATACTGATTTATAAATCACTGTTTTATACTTTTTTCGTGACCCCTATCACTATCATTTTAACCTGTTCACCGCGTTAAAAATCAAATTCCACGAATCCTGTGCGCGGCACAATTTCAGCGTTTTTTAATTTCTAAGTTTAAACACATATTTTGTTTAGAACCACTGATATTTGATTACAACACCAAGTAAACATGACACTTAAGTAATTTTCTGATAATAAATAATAGTCATTACTCTTAAGGAGACTCATTAAATAAAGGAGATAAACTTAACATTACGTAAAATAAACAAAGGAATGCTACGATCAAATCAATGCTTCATGACACTCACCCAATCAAATGCATATAGCACTAGTAATGTTTATTTACGTAAGAGAGACTTAGTAATGTTTATTTACGTAAGAGAGACTCATCGCAGGACTCGATCCGCGCGACAGGTCGTTAATGCTGGAAATATTGAGAAACCAAAAAAATTCGGCGCTCTGTTTATTCAACAATATCTCATAAACTAATATATTATTTGACAAGGTTTTCAGAGATGTCGCTAGAATAAAGATTATTTTAAATTTTAGTTCAATTTTTATTCCGGTTTTGTGTCATTTTTTTTAAGTATTTGTGATTTGAAACTTGGATTGTCGTCAGATCACAGGCGTTTGTGCTCCCCGCGGGGAACACGTTAAGAGCGCTGTGTCGAATAATATATACCCTCGACTTGCTAATAGGTTGATGCAAAGTGCCACCAAAGGATACTTAAGATATACTCGATTTTACCCGCCTGTTATCACAATGGAAAACGTGACACTACAGGGAATTGAACCAGGGATCCTTGATTCGTGAGCCAAATGAACCAATGAACCATGACTAGTTAAATTCTTACATAATTTTTTTTATTGAGTATTAATACAATTAACATTATATGAGTTTCATATTATAATATATAAATAAATAAATATAAGTATTATTTTGATGCCTATAACATGTAAAATGTACAGTACCCGGCGGTAAGTAATACACATCGGGCTTAAGAAAGAGACTGTCGGTTTGTAGAGCATCGTCTCTGTCGTACGATACGGCTGACAAATCGCGAAGGAACACGTGTATGAATGACAAAGACGACGCTCTACAAACCGACAGTCTCTTTCTTAAGCCCGATGTGTATTACTTACCGCCGGGTACTGTACCTATATTTTACTTAAGTTTTGATTTTTGTCTACATAAAGTATTACATTTCTTTAATTTTGGATCACATTTAAATAAGATTTTTTATTTTGTAATAAATCTTCGTTTTGTTGCTATTATTAAATAACTATTTATTATTGTTATTTCTTTCATGATTTATATAAAAGAGCCCACTAAGGTGTTTGGTGTGGCCCACGGGTTGACCATGCATGACCTAAAAGTTTCCAGCCTGAACAAATAGAGTATCGCGCAATTATAAAATTTATTAAAAAAAAAAAAAAAAGACCAGCACAGAAATAAAACAATGTCAGCATCTTTATGTCGTTCAATTTCAGCAGGGCTTTTCAATTCTTTTGAAAGTAAGTTGATAACCGCGAAACATTCAATTTTTAATATTTCAAATATGATGTTATAGCGGATTGCTTATCTGTATTTGTCATGATGATCTTGGTTCGATGAATATAGACTCAGGAATGCGGATATATAAAAAACGAAAGTGACAACGGGCGATAAATAATAAGTCTTGACAGTTGAATGGATGACAATAAAAGTATATTTATTTCTCGGAGCGCAGGTATTTTATACAAATGAGTGAACCAGTTCGCGCTACATGCTCCGTCTCACTCTGGCACGTGAATTGGCGGTAGCTTATTTATTTGTATTTAGAGATGGCTAGACAAATCGCGGGTACTACAAAAATATTATAGTAAACATTGTCGCCGTTCTTGACGTGTAGCAATCTATGAATACTTCATCGGTCGTTGACCCTGTATGTTTATTATTAACAATAATTAATTTAATTTCTTTGTGTTTTAACAATTCACTTATTATTTTGACAATTATTTATTTACTAGGTAGGTATCCTACAATGTAATAACATGTCTTCTATCAGCTCTAATTGACAAACCACTGAGAATAGAAATATCAAATTTTAACTGTAATATTACCTAACCATGTGATTGACATGACTAGTAGACTCCATACATTTATTTATTTAAATAAATAAATGTATGGCGAGTTTCACATTAGTCACGTCAATCACATGGTTAGGTAATATTACAGTTAAAATTTGATATTTCTACCCTCAATAGTCTGTCAATTAGAGCTGATAGGAGACATGTTATTACATTATATTTGAAATGTTAAAAATTGAATGTTTCGCGGTTATCAACTTTCTTTCAAAAGAATTGAAAAGCCCTTCTGAAATTGCACGACGTTAAGATGCTGACATTATTTTATTTCTATGCTGACCTTTCCTTTTTTTTTATTAAATTTTATAACTGCGTGATATTTCTATGGCGTTTTGGTAAAAAGGTCATATCATCAATCACTTATTTATCAGTTTTAAGTTTTGCAACACTTGTATTCCTGAAATACAGACCTCATGTAAAATTTAAAGGTAAACTTTGAATACATAAATAATTTATGTATTCAAAGTTTACCTTTAAAATTAACCTGAGGTCTGTATTTCAGGAATACAAGTGTTGCAAAACTTCAAACTGACAAATAAGTGATTGATGACTTGTACCTCTTTACCAAAACGCCATAGAAATATCACACAGTTATAAAATTTATTAAAAAAAAAGGAAAGGTCAGCAAAGAAATAAAATAATGTCAGCATCTTAACGTCGTGCAATTTCAGCAGGGCTTTTAAATTCTTTTGAAAGAAAGTTGATAACCGCAAAACATTCAATTTTTAACATTTCAAATATAATGTAATAACATGTCTCCTATCAGCTCTAATTGACAGACTATTGAGGGTAGAAATATCAAATTTTAACTGTAATATTACCTAACCATGTGATTGACGTCACTCTTTACCAAAACGCCATAGATTTGATATTCAACATTTCAGATATAACGAAAGGACACGTCTTCTATCTGCTCCAGTTAACATTTAGGTCTCATAAACATCTTTCTGGTTGATTGGATGAGATTACTACGTGTCGGTAATCCTATAATATTGTGTTGTGCACAAAGAAAATGTTATAAATTATTTGCTTGGACGCTGCAATAGCTATCAGATGTGATTTGTTCAATAAAAGTGGATTTGAGGAGAGTTTTCTCTCTAAACAGTGCTATGTACTTACTTTGAATTTACTTCAGGTTTGATCTGTGATTGCCACAATAATTTTTTTATGTACACCCCCCCCCTCGATTTGTGTGGTAGATACATTCCGTAAATAACGGTATAAAAATAGAGCTCATACAAAATCATGAAATAGGTTCCAAGATATAAAAAACTGTGTAAAAAATACAGAGCTCAAACAGTCTTTTTCTACCACACCTCACATTTGCATTGTATATTTCTTTAGTTCGTTTTTTTTCATTAATTTATTTCCCCTTCCTAAACCATCTTAGAATGCTCTTCTCCACCCTACTCAACACAATAGCCTTAAGTTCACATTCATTGTTAACCCTTGCCGATCTGTGAACGGACAAGAGTGACCAAGACGTATATTTTATTTAATTTCTCGAAATATACTGCTTGCAGGGTCTTCATACTTTATGTATTCCTCATCGAAACCTCTATGATTTGAATGATGTCATTACGAAATAAAATCATTAATAAATATCAACAGAAATGAATAATATTAAATCGAGAATTGACGAAATGTCAAAACACTCCGTATGACTCATTATTTTTTGACAGTTAATATTTTACGAGTGCATTCGTTCCAGGGATTGGTTACCAGTTTTATCAAACACCTGTGTGTTTAGTACATAGAATAGAAACAAAATTTATTTCGTGCCCCAATTGCGATAGACTTTCTCCACAGGATTAAATTTTGATTTTATGATATGTTTGTCGTATTTTCAAATTTTGACCTATTTTCAAAGTGTTTATATTTTCCAAATTGCATATTTTATTGATTTGAATTTCGTGTTTGTTTTTATATTATTATTTTTGAATTTATATATTCATTTTATATTTTGTTAATATGTTAATTTTTGTCTTAATTCGAATTATATTTTTATTGCCAAAAAATACACGCTACATTTTATTGTATAATTTTATGACTTTTTTTTAAAAAGGCTGAAGACCTCTTTTCAGTCATGCGCATTCTGAACGTTGCGCAGACTGAACGACGCAGTGGGAAAACGACATTCTTATAGAAATGTCACCTCTCTGTTTCAAGTCTTATTTTATCATTTCTTACACTTATTTTATATTATCCGACATTTTATTACATAATAAAATGATGTTTATAGCTAATTACAGAAAAAAACTAATAGATTTTGCATAATTTTAATTTAAAACATACATGTTTACTGTACCCTCAGTGTCCAACACCGTTACTGGCGTAATTTTTTAGCACAGTAAGGGAAGTGTTAATCACTTCATTCCATATTCTACTATAAACAGTAACCTCATGTTTTGTTCTAAGTGCATGCATTTCTACAACATTTACGAGGCGTAAGTCATTGAATATCTTCGTTGTGTTGTTATTCACATTAACTACCAATTAAATACAAATTAATCAATATCATCAACCCAGATTAAATAATGATATTTTAAATAGAAAACAGTTTTGTACGAAAATTATCGGTGGTGTGAAACAAGCAGCAATCTTGTATCTATTATTTATTATGAGATGTCGGTGGTGTGAAACAAGCAGCAATCTTGTATATATTATTAATTATCAGATGTCGGTGGTGTGAAACAAGCAGCAATCTTGTATCTATTATTTATTATCAGCTTTCGGTGGTGTGAAACAAGCAGCAATCTTGTATCTATTAGGTCCTTACATATGAAATTGGCGTTTTGTTTGGGAGGAACATAAAGTTGATTTTTTTTTAATATAATATATTTATTTAATCAAAGTATGTACCATTGCTATCTATGCACTTTTGCCATCTCATAGGTAGTTCATCGATCCCTTTACTAAAAAAACCATTCGGACGGGAATCAATAAAATCTTTGAAGTCGGTTTGGACTGCCCCATCGGAGTTGAATTTTTTCCCTTGCAAGAAGTTATCCAAATTTCGAAAAAAATAGTAATCTGTTGGGGCAAGGTCCGGAGAGTACGGTGGATGTCTTAGACATTCCAATTGAAGCTCTTCTAATTTGGTAGCCGTCTGTTGTGCAGTGTGTGGTCTAGCGTTATCATGAAGCAGCAGTGGCCTAGAGCGATTAACCAGCCTCGGTTGTTTAGCAGCTAGCTTTTCCATCATGGTTTGCAGTTGCTGACAATAGACATCTGCCGTAATCGTCTGGCCAGATTTAAGAAAGCTGTAGTGAACGACACCAGCACTAGTTCACCAAACGCTCACAAGTAACTTTTTTGGAGTCAATTTTCGCTTGGGGCATGGTTTGGCTGGTTCGGCAGGGTTCAGCCATTGCGATGAGTGCTTCCGATTATCATACAGGATCCACTTTTCATCACAGGTAATGATTCGATTCAAAATCCCTTCATTATTGTGCCGGTTGAGTAATGCAACGCAGCAGTCAACGCGCGTTTGTTGATTTGCTTCACTCAATTCGTGAGGTACCCACCTTTCAAGCTTTTTCACCTTCCCAATTTGCTTCAAGTTGATTAAAACAGTTTTATCACTAACACCGCAGCCTGCAGCTAACTCGGACGTGGTTTGCGATGGATCCGCTTCCACAATAGCCTTCAATTCTTCATTATCAACTTTGGTCTCCGGCCGTCCACGGGGCTTGTTCTGCAGGTCGAAATTTCCAGAACGAAAACGTTGGAACCAAAAACGCACTGTGTTTTCTTTTGCGGCACCGTCGCCATACACATCATTAATCCTTCGAGCCGTTTCTGCAGCACTGGTGCCACGGTGGAACTCGTACTCGTAAATAACGCGATATTTCAAGTTTTCCATTTTGTAAACTGAGTGACGCAAAGAAAAAAAACAATTGAGGAAAAAACAAATGAATTATAATTTTCGAAACACAAATACTTGAGTAAATAGCTGTATAAATTTGAATTTGGAATTCCTAACCAAAGAGAAGATATTTGAGATCAAAGTTGCCAGTACGGCAAAACGCCAATTTCATATGTAAGGACCTAATATTATTTATTATAAGGTGTCCGCTTAGTCAGAAGAAAGTTCAGTCATAAAATCAAAAACTGAATCAATTTATTTACTGGTATTTATGGTATTTTGTTCTTCTGAGATGTTAAAATAAAATAAATGTATGAAATCACTTAGCATTTTGTCAGAACAAGAATATTTTTTCATGTTAACTGATTTTTCGTGTTAAATGTTTTCATGTTAACAAATTTTTCCTTTTTAACTATTTCCACTATCAATTATTCCTTTCAAATGACTTTTTATACATTCAAATTTAATTTTATTTAAATTGCAATTAACGAGATATACTTATATGATAATTTAATAGGCATTGCCGTGTTTAAGATTTATACAAAATAATAAAATCTCTCATGGATTGAACAGTTTAACGTATCCAAGATAAGCTGGTTGGTTGGGCGAAATTTATGTACCGCAATAAATCTGCCAGATGCACCATGTATGCAAAAGAATAAAAATAAGAGTAAAGGTACAGTGAAATGATTAAGTTTGAAAACGTCTACCATGCAGTGTCACTAAACCTCTACCATGCAGTGTAACTAAACCTCTAACATGCAGTGTCACTAAGTCTCTACCATGCAGTGTAACTAAAACTCTACCATGCAGTGTCACTAAACCTCTACCATGCAGTGTAACTAAACCTCTAACATGCAGTGTCACTAAAAGTATCGTACTTTTGTATACCTGACCATTCACTCTGATATCCTAAAATATGAAATGTATTTTTATTATACGAGTAATAATTTTGATAACTTACCAATGTTTCACAACTGTTGCACGTATTGATGATCTCATAAATATTCAGAAAAAAAATTGTTGCTTGAGACAGAGAAAACAATAAATTCATAATTACGAAATATATTGGAAGCACAAAAATTTTACTTTGTGTCAACAGAGTGTACGAATTAAGCAAAATGTGTGCAAAGATAAGTGCTAAAACCATTAAATTTTTTGTTGAAAAACAATCATTCACAAGAGAAGAACTTTCGCAGATCTCTACATAAGCTTTCCAAAGTAAATGTATTATTTTTAATCGTTTTGCACTTTTTTTGATATTTGCACTTGCATTGTTGATTTTTTGAACTTTTATGATATGGACTATTTTCATCACGTTTTCGTTGTTTATTGATGATAGCTCTTTGTTGATGTATTCAAGTTTCACAATAATAATGTAACTCAACGATTTAAAAAGTAAAACCGTACTGGCAAGTTTAAAAGAAACCATAAAACTACCGGATATAATTATGATCCATGTGCATGGATCTTGCGCTGAAGGATTAACTAACATCACAAATATTGCTGACAAATAGTTAATAATGAGTAAAATAAATATTCGCAGTACAATCACTCTTTTAATTTTTGAAAAATTCACTTTAATTTTTAAATCACTAAATATTTTAATAATATCTTGATATGAGTTTATTGTTTGAACTAACTTTGATTTCTTCATAAAGCTCTCAAAGTCAAGGCACATGCAAGGGAATATTGTAAAAACAATAACAAAAACGAACTCATTCCAGCTTTTTAATGTTAAAATCATTGATTTTTTCATAGAAAATGCGATGTATAAATCATAAACCACAAAATAGACAAGCAAAGAAACACTTATTTTGATTTGACATCTTTCTTGATTAAAACGAAACTGAAATGGTGCGACAGTAGATAATTTGGAAAGGAATAGAATGGGGCATAAAGCTTGTTGGATAGTATTTGCCTTGAAAATATATTTTCCCAAATTATTCATTATGTGTGTATTATATTAAAATTATTTTACAAAAAATTATTCAATAAACGTTTCCTTTTATGAAGCAATTGTTTTCACATTCAAAAAATACTTTTGATGTTAAAAGAAAACCTTTATGTATAAAACAATTAACAGAACTGAGTAATTAATTTCTTTATTGATTCCATAGCACTTGCTTGACATAACAGAGCTTCCCAACCGGTGTGCCACGAGCTATTGGAAAGTGTGCTGCAAGATATTGTAGATATTGTTGCGCACAGTAAAATTCAAACATCTCCAACTTTTTTTCTAATGATGACTACTGATTTACAGATATATTCAAACATCTGAATGAACTCAATCGAAATATGCAAGGACCAAACAAGCATATACTAACATGCACTAATAAAGTCAATTCATTTAAATATAAGTTAATTCTTAGCAAAAATTAAGTAAATTACTCAATAGTTAGGCAATGTTTTCATTATCTCCAAATTTTAGAGAGCATATCTTCAAATTTGTCTATCCAAGCACACAACTTTCACCTCCTCCACATTCATACATCTCTTCATGCATAATCTTCTATTATTCATACTTTTCATTTTATCTTTTTTAAAGTCTAGTCCATTTATCTAGCCATGTTTACCTTGGTCTAAATCTTCACAATCACCATGGACTTGTGACTTGTATATAAGCTTAGTCATTCTTTCATCATTCTCTTTACAAGTCCAAACCACCTTAAAGCTCCTTTCTTTATCATCATAAAGCATCCATTTTATACTTGCAAGTATTGCTTTTTAACTTTTGATGTGGTTGTTAAGCAATCCACATTTCAGGATCCGAGGTACGAAGGCTTTAAAACAAATAGTGGTTCTTGTGACTTTTTCAGGAGAGTAAATTTTTTAACTTTTCAGCTTAGCAAGTCAGTATTTTATGCTATTATGAAAAACCTCGTTACAAAGAATCACATCTGGTTATTTATTTCATGTGAAATATATAATTAATATAAGTTTCAGCGTGGTTATGGTTATAGAAAGAAGTGTAGTAAATAAATGTGTGTGCAATGTATGGAATATTTTAGAAAAACTGGAGCAGGTAAATGAATTCTGTTATGTGGGTAGTATGTTTACTTGTGTTGTAAAAGTTTAAGAAATATTAAAAGGAGAGAAGTGGCAGGAAACAAAGTAAACGGAGGACTAAATGTTATATACAATTATTATTATTATTATTATTATTTATTATCCTAAGCTCGACAGCCCTGGGTGGGCCTTGGCTGAATCCAGGAGCTTCCTCCATTCTTGTCTGTTTGATGCCCTTATTCTCCAATATATATTTATAAGTTATATACAATAACCGTGCCGTCCAAGTTATATACAATAACCGTGCAATATCAAAAGTAGCAAAAATGACAATATGTACCAGATTTTGATAGAAAGCAAAGTGAAAACTATGAATTAAAGAAGATTGTGCTTCACAAGGAGGAGGTGAATGCGGTGGAGACAAAAGTTATGTGCTTGGAGAGGAGAGTTTGGAGATCTGTTCTCTCTGCTTAATCCACAAGGGGCACGGCGTGATTATACGTATGTATAGTTCAGCCTGGTTTTCACTTAAGGATTTTTCAACATATTTCTGAAAGTTGAAAGAGATGCCACATTGCAACAAACCCGCTAGTTTATTCCGTGTACAGCTAAAGTGAAATACAAAATATAGCATAAGAATGTTCAAACTATCTTTACTGTATTTAAATAAACAGTTAATAAAAAATTGGTTAAGTAATGAATTTAATCAATCAATTAAATTGAAATTTATTATCTTTTACCTGCAGACTAAACGAAAAATTGGTCAATTATTAAAATTATAAAAATATTGATTTGTCCATGTGATATCAAGTACTAAAGATAGTCTGAGAAATTTATGTGGAAGTGTGTTTTATGATTATTCAATGTCTAGTCGCAAACCTGAGGAAGCGATTTTTGAAGATTGACTTATTTGTTTTATTTACCAGGCCCACATGATAAATTATCACTTGTCATTATTTGGACTATTATTTAATTTTCTCTCTTTATATTGGCAGTGAATCTGAGGTTGTGTGTGTGTGTGTGAAACAGTGTGTATATCTATATTTTCAAACATTTTGTTCTGTATTCAATACATTTATAATTGTATTTACTTGACTGTCTGGCAAACGATACAACAGTATCTGGTTCCTCCTCCTTAAACTGTGTAACATGTACTCAGGATATCATATCACATAATAAAACCATTTATTTACCAGTTGGTTAAAGGCCTGGTAACTGTCTGGTGGCATGGTACTGCCTAAATGAATATCCAAATTAAAATACCCATCAAACCTTGGTTCCAAAAAAAAAAAACCAAATGAATTGAGTCTGTCATATGTAGGATAAGAATAGGCCACTGTCTGATAAGAAGTCGCCTTTATCCATATAAAAGAAAGTCCTACATACATATGAGAGGAGACCCTCGATCATGGTGCCTTTAAGCGTTCTCTATGCACCGCATATAATCTTCACTCAATTATAAATATTTCACGTCAATTCAACATGTCACACTTAATTCTCCAATAATTTATGGTCACATATCTGAGTTTGATGTTCAAAACTCCTAAAATATTTATTGGTACAGTAGTTTCTTACATATTCTCACATTGCTTTGTTTCCTTAGAATTGTTATTGTCACAAATCATCCTCTTAATACGATGGAATGTTTGATCCCACCACCACACACACTATTATGGGGGACAAAATAAGTCCCAATTCATCACGATCTATGCTAGAAGAAGGAAATATCGTTTATTTAGTTTCATGAGTGTAACGAAAAAAGACATGTCCACAGGCACTTTTTCTGTAGTGGCAATACACTTGAGAAAAAAGTAGTTTTGATAAAGGGCTAAGGTCCCAACTCGAGCATCAAAACATGTTTTTCGTTAAATGAAAATTGAAACTGAATGTAAAAAAACCATTTAATTCGGCATCCAAGGTTTCGGTTACTGTTATTATTCACGCTCAACAAGCGGGTGCTCCAAGTTCGATTCATGGCAGATTCACTAAAGGACTGGTTTTACACTTAGACCATTTAATTACAAATAATAATTTTGATATCTTACCAATGTTTCACATCTGTTGCACGTATTGATGATATCATAAATATTCAGAACTAAAATTGTTGCTTGAGACAGAGAAAACAATAAATTCATCATTACGAAATATGTTGGAAGTGTAAAAATTTTTGTTTGTGTCAACTGCATATACAAATTAAGCAAAAGGTTTGTAATAGCGACTGCTAAAACCATTAAATTTTTTGTTGAAAAACAATCATTCACAAGAGAAGAACTTTCGCAGATCTCTACATAAGCTTTCCAAAGTAAATGTATTATTTTTAATCGTTTTGCACTTTTCTCGATATTTGCACTTGTATTGTTGATTTTTTGAACTTTTACAATGTGGACTATTTTCATCACGTTTTCGTTGTTTAATGATGATAGCTCTTTGTTGATGTTTTCCAGTTTCACAATAATAATGTAACTCAACGATTTAAAAAGTAAAATGGTGCTGGTAAGTTTAGTAGAAAACATAAAACTACCGGTTATAATTATGATCCATAAATATGAATCTCTCGTTGAAGGATTAGCTAATGTCAGAAATATTGTTGACAAATAGTTAATAATGAGTAAAATAAATATTCGCAGGACAATCTCTCTTTTAATTTTTGAAAAGTTCACTTTAATTTTTAAATCACTAAATGTTTTAATAATACCTTGATATGAGTTTATGGTTTGAACTAACTTTGATTTCTTCATAAAGCTCTCAAAGTCAAGATACATGAAAGGGAATATTGTAAAAACAGAAAGCAAAACTCTTACATTCCAGTTTTTTATTACAAATCCCATTCCTTTTTTCAAAGAAAATGCGACGTATAAATCATAAACCACAAAATAGACAAGCAAAGAAACAGTTATTTTGATTTGACATCTTTCTTGATTAAAACGAAATTGAAATGGTGCGACAGTAGATAATTTGGAAAGAAATAGAATGGGGCATAAAGCTTGTTGGATAGTATTTGCCTTGAAAATATATTTTCCCAAATTATTCATTATATGTGAGTTATATTAAAATTATTATATAAGGAATGATTTATTCAACGTTTCCTTTTATGAAGTAATCGTTTTAACGTTCAGAAAATACTTTTGATGTTAAAAGAAAACCTTTATGTATAAAACAATTAACAAAACTAAGTAATTAATTTCTTGATTGATTCCATGGCACTTGCTTGATAAAACAGAACTTCCCAACCGGTGTGCCACGAGCGATTGGAAAGTGTGCTGCAAGATATTGTGGATATTGTTGCGTACAGTAAAATTCAAACATCTTCAACTTTTTTTTAACACGACTCTTAACAATTTTCGAATGATGACTACTGATTTACAGATATATTCAAACATCTGAATGAACTCAATTGAAATATGCTCCTAACAGCTGATAACATCTTGAATTTAAATTATTTTTTTCAAAACTTTTTTTTTTCATTCTCAAATCATCAATAAACAAATTGTCAAAAATGAACAGTAAAAATATTTTTAATATTTTTTTATTTAGTCTGAAAAAAACGCCCGAAATTCACGCCTCTAGAGTAGAATACCACCTCAAGGCTTTTATAACATACTTCTGGTTAGTTGAAAGATATTGCCACATCGCTACAAACCCTCTAGATTGTTTCGTGTACAGCGTAAGTGAAATACAAAATGCAGTATAAAAATGTTCAGACAATTGGGTCTCTACTGTATTTAATTAAACAATTAATAAAAAATTGGTCAAGTAATGAATTTAAATAATCAATGACATTGAAACTTAATATCTTTAACCTGCAGACTGAAATGAAAAATTTGTCTATTTTTGAAATTATGAAAATATTGATTAGTCCATGTGAAATCAAGTACTGAAGATAGCCAGAGAAACTGTGGAAGTATGTTTTATGATTATTCAATGTCTTGCTGCAAACCAGAGGCAGCGAAGTGGTAAATTGACTTATCTGTTTTATTTACTAGGCCCACACGATAAATAGTCACTTGTCATTATTTGGACTCCTATTTAATTTTCTCTCTTTATATTAGCAGTAAATCTGAGGTTGTGTGGGTGTGTGTTTGAGACAGTGGGTATATATATATTTTTTAACAATTTTTGTATATATTTAAAACATTTATAATTGTATTAACTTTAATGTCCGGCTAAAGATACAACAGTATCCGGTTTCTCCCTATTAAACAATGTAACTTCTACTCAGGATATTATATCACATAATTAAATCATTTATTTACCAGTTGGTTAAAGGCCTGGTAACTGTCTGGTGGCATGGTGCTGCCTACAGGAATATCCAGGTTAAAATATCCACTAAACCTTGGTTTAACAAAAGAAAATCTTTCCAAACAAATTGTGTCAGTCATATGTAGGATAAGAATAGGCCACTGTCTTATAGGAAGTCACCTTTATCCATATAAAAGAAAGTCCTACATGCACATGAGAAGAGACCCTCGATCATGGTTTCTTGAAGTGTTCTCTATGCGCTGCATATAATCTTCACTCAATTATAAATATTTCACGTCCATTCAATGTGTCACATTTAATTCTCTAATAAATATTTATTGGTACAGTAGTTTTTTTACATATTCGCACATTGATTTGTTTCCTTCGAATTTTTATTGTCACAAAGCATCCTCTTAATAGGATGGAATGTTCGATCCCACCACCTCACACGCTGTTATGGGGACAAAATAAGTCCCCATCCAGCACGATCTGTGCAAGAAGAACGAAATCTTCTTTATTTAGTTTTATGAGTGCGACGTCATATATTGACGTGAAAAGGACATGTCCACGGGACTTTTTCTCTGGTAGCGATACACTTGAGTGAAAAAAATAGTATTGACGAAGGACTAATGTCCTACTTGAGGATCAAAGCATGTTTTTCGTTAAATGAAAATTGAAACTGAAGATAAAAAAAACATTTTAGTCGGCATCCAAGGTTACGCTGACTGTTATTATTCACGCTCAGCAAACGGGTGCTCCAAGTTCGATTCCTAGCAGATTCACTTCTGGACTGGTTTTACTCTTAGACCGTTTAACTACAATGAATAATTTTGATAACTTACCAATGTTTCACAACTGTTGCACGTATTGATGATCTCATAAATATTCAGAAAAAAAATTGTTGCTTGAGACAGAGAAAACAATAAATACATCATTACGAAATATATCGGAAGTACAAAAATTTTAGTTTGTGTCAACTGCATATACAAATTAAGCGAAAGGTTTGAAAAAACGAGTGCTAAAACCATTAAATTTTTTGTTGAAAAACAATCATTCACAAGAGAAGACCTTTCGCAGATCTCTACATAAGCTTTCCAAACTAAATGTATTATTTTTAATCGTTTTGCACTTTTTTCGATATATGCACTTGTATTGTTTAATTTTTGAACTTTTACAATATGGACTATTTTCATCACGTTTTCGTTGTTTAATGATGTTAGCTCTTTGTTGATGTATCCAAGTTTCACAATAATAATGTAACTCAACGATTTAAAAAGTAAAACAGTACTGGCAAGTTTAGAGGAAATCATAAAACTACCGGTTATAATTATGATCCATAAATATGGATCTTCCATTATAGGATTAACTAATATCAGAAATATTGTGGACGAATAGTTAATAATGAGTAAAATAAATATTCGCAGGACAATCTCTCTTTTAATTTTTGAATAATTCACTTTAATTTTTAAATCACTAAATATTTTAATAATATCTTGATATGAGTTTATTGTTTGAACTAACTTTGATTTCTTCATAAAACTCTCAAAGTCAAGACACATGAAAGGGAATATTGTAGAAATAAAAAGAAAAAGTTTTTCATTCCAGCTTTTTAATGCAATTCCTATTCCTCTTTTGAAAGATAATGCGATGTATAAATCATAAACCACAAAATAGACAAGCAAAGAAACAGTTATTTTGATTTGACAATTTTCTTGATTAAAACGAAACTGAAATGGTGCGGCAGTAGATAATTTGGAAAGAAATAGAATGGGGCATAAAGCTTGTTGGATAGTATTTGCCTTGAAAATATATTTTCCCAAATTATTCATTATGTTTCAATATATTAAAATTATTTAACAAGGAATGATTTATTAAACGTTTCCTTCTATGAAGTAATCGTTTTAACATTCAGAAAATACTTTTGATGTTAAAAGAAAACCTTTACGTATAAAACAATTGACAGAACTGACTTATTTTTTTGATTGATTCCATAGCACTTGCTTGATATAACAGAGCTTCCCAACCGGTGTGCCACGAGCGATTGGAAAGTGTGCTGCAAGATATTGTAGATATTGTTGCGCACAGTAAAATTCAAACATCTTCAACTTTTTTTTACACACGACTCTTAACAATTATCGAATGAAGACTACTGATGTACACATATATTCGAACATCTGAATGAACTCAATTGAAATATGCAAGGACCAAAGAAACATATACTTATATGCACTTATAAAGTGGGTTCATTTAAATATAAGTTAATTCATTGGCATATTGAAGTAAATGACTCAATGTTTAGGAATGTTTTAATTCCAATCATCATATCTGGTGGGGTAGACAAAGAAAACATATCTCCAAATTTTGCTATTCAAGCACACAACTTTCACCACATCATGCACAATATTCTTTTATTCATACTTTTCATTTTACCTTCTTCACAATCTAGTCCATTTAGTCTAGCCATGTCCATTTAGTCTAGCCATGTCTTCTTCATAATCTAGTCCATTTAGTCTAGCCATGTCTAGCCATGTTTTCACGGTCCAATTCGTCTACGCACACTATGCACTTCTGACTTGTATATAAGCTTAGTCATTATCTCATCACTCTCTCCACATGTCCAAACCATCTGAAGACTCCTTTCTTTATCCCACTTAAAACATTCATTCTATTCAAGCATGTATTGCTGCTTAACTTTTCATGTAATTGCTAAGCAATCCAAATTTCAGGATCCGGGGTACAAATGGTGGTTTTTGTGACTTTTTCAGCAGTAAATTTTTTAACTTTTTCGTTTAGCAAGTCAGTATATTATGCCAGTGTGAAAAACCTTTGTTACAAAGAATCGCATCTGGTTATTTATTTCAGGAGAAATATATAATGAATATAAGTTGCAGTGTGGTTATGGTTATAGAAAGAAGTGTAGTAAATAAATGTGTGTGCAATGTATGGAATATATTAGAAAAACTGGAACAGGTTAATGAGTTCTGTTATCTTGGTAGTATGTTTACTTGTGGTGTGCAATTTAAAGAAATATTGAAAGAAGAGTAGTTACAGGAAACAAAGTAAATGGTGCACTTAATGTTATATACAACAACCATGCAATATCAACAGTAGCAAAAATGACAATATGTATCAGATTTCGATAAAAGACAAAGATAAAAATATGAATTATAGAAGATTGTGCATGACAAGGAGGAGGTGAATGTGGAGGAGAGGTAGTTGTGTGCTTGGAGAGGAGAGTTTGGAGATCTGTGCGCTCTGCCTAGCCCACAAGGAATACGGCGTGATTATATATACATGTATGTTTTAGTCTGGTTTTCACTTAAGGGGGTATTCTACTCTAGAAATGAAAAAAAAATGTTTTTTGCATATTCTTAAAGTTTAAACCTTTAAGAATATGTTCTCAAAAGGAAATGTTAACATTCTCAATATTTACGAAGTTATAGCTATAAATGAGGCAGCCATTACGCTGCACCGGTATGACTCGGACAACAATCTCAATATTTTAAAGGCGTTTTTCTTGAAACTACTTATTTCGACTTGGTCGACATTAAATCTCAAGTTTTGTCCAACTGATTGCCTTCAACTTGGGTAAAAAACTTTGATAAATGATTTTCTATCGTCTCTACCTTGAAAAACTCAAGACCATTTTTTAAAAATTTGACAAAAGGGTGAAAAACGGATTTTTTTTCAAACACCCGCCATTTTACGATTTTTTTTTGTTTCTTTCTCTTTGGTCCCAACTATAAAAATATTATTTTTTATTATAAAACAGTGGATGATGTTTGTTTCGGGTTTACGAAAGGGTTTCAATCATGTCGACCAGCTCACACCCTTTTTTTACAAGATCTTGAATTTAAATAAATATTTCAAAAAATTTTCATTAAACAAATTGTACAAAATGTACAGGAAAAATATTTTTACTTTTTTTTTATTTAGTCTGAAAAAACACCCGAAATTCACGCCTCTAGAATAGAATACCACCTTAAGGCTTTTTTAACATATTTCTGGTTAGTTGAAAGATATTGCCACATCGCTACAAACCCTCTAGTTTGTTTCGTGTACAGCGTAAGTGAAATACAAAATGTAGTAGAAAAATGTTCAAACAATTGGGTCTCTACTGTATTTAATTAAACAATTAATAAAAAATTGGTTAAGTAATGAATTGAAATAATCAATGAAATTGTAATTTCATATCTTTTACCTGCAGACTGAAATGAAAAATTAGTCAATTTTTGAAATTATGAAAATATTGATTAGTCCATGTGAAATCAAGTAATAAAGATAGCCAAAGAAACTTATGTGGAAGTGTGCTTTATGATTATTCAATGTCTAGCTGCAAACCAGAGGCAGCGATTTTGTAAATTGACTTATTTTATTTATGTACCGTTTTATTTATCACTGTCATTATTTGGTCTCCTATTTAATTTTCTCTCTTTATATTAGCAGTGAATTTGGGGTTGTGTGGGTGTGTGTGTGTGAAACCGTGTGTATATTTATATTTTCTAACAATTTACTTGGAGTACATATTTAATACATTTATAATTGTATTAATTTGACTCTCCGGCTAAAGATGCAACAATATCCGGTTTCTCCCTATTAAACTATGTAACTTCTACTCAGGATATTATATCACATAATAAAATTATTTATTTACCAGTTGGTTAAAGACTTGGTAACTAGTGGTATGGTGCTGCCTAAACGAATATCCAGGTTAAAATACCCACTTAACCTTGGTTTGACAAAAGAAAACTGTCCAAACGAATTATGTCTGTTATATGTAGGATAAGAATAGGCCACTGTCTGATAGGAAGTCACCTTTCTCCATACAAAAGAAAGTCCTACATACACATGAGAGGAGAACCTCGATCATGGTTCCTTTAAGTGTTCTCTATGCGCCGCATATAATCTTCATTCAATTATAAATATCTCACGTCCATTCAACACGTTGCACTTAATTCTCCAATAATTTATAGTCACATGTCTGAGTTTGATGTCCAAAACTCCTTAAATATTTATTGGTACAGTAGTTTCTTACATATTCTTACATTGCTTTGTTTACTTCAAATTGTTATTGTCACAAATCATCCTCCTAAAAGGATGTAATGTTCGATCCCACCACCATACACGGAGTTATGGGGGACAAAATAAGCCGCCATTCAGCACGATCTATGATGGATGAACGAAATCACCTTTATTTAGTTTTATGAGTGCGACGTCACATGGTGACGAAAAAGGACCAGCAACAGGCACTCTTTCTCTAGTGGCGATACACCTGAATGTGAAGAAAATAGTATTGATGAAAGTCTAAGGTCTGACTTGAGGATCAAAACACGTTTTTCGTTAAATGAAAATTGAAAATGAAGATAAAACAACCATTTAAGTCGGCATCCAAGGTTACGGTTACTGTTATCATTCACCCTCGGCAAGCGGGTGCTCCAAGTTCGATTCCTGTCAGATTCACTTCTGGACTGGTTTTACTCTTAGACCGTTCAACTACCAGTACAAAGAATAATTTTGATAACTTACGAATGTTTCACAACTGTTGCACGTATTGATGATATCATAAATACTCAGAACTAAAATTGTTGCTTGAGACAGAGAAAACAATAAATTTATAATTAAGAAATATATCGGAAGTATAAAAATGTTAGTTCGTGTCAACTGCATATACGAATCAAGCGAAAGGTTTGTAAAACCGAGTGCTAAAACCATTAAATTTTTTGTTGAAAAACAATCATTCACAAGAGAAGAACTTTCGCAGATCTCAACGTAAGCTTTCCAAAGTAAATGTATTATTTTTAATCGTTTTGCACTTTTTTCGATATTTGCACTTGTATTGTTGATTTTTTCAACGTTTCTAATATGGACTATTTTCATCACGTTTTCGTTGTTTAATGATGATAGCTCTTTGTTGATGTATTCAAGTTTCACAATAATAATGTAACTCAACGATTTAAAAAGTAAAACGGTGCTGATTACTTTAGTAGAAATCATAAAACTACCGGTTATAATTATGATCCATAAATATGGATCTACCGTTGAAGGATTAGATAATGTCAGAAATATTGTTAACAAATAGTTAATAGTGAATAAAATAAATATTCGCAGGACAATCTCTCTTTTAATTTTTGAAAAATTCACTTTAATTTTTAAATCACTAAATATTTTAATAATATCTTGATATGAGTTTATTGTTTGAACTAACTTTGATTTCTTCATAAAGCTCTCAAAGTCAAGACACATGCAAGGGAATATTGTAAAAACAGAGACCAAAACTTTTTCATTCCAGTTTTTTATTACAAATCCCATTCCTCTTTTCAAAGAAAATGCGATGTACAAATCATAAACCACAAAAAAGACAAGCAAAGTAACAGTTATTTTGATTTGACATCTTTCTTGATGAAAACGAAATTGAAATAGTGCGGCAGTAGATAATTTTGAAAGAAATAGAATGGGGCATAAAGCTTGTTGGATAGTATTTGCCTTGAAAATATATTTTCCCAAATTATTCATTATGTGTGTATTATATTAAAATTATTTAACAAGGAATGATTTATTAAACGTTTCCTTTTATGAAGTAATCGTTTAAACGTTCAGAAAATACTTTTGATGTTAAAAGAAAACCTTTATATATAAAACAATTAACAAAATTAAGTAATTTCTTGATTGATTCCATAGCACTTGCTTGATATAACAGAGCTTCCCAACCGGTGGGCACGAGCTATTGGAAAGTATGTTGCAAGATATTGTGGATATTGTTGCGTACAGTAAAATTCAAACATCTTCAACTTTTTTTACACAAGACCCTTAACAATTATCGAATGATGACTACTGATTTACAGATATATTTGAACATCTGAATGAACTCAATTGAAATACGCAAGGACCAAACAAACATATACTAATATGCACTTATAAAGTCAGTTCATTTAAATATAATTAATTCATTGGCATATTGAAATAAATGACTCAATGTTTAGGAATGTTTTAATTCCAATCATCATATCTGGTGGGGTAGACAAAGGAAACATATCTCCAAATTTTGCTATCCAAGAACACAACTTTCACCTCCTCCAAATTCATACATCTCATCATGCACAATATTCTTTTATTCATACTTTTCATTTTATCTTCTTCACAATCTAGTCCATTTAGTCTAGCCATGTTTTTCACAGTCTTAATCTTCTACGCACACCATGCACTTCTGACTTGTATATAAGCTTAGTCATTATATCATCACTCTCTCCACATGTCCAAACCATCTGAAGGCTCCTTTCTTTATCTTACTTATAACATTTATTTTATCCAAGCATGTATTGCTGCTCAACTTTTCATGCAATTGCTAAGCAATCCAAATTTTTGGATCCGGGGTATAAATAGTGTTTCTTGTGACTTTTGTAGCAGTTAATTTTTTAACTTTTTCGCTCAGCAAGTCAGTATATTATGCCAGTGTGAAAAACCTCTGTTACTAAGAATCGCATGTGGTTATTTATTTCACGTGAAATATATTATTAATATAAGTTTCAGTGTGGTTATGGTTATAGAAAGAAGTGTAGTAAAAAAATGTGATTGCAATGTATGGAATATATAAGAAAAACTGGAGCAGGTTAATGAGTTCTGTTATCTGGGTAGTGTTTACTTGTGTTGTGCAATTTAAAGAAATATTTAAAGAAGAGTAGTGACAGGAAACAAAGTAAATGGTGCACTTAATGTTATATACAACAACCCTGCAATATCAACAATAACAAAAATGACAATACTCGTATGTATCAGATTTCGATAAAAGACAAAGATAAAAATATGAATTATAGAAGATTGTGCATGACAAGGAGGAGGTGAATGTGGAGGAGACGACAGTTGTGTGCTTGGATGGGGGAGTTTGGAGATCTGTTCGCTATGCCTAACCCGCAAGGGATACAGCGTGATTATATGTATGTATGTTGCTGTCTGGTTTTCACTTAAGGGGGTATTCTATTCTCGAAATTTGAAAAAATTGTTTTGTACATACTTTTAAAGTTTAGACCTTTAAGAATCTGTTCTCAAAAGGAAATTTTAAAATTCTCAATATTTACTAAGTTATAGGGCTCAATATTTACTAAGTTAACACCTTAAGGCTTTTATAACATATTTCTGGTTAGTTGAAAGATATTGCCACGTCGCTACTAACCCTCTAGTTTGTTTTGTGTACAGCAAAAGTGAAATACAAAATGTAGTATAAAAAAGTTCAAACAATTGGGTCTCTACTGTATTTAATTAAACAATTAATAAAAAATTGGTTAAGTAATGAATTTAAATAATCAATGACATTGAAATTTAATATCTTTAACCTGCAGACTGAAATGAAAAATAAGTCTATTTTTGAAATGATGAAAATATTGATTAGTCCATGTGAAATCAAGTACTGAAGATAGCCAGAGAAACTGTAGAAGTGTGCTTTATGATTATTTAATGTCTAGCTGCAAACCAGAGGCAGCGATGTAGTAAATTGACTTATCTGTTTTATTTACCAGGCCTACACGATAAATAATCACTTGTCATTATTTGGACTCCTATTTAATTTTCTCTCTTTATATTAGCAGTAAATCTGGGGTTGTGTGGGTGTGTGTGTGTGAAACCGTGTGTATATTTATATTTTCTAACAATTTACTTGGAGTACATATTTAATACATTTATAATTGTATTTACTTGAATGTCCGGCTAAAGATACAACAGTATCTGGTTTCTCCCTATTAAACAATGTAACTTCTACTCAGGATATTATATCACATAATAAAATCATTTATTTTCCAGTTGGTTAAAGGCCTGGTAACTGTCTGGTAGCATGGTGCTGCCTACAGGAATATCCAGGTTAAAATATCCACTAAACCTTGGTTTGACAAAAGAAAACATTCCAAACAAATTGTGTCTGTCATATGTAGGATAAGAATAGACCACTGTTTTATAGGAAGCCACCTTTATCCATATAAAAGAAAGTCCTACATACACATGAGAGGAGACCCTCGATCATGGTTTCTTTAAGTGTTCTCTATGCGCTGCATATAATCTTCACTCAATTATAAATATTTCAGGTCCATTCAACGTGTCACATTTAATCTATTAATCTTTAATCTTTAATCTATTAATCTTTAATCTATTAATCTATTAATCTATTAATCTATTAATCTATTAATCTATATAAATAAAAATGTAAATGTTCGTTAATTATTTGTAGCTAATCTCCGGAAGTTCTCTACCGATCGCTTTGAAATTTTGAGTAAAGTTAATATTCGTCAACGGAAATGTTATTTGATTTTTATTTATATATATATATATCAGTGTATATAATTTTTTTTTTAAATCAAAAAGAAATATTTATGCGAACCTCTCGGGGACAAGACGAATCTCATTTTGACAGTTGACCATATTCTATTTGACGTTTCGTAATTAATATTTATAAAGTCTATATACATAATATAAATATAAAATAATTTTATGTTTAATATTAAATCATAAATTTTATAACTAATACATATTTCATAAATAATAAATTTTATCAACTAAACATTTTGACAGTTGACCATATTCTATTTTGACATTTCGTGATGAATATTTTTATTCAAATAAGTCTATATACATAAAATATAAAATAATTTTATCTTTAATATCTTCTTAAATAAATCTATATAAATTATAAATATATAAATTATAAATAAATTATTTAATAATTTTATGTTTAATAATAAGTCGAGACACGAAAGAATTGCGATCTGTTTTACCGACGGTGATCTCACTGAGCAATTATATTACGAAAAGTTCTCACAGTCGCCATTTTCAAGTACATATTGACTTGTGATCAAATCATATTTACGTTTAATTTATATAAAATTTTAGTTATATAGATAAGATAATAGATAATTGACTTCAATAAATGTGGTAAGTTATTGATATTATATTTAAATTAAAAAATATGAAGTAAAATCGTTCATTTAAAAAAAAATTGTTAGTTTTTAAATAACTTGCTATTTATTAGATTCTCTAATAAATATTTATTGGTACAGTAGTTTTTTTACATATTCTCACATTGTTTTGTTTCCTTCGAATTTTTATTGTCACAAAGCATCCTCTTAATAGGATGGAATGTTCGACCCCACCACCACACAGGCTGTTATGGGGACAAAATAAGTCTCCATCCAGCACGATCTGTGCAAGAAGAACGAAATTTTCTTTATTTAGTTTTATGAGTGGGACGTCATATATTGACGTGAAAAGGACATGTCCACGGGGACTTTTTCTCTGGTGGCGATACACTTGAGTGAAAAAAATAGTATTGACGAAGGACTAAGGTCCTACTTGAGGATCAAAGCATGTTTTTCGTTACATGAAAATTGAAACTGAAGATAAAAAAAACATTTTAGTCGGCATCCAAGGTTACGGTGACTGTTATAATTCACGCTCAGCAAACGGGTGCTCCAAGTTCGATTCCTAGCAGATTCACTTCTGGACTGGTTTTACTCTTAGACCGTTTAACTACAATGAATAATTTTGATAACTTACCAATGTTTCACAACTGTTGCACGTATTGATGATCTCATAAATATTCAGAAAAAAAATTGTTGCTTGAGACAGAGAAAACAATAAATACATCATTACGAAATATATTGGAAGTACAAAAATTTTAGTTTGTGTCAACTGCATATACAAATTAATCAAAAGGTTTGAAAAAACGAGTGCTAAAACCATTAAATTTTTTGTTCCAAAACAATTATTCACAAGAGAAGAACTTTCGCAGATCTCTACATAAGCTTTCCAAACTAAATGTATTATTTTTAATCGTTTTGCTCTTTTTTCGATATTTGCACTTGTATTGTTTAATTTTTGAACTTTTACAATATGGACTATTTTCATCATGTTTTCGTTGTTTAATGATGTTATCTCTTTGTTGATGTATCCAAGTTTCACAATAATAATGTAACTCAACGATTTAAAAAGTAAAACAGTACTGGCAAGTTTAGAGGAAATCATAAAACTACCGGTTATAATTATGATCCATAAATATGGATCTTCCATTAAAGGATTAACTAATATCAGAAGTATTGTTGACGAATAGTTAATAATGAGTAAAATAAATATTCGCAGGACAATTTCTCTTTTAATTTTTGAATAATTCACTTTAATTTTTAAATCACTAAATATTTTAATAATATCTTGATATGAGTTTATTGTTCGAACTAACTTTGATTTCTTCATAAAACTCTCAAAGTCAAGACATATGCAAGGGAATATTGTAGAAATAAAAAGAAAAAGTTTTTCATTCCAGGTTTTTAATGCAATTCCTATTCCTCTTTTCAAAGATAATGCGATGTATAAATCATAAACCGCAAAATAGACAAGCAAAGAAACAGTTATATTGATTTGACATCTTTCTTGATTAAAACGCAATTGAAATGGTGCGACAGTAGATAATTTGGAAAGAAATAGAATGGGGCATAAAGCTTGTTGGATAGTATTTGCCTTGAAAATATATTTTCCCAAATTATTCATTATGTGTGTATTATATTAAAATTATTTAACAAGGAATGATTTATTAAACGTTTCCTTTTATGAATTAATCGTTTCAACATTCAGAAAATACTTTTGATGTTAAAAGAAAACCTTAACGTATAAAACAATTAACAGAACTGAGTAATTTATTTCTTGATTGATTCCATAGCACTTGCTTGATATAACAGAGTTTCCCAACCGGTGTGCCACGAGCTATGGGAAAGTGTGCTGCAAGATATTGTAGATATTGTTGCGCACAGTAAAATTCAAACATCTTCAACTTTTTTTTACACATGACTCTTAACAATTATCGATTGATGACTACTGATTTACAGATATATTCGAACATCTGAATGAACTCAATTGAAATATGCAAGGACCAAACAAACATATTCTAATATGCACTTATAAAGTCAGTTCATTTAAATATAAGTAATTTATTGGCATATTGAAGTAAATGACTCAATGTTTTAATTCCAATCATCATATCTGGTGGGGTAGACAAAGGAAACATATCTCCAAATTTTGCTATTCAAGCACACAACTTTAACCACATCATGCATAATATTCTTTTATTTATACTTTTCATTTTACCTTCTACACAATCTGGTCCATTTAGTCTAGCCATGTTTTTCACAGTCATAATCTTCTACGCACACCATGCACTTCTGACTTATATATAAGCTTAGTCATTATCTCATCACTCTCTCCACATGTCCAAACCATTTGAAGACTCCTTTCTTTATCTTACTTTAAACATTTATTTTATACAAGCATGTATTGCTGCTTAACTTTTCATGCAATTGCTAAGCAATCCAAATTTTTGGATCCGGGGTATAAATAGTGTTTCTTGTGACTTTTGTAGCAGTTAATTTTTTAACTTTTTCGCTCAGCAAGTCAGTATATTATGCCAGTGTGAAAAACCTTTGTTATAAAGAATCACATGTGGTTATTTATTTCACGTGAAATATATAATTAATATAAGTTTCAGTGTGGTTATGGTTATGGAAAGAAGTGTAGTAAATAAATGTGAGTGCAATGTATGGAATATATTAGAAAAACTGGAACAGGTTAATGAGTTCTGTTATCTGGGTATGTTTACTTGTGTTGTGCAATTTAAAGAAATATTGAAAGAAGAGTAGTTACAGGAAACAAAGTAAATGGTGCACTTAATGTTATATACAACAACGCTGCAATATCAACAATAGCAAATATGACAATACTCGTATGTATCTATCCCCGAACATATGCGCGCTCTGGCCGAAAGGTTCTACAGCTCTATATCCCGTCATCCCAACCCAGTCATAAAAGCCTTAGATAACTACAACGCGAACACCAGTTACAGACACACTCGTCCGAAATCAATATTGCGAAACATCCCCCCGACCCCCCCCTCTTTAACTCTAATCATCCCCCCAAATGACCCCCCGATTGTCACTCTGAACACCCCATCATCGATAATTCCTCCGGCAGACAGTTTACCCCCATAGGCAACCGCATTTCTCACCTTCAATAAACATTTTCTACACCTTAATATATTTATAAAAGTCACACACATTTCCCCACTCATTTACTTATCTACATATACTATATTCATTCTTATAATTTATTCACAATTCATTTTTTTTTTCACCCATTGAATATAAAACAGTGTGTGACGACACAAATTTATGTATATTTGTATTTAATATTATGTATATATCATCATATTTATATATGTATTTAATCGTTTATAATTTCTCATAATCATTCATAAAATCAAAACAATTACCACAAACCTATCCTTTCCCGATTCCCAAAAAGATCCTGCCAATTTCCAATAAATATCTTAACAGTCAGAACTTATCCGATGAAGGAGTAAGGTGTCCTACCATCGGACCGAAACTCCGAACAAGCTATCCATCACTCGTATGTATCAGATTTCGATAAAAGACAAAGATAAAAATATGAATGGTATCAAACTTGAATAAGTGATTTTCTATCGTCCCTTCTTTGGAATATTCAAAACTATTTTTAAAAAATCTGAAAAAAGGTGAAAAAAATGTTTTTTTTTTCAAACACTATTAATTTTTTTCAAACATTCATTCATTCATTTTAAGATTTTTTCGTTTCTTTCTCTTTGGTACCAACTATAAGGATTTTATTTTTTATTATAAAACTATGAATAATTTTTATTTTGACTTTACGAAATGGTTCCAATCATGTCGACCAGTTTACACCCATTTTTTTTTACAAGATAGAAAAACTGATAACATCTTGAATTAAAAAAAAATTTTTTTTAATTTTTGTTTTCATTCTCAAATCATCAATAAACAAATTGTCAAAAATGAACAGTAAAAATATTTTTAGTTTTTTTTTATTAAGTCTGTAAAACACGCTCGAAATTCACGCCTCTAGAGTAGAATACCACCTTAATATAACATATTTCTGGTTAGTTGAAAGATATTGCCACATCGCTACAAACCCTCTAGATTGTTTCGTGTACAGCAAAAGTGAAATACAGAATGTAGTATAAAAAAGTTCAAACAATTGGGTCTCTACTGTATTTAATTAAACAATTAATAAAAAATTGGTTAAGTAATGAATTTAAATAATCAATGAAATTGAAATTAAATATCTTTTACCTGCAGACTGAAATGAAAAATTAGTCTATTTTTGAAATGATGAAAATATTGATTAGTCCATGTGAAATCAAGTACTGAAGATAGCCAGAGAAACTGTAGAAGTGTGCTTTATGATTATTCAATGTCTAGCTGCAAACCAGAGGCAGCGATGTAGTAAATTGACTTATCTGTTTTATTTACCAGGCCTACACGATAAATAATCACTTGTCATTATTTGGACTCCTATTTAATTTTCTCTCTTTATATTAGCAGTAAATCTGAGGTTGTGTGGGTGTGTGTTTGAGACAGTGGGTATATATACATATATTTTTTAACAATTTTTGTATATATTTAAAACATTTATAATTGTATTTACTTTAATGTCCGGCTAAAGATACAACAGTATCCGGTTTCTCCCTATTAAACTATGTAACTTCTACTCAGGATATTATATCACATAATAAAATAATTTATTTACCAGTTGGTTAAAGGCCTGGTAACTGTCTGGTAGCATGGTGCTGCCTACAGGAATATCCAGGTTAAAATATCCACTAAACCTTGGTTTGACAAAAGAAAACATTCCAAACAAATTGTGTCTGTCATATGTAGGATAAGAATAGGCCACGGTTTTATAGGAAGTCACCTTTATCCATATAAAAGAAAGTCCTACATACACATGAGAGGGGACCCTCGATCATGGTTTCTTTAAGTTTTCTCTATGCGCTGCATATAATCTTCACTCAATTATAAATATTTCGCGTCCATTCAACGTGTCAAATTTAATTCTCCAATAAATATTTATTGGTACAGTAGTTTCCGACATATTCTCACATTGCTTCGTTTCCTTCGAATTGTTATTGTCACAAAGCATCCTCTTAATAGGATGGAATGTTCGATCCCACCACCACACAGTCTGTTATGGGGGATAAAATTAGTCTCCATCCAGCAAGACCTATGCTAGGAGAACGAAATAACCTTTATTTAGTTTTATGAGTGGGACATGGCACAGTAACGAATAGGAACCTGTCCACAGGCACTATTTCTCTAGTGGCGATACACCACACCTAAGTGTGAAGAAAATAGTATTGACGAAGGACTAAGGTCCGACTTGAGGATCAAAACATGTTTTTCGTTAAATGAAAATTGAAAATGAAGATTAAAAAACCATTTAAGTCGGCATCCATGGTTACCGTTACGTTTATCATTCACGCTCAGCAAGCGGGTGCTCCAAGTTTGATTCCTAGCATATTCACTTCTGGTCTGGTTTTACTCTTAGACCGTTTAATTACAAAGAATAATTTTGATAACTTACCAATGTTTCACAACTGTTGCACGTATTGATGATCTCATAAATATTCAGAACTAAAATTGTAGCTTGAGACAGAGAAAACATTAAATTCATAATTACGAAATATATCGGAAGTGTAAAAATTTTAGTTTGTGTCAACTGCATATACAAATAAAGCGAAAGGTTTGTAAAAGCAAGTGCTAAAACCATTAAATTTTTTGTTGAAAAACAATCGTTCACAAGAGAAGAACTTTCGCAGATCTCTACATAAGCTTTCCAAAGTAAATGTATTATTTTTAATCGTTTTGCACTTTTTTCGATATTTGCACTTGTATTGTTGATTTTTTCAACTTTTATAATATGGACTATTTTCATCAGGTTTTCGTAGTTTAATGATGATAGCTCTTTGTTGATGTATTGAAGTTTCACAATAATAATGTAACTCAACGATTTAAAAAGTAAAACAGTACTGGCAAGTTTAGAAGAAATCATAATACTACCGGTTATAATTATGATCCATGTGCATGGATCTTCCGCTGAAGGATTAACTAACATCACAAATATTATTGACGAATAGTTTATAATGAGTAAAATAAATATTCGCAGGACAATCTCTCTTTTAATTTTGGTAAAATTAACCTTAATTTTTAAATAACTAAATATTTTAATAATTTCTTGATATGAGTTTATTGTTTGAACTAACTTTGATTTCTTCATAAAGCTCTCAAAGTTAAGACAGATGTAAGGGAATATTGTAAAAACAGAAAGCAAAACTTTTTCGTTGCAGTTTTTTATTACAAATCCCATTCCTTTTTTCAAAGAAAATGCGATGTATAAATCATAAACTACAAAATAGACAAGCAAAGAAACAGTTATTTTGATTTGACATTTTTCTTGATTAAAACAAAACTGAAATGGTGCGACAGTAGATAATTTGGAAAGAAATAGAATGGGGCATAAAGCTTCTTGGATAGTATTTGCCTTGAATATGTATTTTCCCAAAGTATTCATTATATGTGTATTATATCAAAATTATTTAACAATCAATGATTCAGTAAATGTTTTCTTTGATGAAACAATCGTTTTCAAGTTCAGATAATACTTTTGATGTTAAAAGAAAACCTTTACGTATAAAACAATGAACGGAACTGAATAATTTTTTTGATTGATTCTATAGCACTTGCTTGATTTAACAGAGCTTCCCAACCGGTGTGCCACGAGCTATTGGAAAGTGCGCTGCAAGATATTGTAGATATTGTTGCGCACAGTAAAATTCAAAAATTTTCAATTTTTTCACATAAGACTCTCATATTTTAAATTTTCTAATGGTAACTTCTGATTTACAGATATATTCGAACATCTGAATGAACTCAATTGAAATATGCAAAGACCTAACAAACATATACTAACATGCACTAATAAAGTCAATTAATTTAATTTAAATATAAGTTAATTCTTTCCCAAAATGAAGTAAATGACTCAATATTTAGGCAATATTTTCACTACCTCCAAATTTTAGAGAGCATATCTCTAAATTTGTCTATCGAAGCACACAACTTTCACCTCCTCCACATTCATGCATCTCGTCATGCAAAATCTTCTATCATTCATACTTTTCATTTAATTTTTTCAAAAATCTAGTCCATTTCATCTAGCCATGTCTACCTTGGTCTAAATCTTCACATTCACTGGACTTGTATATAAGCTTAGTCATTCGTTCATCATTCTCTTTACAAGTCCAAACCACCTTAAAGCTCCTTTCTTTATCATCATAAAGCATCCATTTTATACATGCAAGTATTGCTTCTTAACTTTTGTTGTGGTTGTTAAGCAATCCACATTTTAGGATCCGAGGTACGAAGGCTTTAAAACAAACATTGGCTCTCATGACTTTTTCAGGAGGGTTAATTTTTTAACTTTTCAGCTTAGCAAGTCAGTATATTATGCTATTATGAAAAACCTTTGTTACAAAGAATCGCATCTGGTTATTTATTAATACGTGAAATATATTATTAATATATGTTTCAGTGTGATTATGGTTATAGAAAGAAGTGCAATAAATGTGTGTGCAATGTACTATATGTATTCATTTAGAAAAACTGGAGCAGGGGGAAGATGGGGTAGTATGTTTTCTTTGGGTGTGCAATTTAAATAAATATTTATATAAGAGAAGTGGCAGGAAACAAAGTAAACGAAGCACTTAATGTTATATGCAATAACCATGCAATATCAAAAGTAGCAAAAATGACAATGTGTACCAGATTTTGATAAAAGACAAAGGGAAAACTATTAATTATAGAAGATTATGCATGACAAGGATGAGATGAATGTGGAGGAGACAAAAGTTATGTGCTTGGATAGGAGAGTTTTGAGATCTGTTATCTCTGCCTAACCCACAAGGGACACGGCGTTATGGTATGTTTGTATGTTTCAGTCTGGTTTTCACTTAAGTCTCTTTTAACATATTTCTGGTTAGTTGAAATAGATTGCCACATCGCAACAAAACGGCTAGCTTGTTACCTGTATAGCGAATGGGAAATACAAAATATAGTACAATATAAAAATTTCAAGCATTTGGGTCTCTACGGAATTTAATTAAACAATTAATAAAAAATTGGTTAAGTAATGAATTTAAATAATCAATGAAATTGAAATTTAATATCCTTAACCTGCAGACTGAAATGACAAATTAGTCAATTTTTGAATTTATGAAAATATTGATTAGTCCATGTAAAATCAAGTAATAAAGATAGCCAAAGAAACTTATGTGGAAGTGTGCTTTATGATTATTCAATGTCTAGCTGCAAACCAGAGGCAGCGATTTTGTAATTGTTTCCTTCGAACTGTTTTTGGGACAGATCATCTTCTTAATAGTTAATAGTTATGAAGTAATTGTTAATAGTTATGAAGTAATTGTTTTTACATTCAAAAAATACTTTTGATGTTAAAAGAAAACCTTTGTGTATAAAACAATTAACAGAACTAAGTAATTTTTTGATTGATTCCATAGCACTTGCTTGTTATAACAGAGCTTCCCAACCGGTGTGCCACGAGCGATTGGAAAGTGTGCTGCAAGATATTGTGCTGCAAAATATTGTAGATATATTGTGCTGCAAGATATTGTTGCATACAGTAAAATTCAAACATCTCCAACTTTTTATCGAATGGGGACTACTGATTTACAGATATATTCGAACATCTGAATGAACTCAATTGAAATATGCAAGGACCAAACAAACATATACTAACAACATGCACTAATGAAGTCAATTCATTTAAATATAAGTTATTTCTTTGCCAAAATGAAGTAAATGACTCAATATTCAGCCAATGTTTTAATTATCTCTAAATTTTAGAGAACATATCTCCAAATTTGTCTATCCAAGCACACAACTTTCACCTCCTCCACATTCATACATCTCTTCATGCATAATCTTCTATTATTCATACTTTTTATTTTATCTTTTTCAAAATATAGTCCATTTCATCTAGCCATGTTAACCTAGGTCTAAGCTTCACGCTCACCATGCACTTGAAACTTGTATAAAAGTTTAGTCATTCTTTCATCATTCTCTTTACAAGTTCAATCCACCTTAAAGCTCCTTTCTTCATCTTCATACAGCATTCATTTTATACATGCGAGTATTGCTTCGTAACTTTTGATGTCTCTCTGCTTAAGCCACAAGAGACACGGCGTTATTATACGTATGTATATTTCAGCCTGGTTTTCACTTAAGGAGTTTTCAACATATTTCTGAAAGTTGAAAGAGATTGCCACATCGCAACCAACCCGCTTGTTTGTTCCATGTACAGCATAAGTGAAATACAAAATATAGCATAAAAATGTTCAAACTATTGGTTGTTTACTGTTTTTAAATAAATAGTTAATAAAAAATTGGTTAAGTAATGAATTTAAATAATCAACGAAATTGAAATTTAATATCTTTTACCTGCAGACTAAACGAAAAATTGGTCTATTATTGAAATTATAAAAATATTGATTTGTCCATGTGAAATCAAGTACTGAAGATGGCCAGAGAAACTTGTGTGGAAGTGTGTTTTATGATTCCATGTCTAGTAGCAAACCAGAGGCAGCGAGTTTAGTAAATTGACTTGTCTGTTTTATTTACCAGGCCCACATGATAATTTTTCACTTATCATTATTTGGACTAATATTTAATTTTCTCTCTTTATATTGGCAGTGAATCTAAGGTTGTGTGTGTGTGTGAAACAGTGTGTATATCTATATTTTCTAATTTTTTTTTCTATATTCAATACATTTATAATTGTACTAACTTGACTGTCTGGCAAACGATAAAACAGTATTAAAACCATTTACTTGCCAGTTGGTTAAAGGCCTGGTAACTGTCATGTGGTATGGTGCTGCCAACAGAAATATCCAAATTAAAATACCCATCAATCCTTGGTTCCCCAAAAGAAAACTTTCCAAATGAATTGAGTCTGTCATATGTAGGATAAGAATAGGCCACTGTCGGATAGGAAGTCACCTTTATCCATATAAAAGAAAGCCCTACATACACATGAGAGGAGACCCTCGATCATGGTTTCTCTAACTGTTCTCTATGCACCGTAAACAATCTTCATTCAATTATAAATATCTCACGTCCATTCAACACGTTGCACTTAATTCTCCAATAATTTATAGTCACATATCTGAGTTTGATGTCCAAAACTCTTTAAATATTTATTGGTACAGTAGTTTCTTACATATTCTCACATTGCTTTGTTTCCTTCGAATTGTTATTGTCTCAAATCATCCTCCTAAAAGGATGGAATGTTCGATCCCACCACCACACACGGTGTTATGGGGGACAAAATAAGCCGCCATTCAGCACGGTCTATGCTGGATGAACGAAATCACCTTTTTTTAGTTTTATGAGTGCGACGTCACATGGTGACGAAAAAGTACCGGCAACAGGCACTTTTTCTCTAGTGGCGATATACCTGAGTGTGAAGAAAATAGTATTGACGAAAGACTAAGGTCTGACTTGGGGATCAAAACAAGTTTTTCGTTAAATGAAAATTGAAAATGAAGATAAAAAAACCATTTAAGTCGGCATCCAAGGTTACGGTTACTGTTAACATTCACCCTCGGCAAGTGGGTGCTCCAAGTTCGATTCCTGTCAGATTCACTTCTGCACTGGTTTTGCTCTTAGACCGTTTAACTACAAAGAATAATTTTGATAACTTACCAATGTTTCACAACTGTTGCACGTATTGATGATCTCATAAATATTCAGAACAAAAATTGTTGCTTGAGACAGAGAAAACAATAAAAACATAATTAAGTAATATATCGGAAGCAAAAAAATTTTCGTTTTGGTCAACTGCGTATACAAATTAAGCAATAGGTTTGTAAAAGCGACTACTAAAACCATTACATTTTTTGTTGAAAAACAACCATTCACAAGAGAAGAACTTTCGCAGATCTCTACATAAGCTTTCCAAACTAAATGTATTATTTTTAATCGTTTTGCACTTTTTTCGATATTTGCACTTGTATTGTTGATTTTTTGAACTTTTACAATATGGACTATTTTCATCACGTTTTCGTAGTTTAATGATGATAGCTCTTTGTTGATGTATTCAAGTTTCACAATAATAATGTAACTCAACGATTTAAAAAGTAAAACAGTACTGGCAAGTTTAGAAGAAATCATAAAACTACCGGTTATAATTATGATCCATAAAAATGGATCTTCCGCTGAAGGATTAACTAACATCACAAATATTGTTGACGAATAGTTAATAATGAGTAAAATAAATATTCGCAGTACAATCACTCTTTTAATTTTGGTAAAATTCACCTTAATTTTTAAATAATTAAATATTTTAATAATATCTTGATATGAGTTTATTGTTTGAACTAACTTTGATTTCTTCATAAAGCTGTCAAAGTCAAGACACATGCAAGGGAATATTGTATAAACAAAAATAAAAAGTTTATCATTCCAGTTTCTTAATGCAATTTCCATTCCTCTTCTCAAAGAAAATGCGACGTATAAATCATAAACCACAAAATAGACAAGCAAAGAAACAGTTATTTTGATTTGACATCTTTCTTGATTAAATAAAACGAAACTGAAATGGTGCGACAGTAGTTAATTTGGAAAGAAATAGAATGGGGCATAAAGCTTGTTGGATAGTATTTGCATTGAATATATATTTTCTCAAATTATTCATTATGTGTGTATTATATCAAAATTATTTAACAATGAATGATTCAGTAAATGTTTTCTTTGATGAAACAATCGTTTTCAAGTTCAGATAATACTTTTGATGTTGAAAGAAAACCTTTATGTATAAAACAATTAACAGAACTGAGTATTTTTTTTGATTGATTCCATAGCACTTGCTTGATATAACAGAGCTTCCCAACCGGTGTGCCACGAGCTATTGGAAAGTGTGCTGCAAGATATAGAAATATGCAAAGACCAAACAAACATATTCTAACATGCAGTAATAAAGTCAATTCATTTAATTTAAATATAAGTTAATTCTTTCCCAAAATGAAGTAAATGACTCAATATTTAGGCAATGTTTTCACTACCTCCAAATTTTAGAGAGCATATCTCTAAATTTGTCTACGGAAGCACACAACTTTCACCTCGTCCACATTCATACATCTCGTCATGCAAAATCTTCTATCATTCATACTTTTCATTTTATCTTTTATCTGGGAAATACAAAATATAGTATAAAAATTTTCAAACATTTAGGTCTCTACTGAATTTAATTAAACAATTATTAAAAAATTGGTTAAGTAATGAATTTAAATAATCAATGAAATTGAAATTTAATATCTTTAACCTGCAGACTGAAATGAAAAATTAGTCAATTTATGAAAATATTGATTAGTCCATGTAAAATCAAGTAATAAAGATAGCCAAAGAAACTTATGTGGAAGTGTGCTTTATGATTATTCAATGTCTAGCTGCAAACCAGAGGCAGCGATTTTGTAAATTGACATATCCGTTTTATTTATCAATTGTCATTATTTGGACTTTCTAGCTGCAAACCAATGGCAGCGATTTTGTAAATTGACATATCCGTTTTATTTATCACTTGTCACTATTTAATTTTCTCTCTTTATGTTGGCAGTGAATCTGGGGTTGTGTGGGTGTGTGGGTGTGAAACAGTGTGTATATTTATATTTTCTAACATTTTTTGTGCATATTTAATACATTTATAATTGTATTAACTTGACTGTCAGGCTTAAGATACAACAGTATCCGGTTTCTCCCTATTAAACAATGTTACTTCTACTCAGGATATTATATCACACAATAAAATAATTTATTTACCAGTTGGTTAAATACCTGGTTACTGGTGGTATGGTACTGCCTAAACGAATATCCAGGTTAAAATACCCACTAAAACTTGACTTGAAAAAAAAAAACTGTCCAAACGAATTATGTCTGTTATATGTAGGATAAGAATAGGCCACTTTTTGATAGGAAATCACCTTTATCCATACAAAAGAAAGTCCTACATGCACATGAGAGGAGACCCTCGATCATGGTTCCTTTAAGTGTTCTCTATGCGCGGCATATAATCTTCCCTCAATTATAAATATTTCACGTCCATTCAACATGTCGCACTTAATTCTACATTAATTTATAGTCACATGTCTGAGTTTGATGTCCAAAACTCCTTAAATATTTATTGGTACAGTAGTTTCTTACATATTCTCACATTGCTTTGTTTCCTTCGAATTGTTATTGTCACAAATCGCCTTCTTAATAGGATGGAATGTTCGACCCCACCACACAACACACGCTGCGATGGGAGACAAAATAAGTCCCCATTCAGCACGATCTGTGCAAGAAGAACGAAATCTCTGTTATTTAGTTTTATGAGTGCGATGTCACATATGTTAGTGACGATAAAAGACATGTCCACAGGGGCTTTTTCTCTAGTTGCGATACACCCAAGTGTGAAAAAAATAGTATTGACGAAGGACTTAGGTCCGACTTGAGGGTCAAAACGTTTTTCGTTAAATGAAAATTGAAACTGAAGATAAAAAATAAACATTTTTGTAGGCATCCAAGTTTACGGTTACTGTTATCATTCACGATCAGCAAGCGGGTGCTCCAAGTTCGATTCCTGACAGATTCACTTCTGGACTGGTTTTACACTTAGACCGTTTAACTACAATGAATAATTTTGATAACTTACCAATGTTTCACAACTGTTACACGTATTGATGATCTCATAAATATTCAGAACTAAAGTTGTTGCTTGAGACACAGAAAACAATAAATACATAATTACGAAATATATCGGAAGTACAAAAACTTTAGTTTGTGTCAACTGTATATACAAATTAAGCAAAAGGTTTGTAAAACCGAGTGCTAAAACCATTAAATTTTTTGTTGAAAAACAATCGTTCACAAGAGAAGAACTTTCGCAGATCTTTATATAAGCTTTCCAAAGTAAATGTATTATTTGTAATCGTTTTGCATTTTTTTCGATACTTGCACTTGTATTGTTGATATTTTGAACATTTTCAATATGGACTATTTTCGTCACATTTTCGTTATTTAATGATGATAGCTCTTTGTTGATGCATTCAAGTTTCACAATAATAATGTAACTCAACGATTTAAAAAGTAAAACAGTACTGGCAAGTTTAGAAGAAATCATATAACAACCAGTTATAATTATGATCCATAAATATGGATCTCCCGGTGAAGGATTAACTAATATCAGAAATATTGTTGACGAATAGTTAATAATGAGTAAAATAAATATTCGCAGTATAATTTCTCTTTTAATTTTTGAAAAATTCACTTTTATTTTTAAATCACTAAATATTTTAATAATATCTTGATATGAGTTTATTGTTTGAACTAACTTTGATTTCTTCATAAAACTCACCAAGTCTACAAATATGCAAGGGAATATTGTAAAAACCAAAATAAAAACTTTTTCATTCCAGCTTTTTAATGCAAATCCCATTCCTCTTTTTAAAGAAAATGCGACGTATAAATCATAAACCACAAAATAGACAAGCAAAGAAACAGTTATTTTGATTTGACATCTTTCTTGATTAAAACGAAACTGAAATGGTGCGGCAGTAGATAATTTGGAAAGAAATAGAATGGGGCATAAAGCTTGTTGGATAGTGTTTGCCTTGAAAATATATTTTCCTAAATGATTCATTATATGTGTATTATATCAAAATGTTTTAACAATGAATGATTCAGTAAATGTTTCCTTTTATGAAACAATCGTTTTCACGTTCAGAAAACCTTTATGTATTAAAGCAATAACAAGACAGATAATTTTTTTTGATTGATTCCAAAGCACTTGCTTGATATAAAAGAGCTTCTCAACCGGTGTGCCTTGAGCTATTGGAAACTGTGCTGCTCAACAATATCTACAAAAAATTGTAGATATTGTTGCGCACAGTAAAATTCAAACATTCTCAACTTTTTTTACACAAGATTCTTAACAATTTTCGAATGATGACTACTGGTTTACAGATATATTCGAACATCTGAATGAACTCAATTGAAATATGCAAGGACCAAATAAACATATACTTATATGCACTTATAAAGTCAATTGATTTAAATATAAGTTAATTCTTTGCAAAAATGAAGTAAATGATTCTCAATATTTAGGCAACATATCTCCAAATTTTATATCCAATCACAAAACTTTAACCTTCCTCCACATTCATAGTCATGCGTAATCTTCAATGATTCATACTTTTCGTTTTATCTTTTTTAAAATCTTGTCCATTTCATCTAGCCATGTTTACCTTGGTCTAAATCTTCACAATCACCATGGACTTGTGACTTGTATATAAGCTTAGTCATTCTTTCATCATTCTCTTTACAAGTCCAAACCACCTTAAAGCTACTTTCTTCATCTTCATAAAGCATCCATTTTATACCTGCAAGTATTGCTTTTCGACCTTTGATGTAGTTGTTAAACAATCCACTTTTCAGGATCCGAGGTATGAAGGCTTTAAAACAAACAGTGGTTCTCGTGACTTTCAGAAGGGTTAATTTTTTAACTTTTCAGCTTAGGAAGTCAGTATATTATGCTATTACGAAAAACCTTTGTTAAAAAGAAGTGCATTTGGTTGTTTATTTCAGGAGAAATATATTATTAATATAAGTTTCAGTGTGGTTATGGTTATAGAAAGAAATGTAGTAAGTGTGTGCAATGTATGGATTAAATTAGAAAAACGTGCAGGTTGATGAGTTCTGTTATCTAGGCAGTATGTTTATGTGTGATGTGCAAGTTTAAGAAACACTACATTGTATATACAACAACCGTGCAATATCAACATTACCAAAAATGACAATACGTACCAGATTTTGAAAAAAAGTATAGTGAAGAGTGTGAATAATAGAAGATTATGCATGACGAGATGTATGAATACGGAGATGACGACAGCTGTGTGCTTGAATAGAAGAATTTGGTAATCTGTAATCTCTGCCTATCTCGTATGAGACACGGTGTAATGAAATGTATGTATGTTTCAATTTGGTTTTTACTTAAAGCATCTTTTACATATTTCTTCTTAGTTGAAAGAGATTGCCACATGGCGACAATCCCGCTAGGTTATGCTGTGAACAGCGAATGTGTTATACAAATGTTGTATAAAAATGTTCAGACAATTGGGTCTCTACTGTATTTTAATAAACAATAAATAATAAATGTAATTGAAATTCGATATCTTTTACCTCCAGAATGATATGAAAAATTGGTCTATTATTGAAATTATAAAAATATTGATTACACTTGGGAAAATAAAGGATGGTTCCTGTGACATTTTAAACGTCAAGTCTCAAAGGGATGGGGTAAAATCGTTTTTTTCTACAAATCGAATAGTTTTTTACAAATCGAAAAATTGTTTTTCTCTAAACTGACGTTTTAATTCCTAATTATCATTATACTGACTTTGTAATGTATTGTATGATTGTTATCTATCTTTAAATAGGCCAAGATTAGTGGATCTGAATTAATACTAATTACGAACATTTAATTTTAGGTCTGAAAAAATCGAAAATCCAATTATCGAATACCCCATCCATAGCCAATGAAGACTAACTTAGTGACATTTGACAAACGTCACCAAATATTATTTGATTTTAAAAAACTGCCCCATTTTTGCTAATTTGTAACAAGATGTATTAATTTGTCGTTATTGTTAGTTTTATGTAATGTATTTACCTAAATGACTTGTGATTTATTCGAATTGAGGGTTGTAAAGTTAATATTAATAATTCAAATAACTGAACGTTTTTACAAGGTTGTGTTGGGGCAAAATCGTGAACTGTCACAGGGATATGCTACATTTTCCGTATCTGGTTCCTCCCCATTATAGTATCCGGTTCCTCCCCATTAAACTATGTAACTTCTACCCAGGATGTTATATCACATATTAAAACTGTTAACTAACAAGTTCGTTGAAGGCCTGTTAACTCTGATAGCGTTACCATAGAATTTTCCAGGTTTTTCCAGAATTTTCCATACCCACTAAACCTTGGTTCGACAAAAGAAAACTGTCCAAACTAATTGTGTCTGTCATATGCAGGATAAGAACAGGCTGACAGGAAGTCACCTTAATCCATATAAAAGAAAGTCCTACATACACATGAGAGGAGATCCTCGATCATGGTTTCTTGAAGTGTTCTCTATGCACCGAATATAATTTTCCCTCAATTATAAATATCAACATGTCACACTTAATCTTTCAATAATTTATAGTCACATATCTGAGTATGATGTTCAAAACTCCTTAAATTGGTACAGTAGTTTATTACATATTCTCACATCGCTTTGTTTCCTTCAAATTGTTATTGGCACAAATCATCCTCTTAATACCATGGAACGTTCGATCCCATCACCATATACGCTGTTATGGGGGACAAAATAAGTCTCCATCCAGCACGACCTATACAAGAAGAACGAAATCTTTTTCATTTATTTCTTATGACTGCAATGTCATGGAGTGATTAAAAAGGAGCTGCCCAAAAGGACTCCTCTGATGGCGAAACAGCTGAGTGGGAAAAAAACAATAGTGATGATGGACTTAAGGTCCCACTCGAAGATAAAAACATATATTTCGTTAAATGAAAATTGAAACTGAATTTTAATGAAACATTTCTTTGGCATCCATAATTATGGTTTGTATTCACTTTCCGTAAGGAGGGGCTCCAAGTTCGATTCCTGGTGGATGCACTTATGAACTGGTTTAACTCTTAGACTATTTAACTACAAAGAATAATTTTGAGAGCTTACCAATGTTTCACATCTGTCGCATGTGTTGATAATCTCATAAATAATCAAAACAAACATTATTGCTTGAGACAGAGAAAGCAATGTACACATCATTACAAAATATACAGGAAGTTCAAAAATTTTAGTTTGTGTCAACATAAAATACCAACTTATCAAAAAGTTTCCACACGTAATTGCTAGAATCATAAAATTTTTTGTGGAAAAACACTCGTTCACAAGAGAAGAACTTTCGCAGATCTCTACATAAGCTTTCGAAAGTAAATGTATTATTTTTAATCGTTTCGCACTTTTTTCGATATGTGCACTTGTAATGTTGATTTCTCCATCTTTCATAATACGAATTACTTTCATCTGGTTTTCATTGTTTAATGATGATAGTTTTTTGTTGATGTATTCAAGTTTCACAATAATAACATAACTCAACGATTTAAAAAGTAAAACCGTACATGCAAGCTTAGAAGAAATCATAAAACCACCGGATATAATTAAGATCCATAAATATGGATCTTCGGGTGAATGAAAAACTAACGTCTGAAATATTGATGAGGAGAAGTTAATAATGAGTAAAATAAGTATTCGCAGTACAATTTCTCTTTTAATTTTTGAAAAATTCACTTTAATTTTTAAATCATTAAATATTTTAATAATATTTTGATATGAATTGATTGCTTGAACTAATTTTGATTTTTTCATAAAGCTTTCAAAGTTTATATACATAAAAGGGAACATTGTAAAAATAATACCGAAAATTAGATTTTGTAATTCTTTCAATGTTCCTCCCATTCCTCTTTTAATAAAATATAAACCATATAATTCATAAACCACCAAATAGACAAGCAAAGAAACAGTTATTTTGATTTGACATCTTTCTTGATTAAAAAGAAACTGAAACGGTGCGGCAGTTGTTATTTTTGAAAGAAATAGAATGGGAAATAAAGCTTGTTGGATATTATTTGCTCTGAAAATATATTTTCCCAAATTATTCATTATATAATATAATTATTTAACAATGAATGATTCACAAAGTATTTATTTTTATGAAATAATCGTTTACACGTTCAGAAAATGCTTCTGATGTTAAAAGAAAAACTTTATGTGTAAATTAATAAACAGAACTGAGAATTTTTTTGATTGATTTCATACCATTATCTTGATATAACAGAGCTTCTCAACAGGTGTGCCACGAGTGATTGGAAAGTGTGCTGCAGATATTGTTGGAAAATTCAAACATCCTCAACATTTTTTGCTGTAGACTCATTATAAACAATAGTTTGATGATGACAACTGATTTAGAAATATATTCAAACATCTGCATGAACTTAAATGAAATGTGCAAGGACCAAATGAAAATATAGTAAAGAAAAACTGTAGTAGGTTGATGGGTTATGTTATCTGGGCAGTATGTTTACGTGTGATGTGCAATTTAAAGAAACATTGAAAGAAGGATAGCAACAGGAAATAAGGTAAATGGCGCACTTTATTTTATATACAACAACCGTGCAATATCAACATTACCAAAAATGACAATACATGCCAGATTTTGAATGAAATTAAAGTGAGAAGTGTGAATAATAGAAGATTGTGCATGACGAGATGTATTAATGCGGAGAAGACGACAATTGTGTGCTTGGATAGAAGAGTTTGGATATCTGTATTCTCTGCCTATCCCGCAAGGGACACGGCATAATGAAATGTATGTATGTTTCAGTCTGGTTTTCACTTAAAGCCTCTTTAACATATTTCTTGTTAGTTGGAAGAGATTGCCACATGGTGACAAACCCGCTGAGTTGTCCTGTGAACAGCGAAAGCGTAATACAAATGTAGTTTAAAAATATTCGGACAATTGGGTCTCTACTGTAATTTAATAAATAATTAGATACTTTTTCAATAAAGAAATTAATTTAAAAAATAAATGAAATTGAAATATAATTTCTTTTACCTCCTGGCAGATATGAAAAATTGGTCTATTATTGAAATTATAAAAATATTGATTTGTTAATGTGAAATCAATCACTAAAGATAGCCAGAGAAACTTCTGTGGAAGTGTGCTTTATGATTATTCCATGTCTAGTCGCAAACCGGAGGCAGCGGTTTTTGTAAATTGTCTTATCTGTTTTATTTACCAGGCCCACATGATAAATTATGACTTGTCATTATTTGGACTTTTATTTAATTTTCTCTCTTTATGTTTGCAATGAATAAGGGATTATGAGTGTCTGTGTGTGAGACAGTGTGTATATTTATATTTCCTTATAATTTTCATATATATTTAATACATTTATAATTGTTTTAACTTGACTGTCTGGCAAAAGATACAAAAGTATCCGGTTCCTCCCCATTAAACTATATAACTTCTACCCAGGATATCATATCACATATTAAAATTGTTAACTTACCACTTGGTTAAAGGTCTGATAACTCAGATAGCACGGTGCTGTCTATAGAATTTTCCTGATTAAAATACCCACTAAACCTTGGTTCGACAAAAGAAAACTATCCAAACAAATTGTGTCTGTCATATGCAGGATAAGAATAGGCCACTGTCTGATAAGAAGTGACCTTTATCCATATAAAAGAAAGTGTTACATATACACGAGAGGAGACCCTCGATCATGGTTTCTTTAAGTGTTCTCTATGCGCCGCATATAATCTTCACTCAGTTATAAATATCTCACGTCCATTCACATGTCACACCTACTCGCACTTAAATCTTTATTAATTTATTGTCATATATCTGAATTTAATGTCCTGAACTTCTTAAATATTTATTAGTGCAGTAGTTTATTACATATTCTTACATTGCTTTGGTTTTTTAAAATTGTTATTGATAAAAATCATCCTCTTAATAGGATGGAATGTTCAATCCCACCACCACACATGCTGTTATGGGGGACAAAATAAGTCCCCATCCAGCACGACCTACACTATAAATACGAAATCTAATTTATTTATTTCTTATGACTGCGACGTCACAGAGTGATGAAAATGGAACTGCCCAAAGGGACTCACCCGATGGCGAAACAGCTGAGTGGGAAAAAAATAGTAGTGATGACGGACTTAATGTCCAACTTGAAGATAAAAACATATATTTCGTTGAATGAAAATTGAAACTGAATTTAAATAAAACATTTCTATGGCATCCATAATAATGGTTAATATTCACTTTCAGTAAGGAAGATCTCCATGTTCGATTCCTGGTGGACGCACTTCTGAACTGGTTTAACTCTTAGACTGTTTAACTACAAAGAATAATTTTGATAACTTACCAATGTTTCACATCTGTCGCATGTGTTGATAATCTCATAAATAATCAAAACAAACATTATTACTTGAAACAGAGAAAGCAATGTACACATCATTACAAAATATACAGGAAGTTCAAAAATTTTACTTTGTGTTAACATTAAATACCAACTTATCAAAAAGTTTCCACACGTAATTGCTAGAATCATTAAATTTTTTGTTGAAAAACACTCGTTCACAAGAGAAGAACTTTCGCAGATCTCTACATAAGCTTTCCAAATTAAATGTATTATTTTTAATCGTTTCGCACTTTTTTCGATATGTGCACTTGTAATGTTGATTTCTCCATCTTTCATAATACGAATTACTTTCATCTGGTTTTCATTGTTTAATGATGATAGTTTTTTGTTGATGTATTCAAGTTTCACAATAATAACATAACTCAACGATTTAAAAAGTAAAACCATACTTGTAAACTTAGAAGAAATCATAAAACCACCGGATATAATTAAGATCCATAAATATGGATCTCCGGGTGATTGAAAAACTAACATATGAAATATTGATGAGGAGAAGTTGACAATCAGTAAAATAAATATTCGCAGTAAAATCTCTCTTTTAATTTTTGAAAAATTCACTTTAATTTTTAAATCATTGAATATTTTAATAATATTTTGATATGAATTGATTGCTTGAACTAATTTCGATTTTTTCATAAAGCTCTCAAAGTTTATATACATAAAAGGGAACATTGTAAAAATAATACCGAAAATTAGACTTTGTAATTCTTTCAATGTTCCTCCCATTCCTCTTTTAATAAAATATATAATATATAATTCATAAACCACCAAATAGACAAGCAAAGAAACAGTTATTTTGATTTGACATCTTTCTTGATTAAAAAGAAACTGAAACGGTGCGGCAGTTGTTATTTTTGAAAGAAATAGAATGGGAAATAAAGCTTGTTGGATATTATTTGCTCTGAAAATATATTTTCCCAAATTATTCATTATATAATATAATTATTTAACAATGAATGATTCACAAAGTATTTATTTTTATGAAATAATCGTTTACACGTTCCGAAAATGCTTCTGATGTTAAAAGAAAAACTTTAAGTGTAAAGTGATAAACGGAAGTGAGTATTTTTTTGATTGATTTCATACCATTACCTTGATATAACAGAGCTTCTCAACTGGTGTGCCACGAGTGATTGGAAAGTGTGCTGCAGATATTGTTGGAAAATTCAAACATCCTCAACATTTTTTGCTGAAGACTCATTATAAACAATAGTTTAATGATGACTACTGACTTAGAAATATATTCGAACATCCGAATGAACTTAAATGAAATGTGCAAGGACCAAATGAAAATATAGTAAAGAAAAACTGTAGCAGGTTGATGGGTTATGTTATCTGGGCAGTATGTTTACGTGTGATGTGCAAATTAAAGAAACATTGAAAGAAGGGTAGCAACAGGAAACAAGGTAAATGGCGCACTTAATTTTATATACAACAACCGTGCAATATCAACAGTACCAAAAATGACAATACATGCCAGATTTTGACTGAAAGTAAAGTGAGAAGTTAGAATAATAGAAGATTGTATATGACGAGATGTATTAATGCGGAGAAGACGACAGTTGTATGCTTGGATAGAAGAGTTTGGAGATCTGTATTCTCTGCCTATCCTGCAAGGGACACGGCGTAATGAAATGTATGTATGTTTCAGTCTGATTTTCACTTATAACCTCTTGAACATATTTCTTGTTAGTTGGAAGAGATTGCCACATGGCGACAATCCCGCTAAGTTGTGCTGTGAAAAGCGAAAGCGTAATACAAATTTAGTTTAAAAATATTCGGACAATTGGGTCTCTGCTGTAATTTAATAAATAATTAGATACTTTTTCAATAAAGAAATTAATTTAAAAAATAAATGAAATTGAAATATAATTTCTTTTACCTCCTGGCAGATATGAAAAATTGGTCTTTTATTGAAATAATAAAAATATTGATTTGTTAATGTGAAATCAAGTACTGAAGATAGCCAGAGAAACTTCTGTGGAAGTGTGTTTTATGATTATTCCATGTCTAGTCGCAAACCGGAGGCAGCGATTTTTGTAAATTGTCTTATTTGTTTTATTTACCAGGCCCACATGATAAATTATGACTTGTCATTATTTGGACTTTTACTTCATTTTCTCTCTTTATCATATGTTTGCAGTGAATCTGGGATTGTGAGTGTCTGTGTGTAAGACAGTGTGTACATTCATATTTTCTAACAATTTTTATATATATTTTATACATTTACCACATAATTTTATTAACTTGACTATGTGGCAAAAGATAAAAAAGTATCCGGTTCCTCCCCATTAAACTATGTAACTTCTACCCAGGATATCATATCACATATTAAAACTGTTTACTTACCAGTTGATTAAAGGTCTGGTAACTCAGATAACACGGTGCTGTCTATAGAATTTTCCTGGTTAAAATACCCACTAAACCTTGGTTCGACAAAAGTAAACTATCCAAACGAATTGTGTCTGTCATATGCAGAATAAGAATAGGTAACTGTCTGATAAGAAGTGACTTTTATCCAAATAAAAGAACGTCTTACATACACATGAGAGGAGACCCTCGATCATGGTTTCTTGAAGTGTTCTCTATGCGCCACATATAATCTTCACTCAATTATAAATATCTCACGTCCATTCAACATGTCGCACCTACTCGCACTTAATTCTTTATTAAATTACTGTCATATATCTTAATTTAATATTCTAAACTTCTTAAATATCTATTAGCGCAGTAGTTTATTACATATTCTTACATTGAGTTCGATATGTGAACTGGTTTTACTCTTAGACTATTTAACTACAAAGAATAATTTTGATAACTTACCAATGTTTCACATCTGTCGCATGTGTTGATAATCTCATAAATAATCAAAACATACATTATTGCTTGAGACAGAGAAAGCAATGTACACATCATTACAAAATATATTGGAAGTTCAAAAATGTTAGTTTGTGTCAACATTAAATACCAACTTATCAAAAAGTTTGCACATGTGAGTGCTAAAATCATTAAATTTTTTGTTGAAAAACAATCGTTCACAAGAGAAGAACTTTCGCAGATCTCTACATAAGCTTTCCAAAGTAAATGTATTATTTTTAATCGTTTCGCACTTTTTTCGATATTTGCACTTGTAATGTTGATTTTCACAACTCTTTTAGTACGAACTACTTTAATCTGGTTTTCATTGTTTAATGATGATAGTTTTTTGTTGATGTATTCAAGTTTCACAATAATAACATAACTCAACGATTTAAAAAGTAAAACAGTACTTGTAAGCTTACAAGTAATCATTAAACCACCAGATATAATTAAGATCCATAAATATGGATCTTCAGGTGAAAGCATAACTGAAGTCTGAAATATTGACGAGGAGAAGTTGACAATGAGTAAAATAAATATTCGCAGTAAAATCTCTCTTTTAATTTTTGAAAAATTCACTTTAATTTTTAAATCATTAAATATTTTAATAATATTTTGATATGAATTGATTGCTTGAACTAATTTCGATTTTTTCATAAAGCTCTCAAAGTCTATATACATGCAAGGAAAAATAGAAAAAAATATAACAAAAACTAGATTTTTTAACTCTTTCAATGTTTCTCCCATTCCTCTTTTAAGAAAATATAAACTATATAATTCATAAACCACCAAATAGACAAGCAAAGAAACAGTTATTTTGATTCGACATCTTCCTTGATTAAAAAGGAACTGAAACGGTGCAGCGGTTGTTATTTTTGAAAGAAATAGAATGGGAAATAAAGCTTGTTGGATATTATTTGCTCTGAAAATATATTTTCCCAAATTCATTATGTTATATAATTATTTAACAATTCACTAAGTATTTATTTTTATGTAATGGTTTACACATTCAGAAAATGCTTTTGATGTTAAAAGAAAAACTTTAAGTATTGTAACTCCCTTTCAATATTTAGGAAGTGCTTTATTCCAATATTAATATTAATATTGACCGTAACTATAATTATTGAATGTTTGCTTGATTTATCTTTTGACATGTAGTTTTCATAAACAACAAACAATCTAAAATTGGTTATACTTAAGTCCGTATGTAAGAATATGTGTTGTTATAGTAAACTTAAGGTTTATAATTAACATTTCAACTATTAATATCATTGTTATGGTTTAGTATTGTTCGAGAGGTCTGTGAGATCCAAGATATGGTCAGATGGGGAGGACAGCGTTGACGATATTGGTACCAACATGTACAGAGAATGAATTCCACAAGAATTCCATGCATAGCTCTGCATGGGGTACCGGATGGACAGTGTCCACCAGGGAGACTCTCGAAACGATGGAGATATAGTTGGAGCTCAGCATCACAGGAGGACAATCTTGCAGTAACAGACTCTTTTTTTTTAACCTGGCAAGTTTATTGCCATGTGGCAATCTCTTCCAACCAACCAGAAATATGTTTTTATGACCCTAAGTGTTAACAAGACTGGAATCCTATTTAAAAAAATCTGGCTTCCAGCGGGAATCGAACCCGCAACCTCCGGATCGGCAGACAAGTGTCTTACCACTGTGTGTCATCTATCAAAAGTTTAAGAAGAAGAAGAATATTATTATCATCAGTTAATTAAATTATTGTTCTATGGTATAATTAAATCAATAGGAAAGTATCCAAAAAAATAACATTGTGCTCTGAATATATGCGCAACTGACGGAGGCAACAATGTGAGAGACAAATAACATAACAGAGGAAACTAATGGAATGTTTCAGAATACAGGTGAAACAAGTGTTTAAAAAATTGTATTGTAATTAATTTTTTTTTTATATCCATGAAATAATTGTGAAATATGTAAGATGAGTTCATTGTTAAACCGGTGTACGAGTATTAATAATATATTAATTTTAACATACTCAGACTTCTTGAGTAATATCGATAAGTTTTGGAATATAAGATCTTATTTTAAGAAAAAATTGATGTGCCTCTTTGTATTGTCAAATCTACTACATTACAGTCCCAATTATCAGGACAAAGGTAAGAAAAGTAAAATACAAATGTAACAAGATCATCGATGGTCGGGAGAATGAAAAGATATTTGGAAAGGAAGATGATAGAAAAATAGGAAAATTATGCTGTGTCACTGAAGGGAGATGTTATGTTTTTGCTTTTCACTTTTGTATGTCAACGATGGTGCAACTCTTATATTAGCTGATTTCAGAGTCTTAAAAGCAAGAACATTAAAATACGACAATCCTTATTTGTGTAAGACAATACATGCTAGCTTCAGACAATACATGCAGGGGTAAAACAATGTGTGATAAAATTGACGACCTCCATGACCTAGTTGGTAAGGGGCCTGCCTTCCAGCCTGAGGGTTGCTGGTTCAATTTATGTTGATACCTGATTTTTTTTAAACCAGTTTCAGTGTCTTATATGTTTATAGAGAGAAGTGTGTGCGATGTATGGGTTAATTCAGAAAAAAACTGTAGCAGGTTGATGGGTTCTGTTATCTGAGCAAATATGTTTACGTGTGATGTGCAATTTAAAAACGATTGAAAGAAGGGTAGCAACAGGAAACCAGGTAAATAGTGCACTTAATTTTATATGCAACAATTACCAAAAATGACAATACGTACCAGATTTTGACTGAAATTAAAGTGAGAAAATTGAATAATAGAAGATTGTGCATAACGACATGTATGAATGCGGAGAAGACGACAGTAGTGTGCTTGGATAGAAGAGTTTGGAGATCTATATTCGCTGCCTATCCCGCAAGGGATACGGCGTAATGAAATGTAGGTATGTTTCAGTCTGGTTTTCACTTAAAGCCTCTTTAACTTATTTCTGGTTAGTTGAAAGAGATTGCCACATTGCAACAAAATCGCTAGTTAGTTTCACGTACAATGAAAGTGAAATACAAAATGTAGTATCTATAAAAAAGTTCAAACAATTGGGTCTCCACTGTATTTAAATAAACAATTTAATTAATTTGGTCAAGTAATGAATTTAAATATTCAATATATGAAATTGGAATTTAATATTTTTAACCTGCAGACTGAAATGAAAAATTAGTCAATTTTTGAAATTATGAAAATATTGATTAGTCCATGTGAAATCAAGTACTGAAGATAGCCAGAGAAACTTGTGTGGAAGTGTGTTTTATGATTATTCAATGTCTAGCTGCAAAACAGACGCAACGATTTTAGTAAATTGACTTATCTGTTTTATTTACCAGGCCCACATGATAAATTATCACTTTTCATTATTAAGACTCTTATTTAATTTTCTCTCTTTATGTTGGCATTGAATCTGGACTTGTGTGTGTGAATTAGTGTGTACACTTGGGCCTCGTATAACACGGGTTCATACAACACAGTTTTGATATAACACGGTTGATGAATTGTGGCATATTTTTGTACAACACGCTTTATACTACACGGTTTCAAAACAAAAATTAAATTAATTAACACGTTTGATTTGATACACCCATAGATCGCGCCAGGATTAGTCATGGCGCGATCTGAGGCGCATAAAACTTGGAATTTAAATAAAGCAACAATTAGGACGATACAAAAAAATTAATACAAGATTAGATCCACAGTTTTGGCAGGATTGTCTATCAGTAAGAAAAATACTGTGCGTACACGCTCAGTAATAATAGAAAAGATGGAAAGGGCTCTTAAGATATGGACAGAAGACTGCAGTGACAAAAACATACTTAAAGACAGAAATATTATTCAAAAGAGAGCATTAAAAATTTATGATAACTTAAAAAGAACTGAACAATCATCATCTGAAGATCAACAACCATCTCACGATTTTGCTGCTAGTAGAAGATGGTTTGAAAATTTTAAGAAGCGATTCTCACTACATAATATAAAAATTCGAGGAGAAATTACGTCGGCTGACATAGAATCTGCCAAAAAAATTTACTTCAGAATTCGCCGAAATTATAAAAAATAAGGGCTACACACCGGACCAGATACTCAATGCGGATGAAACGGGATTGTACTGGGAAAAGTGCCCCATCGAACCTACATACAGTGGTACCTCGGGTTACGAACCTAATTCGTTCTTTGATTCCGTTCGCGAGCCGAAATGTTCGCAAACTGAAACAACTTTTCTTGGGAGCCATAACGAGGGTTAATTTAATGCAAAATATATTTTATTTATACCGTATATTATATTATGGGTGTTAACATAAGTTGTGTCCGTTTTTTTTCCAAATGAAGAACATGAGGACACAACAAAAAAAAATTATAACAAATTTGTCAATAATGTATTTTCCTTCATTATTTTACAAGAAATTAGTCAATAATGTATTCTCCTTCATTATTTTACAACAAATTAGTCAATAATGTATTCTCCTTTATTATTTCCAACTTTTTACCAACGTTCTACAAGTTTTTCAATGCCTGTGCGATAAAAACCATCCGGTCTTGACTCGAGGAATTCGTCCAACCATGTCCACAATTCGACGTCATTATTGAAGGAAACGCCGCGCAAATTGTTCGAAAGCAACTGGAAAAGGTGAAAAGCCGACGGTGCGAGGTCTGGAGAATGTGGAGGGTGAGGCAGGACTTCTCAACCAAGCGTTTGAATGGCATTTTTTGTAATGTTGGCGATATGAGGGCAGGCGTTATTGTGTTGCAGAATAACGCCATATTGCCAATCCGGCCTTTTTTGTTGAATTTCAGTGTTGAGCTGCTGCACTTGCAGAATGTATAGCTCCGCGTTGACTGTCTGATTGCGTTCAAGTATCTCGTAGTGGATGACGCCTTGCCAATCCCACCATCGTCTTGCGCGGATGCAAACCTTGTTTCGCTCTGGGCGTTGCTTGTTGACCATAACTCAGCCATTCTTTCCGTTTCTTTATATTCACATAAAGGCACCATCTTTAATCACCAGTAATGATGCGGTAAAGAAACCTTTGCTTGTGGCCATGCTCTATGTCTTTCAGGTCGAAATTACCATCTTTGAAACGCAAAACCATCGACGAGCTGTCCTTTCATTCATAGCATATTCACCGTAAACTTTGCAAATATCATGAGCAGCTTTATTCCCTCGATTGAATGCGAACAGAGGGATGTGTCGAAAATGCTCACTTTCATCTACTTGACATTCCATTTTGAAGGCTTGTAATCAAATAAAATAATATATGTAACGTAAAAGCAAACACAATACTTTATCTTGTAGAGCAGAAAATTTTCTTTCGAATGGCGTATAACCTTTTCCATTTTGTTTTACTTTTGGTGCTCATTTTTAAATTTGGAAACAAACGGACACAACTTATGTTAACACCTAATATATAAAAAGCAAAAAAAAATTGTATCAAAAACAACTAATGCAACGACAAACAATGTTCACAATGCGCGCACCTGAGAACAACTAATGCGTTATTGCGTAATGCACTGTTACAACTAATTCGTGAGCCGAGGCATTGTACGCAGGTCCAGTCAAAATTTGTTCGGAAATTGTGTTCGTAAGCCGATTTGTTCGTGACTAGAGGCGTTCGTGACCCGAGGTTTGACTGTATCAAAAAGTGAAAAACACGCAAAGGGATTCAAGAAAGAATATCTTTACTCTTATGTTCTAATTCTTCCGGAGATTTCATAATGAAGCCTTTACTTATTAATCGGTCTTTAAACCCCTGAGCACTGAAAGGATATGACAAAAGGAATTTGTCTGTTTATTGGAGAGCAAATAAAAAGGCTCGGACCACAGTTATTATTTTTAAAGATATAAGGGTTTCACAAATGTTTTATACCTGATGTAGAAACTTATATGAGGAAAAATAATCTTGATTTTAAAATATTATTGATACTGGACAATGCACCAAGCCATCCGCTCGATTTAAAACATCCAAATGTTGAAATATTATTGTTACCACCAAACACTACGTCTATCATATAATATAGCCCTTGGACCAAGGAATAATTTCAACATTTAAAGCGTATTATATTCATCCAACATTTGAAAAAAATATTAGATGATATCGATCAAGATGAGAATTTAACAGTTACTAGTTGCAATCCGTGAAATATTCATGGAAGTAAAACAAATTCTACATTTATGAAAATATATATTCATAAATGTAAAATTTGTTTATATATATCATTTATACATCGTCCCCTTTTACAACGGTTCAAAAATTGTTAGCTATGTATTTAAAATTCGTTCAGTCATCACAGACCCACCGAGATTCAAATTTCGAATTACTTTCGGAGAGAATCCAAGTGTTCCTCTCTCGCTTTCTCGTATTCAAAATTCAACTCTCGTATTCTTTCTTTGACGACAACTATCGTATGGGTTTTGGCATATTTATACTATGATACAAGCTTGGAAAAAAATTCTATTCGAAATTGTGTCGATATGGTCTCTGCATCTGTTAAAGAAATAAAACAGTCCACTTTAAATGCTTGCTGGAGAAATCTGTGGGCAGAAGTAGTCCCTGGAGAAAATGTTGTACCACCAATAGAAGATGAATATCAAAAGACAATTAACATTTGTCGTGGTATTAGTGGAGAAGGATTTGATGATTTTGATATTCGAGATATCGAAGAAATATTGGAGGATCGTACATTGAACGAAGAAGAATTAGTCGAAATGTTGGATGAACCTACCATAATTAATGACTCAGAAAGCAGTTGCAGCGAAGTAGCCGCATGTTTCACATTAAAAATAATAAATGACGGCTTAGGATGACTCACTCACTTAAAATAAACTCCATGGCACAGCTTCGCTTTCCCACAGAACGAGCAAATCTTGAACGTAAGCAAATCTTGAACGAACTGGAAACCCTTAGTCAGCATCTTGTATATCGAGCAGCCTGTGTTCGATGATCGTCATCCAGTTGGTTAAAGGCCTACAGGAATATCCAGGTTAAAATACCCACCAAACCTTGGTTTCACTAAAGAAAACTGTCAAAATGAATTGTGTCTGTCGTATGCAGGATAAGAATAGACCACTGTCTGATAGAAAGTGACCTTTATCCATATAAAAGAAAGTCCTACATGCACATGAGAGGAGACCCTCGATCATGGTTTCTTTAAGTGTTTTCTATGCACCGTATATAATCTTCACTCAATTATAAATATTTCACGTCCATTCAACGTGTCGCACTTAATTCCTCAATATTTTATAGTCACATATTTGAGTTTGATGTCCAAAACTCCTTAAATATTTATTGGTACAGTAGTTTCTTACATATTCTCACATTGCTGTGTTTCCTTCAAATTGTTATTGGCACAAATCATCTTAATACCATGGAACGTTCGATCCCATCACCATGCACGCTGTTATGGGGAACAAAATAAGTCTCCATCCAGCACAATCTACACTAGAAGAACGAAATCTCCATTATTTTGTTTTTATGAGTGTGACGTCACATAGTGACAAAAAAGGAACTGCCCAATAGGACTTTTTCTCTAGTGGCAACACACCTGAGCGTGAAAAGAATAGTAAAGACGACGAACTTAAGATCGGACTTGAGGATAAAAATATGTATACCATTAAATGAAAATTGAAACTGAAGATAAAAGAAACATTTTAGTCGGCAACCATGGTTACGGTTAGCATTTACTCTCAGCAAGGAGGGGCTCTAAGGTCGATTCCTGGTGGATTCACTTCTGGGCAGGTTTTACTCTTAGACCATTTAACTACAAAGAATAATTTGTATAACTTACCAAAGTTTCACAACTGTTGCATGTGTTGATAATCTCATAAATCATCAAAAATAACATTATTGCTTGACACAGAGAAACCAATATAAACACCATTACGAAATATATTGGAAGCACATAAATTTCAGTTTGTATCAACAGTAAATATCCATTAATCAAGAAGTTTCCAAACGTAAGTGCTAAAATCATTAAATTTTTTGTTGAAAAACAATCATTCACAAGAGAAGAACTTTCGCAGATCTCTACATAAGCTTTCCAAAGTACATGTATTATTTTTAATCGTTTCGCACTTTTTTCGATATTTGCACTTGTAATGTTGATTATTTCATCTTTCATAATACGAACTACTTTCATCTGGTTTTCATTGTTTAATGATGATAGTTTTTTGTTGATGCATTCAAGTTTTAAAATAACAACGTAACTCAACGATTTAAAAAGTAAAACCGTACTTGCAAGTTTAGAAGTAAGCATAAAACTACCAGACATAATAAAGATCGATGAATATGGATCTTCGGATGAATGATTAACTAACGTCAGAAATATTGATGACAAATAGTTCACGATGAGCAAAATAAATATTCGCAGTACAATCTCTCTTTTAATTTTTGAAAAATTCACTTTAATTTTTAAATCATTAAATAGTTTAATAATATTTTGATATGAATTGATTGCTTGAACTAATTTTGATTTTTTCATAAAGCTCTCAAAGTTTATATACATACAAGGGAATATTGTAGAAATAATAAGGAAAATTAGATTTTGTAACTCTTTCAATTTATCTCCCATTTCTCTTTTCATAAAATATATAATATATAATTCATAAACCACCAAATAGACAAGCAAAGAAACAATTATTTTAATTTGACATCTTTCTTGATAAAAAAGAAACTGAAACGGTGCGGCAGTTGTTATTTTTGAAAGAAATAGAATGGATAATAAAGCTTGTTGGATATTATTTGCTCTGAAAATATATTTTCCCAAATTATTCATTATTTAATATAATTATTTAACAATGAATGATTCACTAAGTATTTATATTTATGAAATAATCGTTTACACGTTTATAAAATGCTTTTGATGTTAAAGGAAAAACTTTATGTATGAAGTAATAAACAGAACTGAGTAATTTTTTTTATTGATTTCATACCATAACCTTGATATAACAGAGCTTCTCAACTGGTGTGCCACGAGTGATTGGAAAGTGTGCTGCAGATATTGTTGGAAAATTTAAACATACTCAACATTTTTTGATGAATACTCATTATAAACAATAGTTTAATGATGGCTAATATAAATATTAAAATCGACCGTAACTATAATTATTGAATGTTTGCTTGTTTTATCTATAGACAAGTAGTTTTCGTACGTTTGTATAGTTAATATAGAAAGAGAGTTACTATATTTAGGCAGTATTTTAATTCTAATATGAATATTAATATCGACCATAACTATAATTATTAAATGTTTGCTTGTTTTAACTATTGACATGAAGTTGTCATACGTTTCTATAGTTAATATACGAGGCGTATCCAGAAAGTAAGTGTACTGAGGCTCTCACGACCGGATGGATTTTATTTTCGACATGTTGGCTACACTTCCGTGTAGCCTGACCCTTCCCCTCCGCAACGAGACCGGTTCGAGGTCACTACGTTGAGAAGTGTCGACGCAACAACACGTTTCATGAAAAATGTCAACCAATCTCCCGCCAAGTGCGAAATTTTGTAAAAAGGGAAGAGTTTTTGAGGCGCTGCAAACTCCATGGAGATGAATTTCTCCGTTCCATCGTTACTGGAGATGAAACTTGGGCTGCACACTAGACGCCTGAAACCAAAAGGCAGTCTCAACAGTGGCGCCACACCTCTTCACCCTCGGCCAAAAAGTTCATAACCACAATTTCAGCCAAGAAAATCATGGCATCCGTGTTTTGGGACTGTCAAGGCACAATTTTAATTGAATATATGCCTCAAGGGGAAACCATCAACTCTGCAAGATACTGTGAGACCCTAAAAAAATTGCGGAGGGTGATTCAGAACAAGAGGAGAGGCATGTTGACAAAGGGAGTCTGCCTGCTGCACGACAATGCAAGACCACACACGGCCAACGTCACGAAGGAACTGCTCGCCTCGTTTAAATGGGATGTCCTGAACCATCCCGCGCATTCCCCTGACCTAGCACCTTCAGATTACTATCTCTTTACCTCCCTGAAGCTGCACATGGGTGGAAAAAGGTTTTCAACCGACGAAGAGGTAAAGGAGGAGGTGGAAAAGTGGACGGAGGGGTTGGCGGGAAACTACTTCGAGGAAGGCAACAAAAAGTTGATACCCCGCTTCACCACCTGCATTGAGAGGAATGGCGACTATGTCGAAAAATAGCTTACATATGTACTACGGTAACCACGTAATTTTTTTGTTTAAATAAAAAAAATTGTATGTTTCTGTAGTTAATATATAAAGTAAGTTTCTATATTTTGGCAGTGTTTTAATTCTAATTTAAATATTAATATCGACCATAACAATTGATATTGATTGCTTGCATGTCTTACCTGTTGACATCTAGTTTTCACATATCACAAACAATATAAAATTGGTGTTGTTAAACTTAAGGTTAACATTTCAACTATTAAAATCATTGTATCAAGATTAACATTTCAACTATTAATATCATTGTATTAAGATTAACATTTCAACTATTAATGTCATTGTATCAAGTTTAACATTTCAACTATTAATATCATTGAATCAAGATTAACATTTTAACTATTAATATCATTTTTATGGTTGAGTATTGTTAATATTATTATCATCAGATAATTAAATTAATGTTCTATGGTTTAATTAAATAAATAGGTATATATATATTATATAAAAAAAAAAAAGAACTTTGTGCTCAGAATATATGCGCAACTGCCAGAGGCAACAATGTGAGAGACAAGCAGCAGAGGAAACTAATGGAATGTTTCAGAATAAGGTGAAACAAGTGCTTAAAAAATTGTATTTAATTTTATATTATATTCATGAAATAATTGTGAGATATGTAATTTAAGTTCATTGTTAAACCGGTGTATTAATAAAATATGAATTTTAATATACTCAGTTTTCTTGAGTAAATGTTGAAAAGTTTTGGAATGTAAAATCTTATTTTAATAAATAAATTATGTGCCTGTTTGTATTATCAAATCTAATACATTACAGTCCCAATTATCAGGACAACGGTAAGAAAAGTAAAATACAAATGTAACACTGGAAAGATATTTGGAAAGGAAGATGATAGAAAAACAGGAAAATATGCTATGTCACTGAAGGGAGATGTAATGTTTTTACTATTCACTTTTGCATGTCAACGATGGTGCAAGTCTTATATAAGCTGGTTCCAGAGTCTTACAGCAAGAACATTAAAATACGACAATCCTTATTAGTGAAAGACGATACATGCTAGCTTCAGACAATACATGCAAGGGTAAAATGATGTGTGATAAAATTGACGACCTGCATGACCTAGTTGGTAAGGGGCTTGCCTTTCAGCCTGAGGGTTGCTGGTTTGATTTATGTTGATACCTGATTTTTTTAAACCAGTTTCAGTATCTTATATGTTTATAGCAGGGCTGTGGAGTCGGAAAAAAAACACGACTCCGACAAAAAAGCTCAATTTTATCAGGTTGTTTCCTACCTTTGCATATAGCCATTTTTTCATGTTATAGGGATAAAAATAAAACAAGATCAAACTTTAATAATTATTTATTAGAATTTAATAGAATTTATTCTTAAAAACAACATTGCTTCTATTAAATCTGTATTCGTAGAGGCTCTCAAATCAGAATTGAGAATTTTAAGAGCGGAAAATAACCACTCTACGGATACTTGGGTTGGCGGTAATGCTGTAACGATCAATGCTGAATCTTTTACGATTTTTAGATACCGCTGTATTGCCATTTCAACATTTAACTTATAAGTTCGGTCAATTTTTTCCATTATTTTCAATGCATCATAAAATTCAATTTTAAATTTTGAAATAGTCTCCTTCATCTATATTGGGACTGTGATTCAAACAAGGATGTTTTAGTTTATCTTGTTCATTGAGATATTTTTCAAAATCGTCTTCAGATTCAGCGGTGTCGGATGAAGATGATGATACTTCGTGTACGCTGCCTGCTGTCGTCTCTTTTTCTAATCGAAGGCCTTTCATACGAACGGTTAATTCAAACAGAGCGTTTTTAGCTCTATTTATTTGTTCTTCGGTCAATATGGATCGAACCATGAGGTTAACATAGATCCCAGCCAACAGAATTTTCTTTCGGCGTGAGAAAGAAGGAGACATTTTCGTAGACTTTATGCATTAAATGGATCTCGGGGATTCACCATATCGGCGCGACTTGCGCCTGCAAGTTTAATATTCGTGCACAATACACATTCATTATAATAATTAAAAAAAATGTATTTTAAATTTTAACGAAAAAGTAGTCGGAGTCGCTCGTTTTTTACGACTCCTACTCCGACTCCGACTCCGGCCCAAACACCGCGACTCCGCGACTCGGACTCCGACTCCACAGCCCTGGTTTATAGAGAGAAGTGTGTGCGATGTATGGGTTAATTCAGAAAAACTGTAGCAGGTTGATGGGTTCTGTTATCTGTACAGTATGTTTACGTGTGAGGTGCAATTTAAAGAAACATTGAAAGAAGGGTAGCAACAGGAAACAAGGTAAATGGTGTAATTAATTTTATATACAACAACCGTGCAATATCAATATTACCAAAAATGATAATACGTACCAGAGTTTGACATTGAGTTTAATAGAAAATTGTGCATGACGAGATGTATGAATGCGGAGACGATGACAGTTGTGTGCTTGGATAGAAGAGTTTGGAAATCTGTAATCTCTGCCTATCCTGCATGGGACACGGCGTAATGAAATGTATGTATGTTTCAATTTGATTATCACTTATAGCCTCTTTAACATATTTCTTGTTGGAAGAGATTGCCATATGGCGACAAACCCGCTAAGTTGTGCTGTGAACAGCGAAAGTGTAATACAAATGTAGTATAAAAATATTCAGACAATTGGGTCTCTACTGTATTTTAATAAACAATTAGATATTTTTTCAATTAAGAAATTAATTTAAATAATAAATGAAATTGAAATTTAATTTCTTTTACCTCCAAAAAGGTATTTAAAATAGGTCTATTATTGAAATTATTAAAATATTGATTTGTAAATGTGAAATCAAGTACTGAAGATAGCCAGAGAAACTTCTGTGGAAGTGTGTTTTATAATTATTCCATGTCTAGTCGCAAACCAAAGGAAGCAATTTTAGTAAATTGGTTTATCTGTTTTATTTACCAGGCCCACATGATAAATTATCACTTGTCATTATTTGGAGTTTGATTTAATTTTCTCTCTTTATGTTTGCAATGAATTAGGGATTGTGAGTGTCTGTGTGTGAGACAGTGTGTACATTTATATTTCCTAACAATTGTATTAACTTGACAGTCTGGCAAAAGACACAAAATTATCCAGTTTCTCCCCATTAAACTATGTAACTTCTACTCAGGATATTATATCACATAATAAAATAATTTATTTACCAGTTGGTTAAAAACCTGGTAACTGTCTGGTGGCATGGTGCTGCCTAAAGGAATATCCAGGTTAAAATACCCACTAAACCTTGGTTTGTCAAAAGAAAACTGTCCAAACTAATTGTGTCTGTCATATGCAGGATAAGAATGGACCACTGTCTGATAGGAAGCCACCTCTATCCATCTTAAAGAAAGTCCTACATGCACATGAGAGGAGACCCTCGATCATGGTTTTTTTAAGTGTTCTCTATGCACCACATATAATCTTCCCTCGATTATAAATATCTCTCGTCCATTCAACATTTCACACTTAATTCTCAATCAATTTATGGTCATATATCTGAGTTTGATGTCTAAAACTTCTTAAATATTTATTACTACAGTAGTTAATTACATATTCTCACATTATTTTGTTTCCTTTAAATTGTTTTTGGCAAAAATCATCCTCTTAATACCATGGAACGTTCGATCTCACCACCATACACGCTGTTATGGGGAACAAAATAAGTCTCCATCCAGCATGATCTTCACTAGAAGAACGAAATCTCCATTACTTCGTTTTTATGAGTGTGACGTTACATAGTGATCAAATAGGAACTGCCTAAAAGGACTTTTTCTCCTGTTGCAACACATCTGAGTGTGAACAGAGTAGTAAAGACGACGAACTTAAGGTCCGACTTGAGGATAAAAATATGTATTCCATTAAATCAGAATTAAAACAGCAAGATAAAAAAACATTTTAGTCGGCAACCGTGGTTAAGGTTAGCATTTACTCTCAGCAAGGAGGGGCTCCAAGTTCGATTCCTGGTGGATTCACTTCTGGACTGGTTTTACTCTTAGACCGTTTTACACTTAGACTGTTTTAACTACAAAGAATAATTTTGATAACTTACCAAAGTTTCACAACTGTTGCATGTGTTGATAATCTCATAAATCATCAAAAATAACATTATTGCTTGAGACAGAGAAACCAATATAGACACTATTACGAAATATATTGGAAGCACAGTATTTTTAGTTTGCATCAACAGTATATACCAATTGATCAAAAAGTTTCCAAACATAAGTGCTAAAATCATTAAATTTTTTGTTGAAAAACAATCATTCACAAGAGAAAAACTTTCGCAGATCTCTACATAAGCTTTCCAAAGTAAATGTATTATTTTTAATCGTTTTGCACTTTTTTCCGTATTTGCACTTGTATTGTTGATTATTTCATCTTTCATAATACGAACTACTTTCATCTGGTTTTCATTGTTTAATGATGATAGTTTTTTGTTGATGCATTCAAGTTTCACAATAATAACGTAACTCAACGATTTAAAAAGTAAAACCGTACTTGCAAGTTTAGAAATAAGCATTAAACCACCGGATATAATTAAGATCCATGAATATGGATCTCCGGATGAATGATTAACTAATGTCAGAAATATTGCTGAGGAGAAGTTGACAATGAGTAAAATAAATATTCGCAGTAAAATCTCTCTTTTAATTTTTGAAAAATTCACTTTAATTTTTAAATCATTAAATATTTTAATAATATTTTGATATGAGTTGATTGCTTGAACTAATTTTGATTTTTTCATAAAGCTCTCAAAGTTTATATACATACAAGGGAACATTGTAGAAATAATAAGGAAAATTAGATTTTGTAACTCTTTCAATGATATTCCCATTCCTCTTTTCATAAAATATATAATATATAATTCATAAACCACCAAATAGACAAGCAAAAAAACAGTTATTTTAATTTGACATCTTTCTTGATAAAAAAGAAACTGAAACGGTGCGGCAGTTGTTATTTTGGAAAGAAATAGAATGGGGCATAAAGCTTGTTGGATATTATTTGCTCTGAAAATATATTTTCCCAAATTATTCATTATATAATATAATTATTTAACAATGAATGATTCACAAAGTATTTATTTTTTTGAAATAATCTTTTACACGTTCAGAAAATGCTTCTGATGTTAGAAGAAAAACTTTAAGTGTAAAGTAATAAACAGAACTGAGTAATTTTTTTGATTGATTTCATACCATTACCTTGATATAACAGAGCTTCTCAACAGGTGTGCCACGAGTGATTGGAAAGTGTGCTGCAGATATTGTTGTAAAATTTAAACATACTCAACATTTTTGCTGAAGACTCATTATAAACAATAGTTTAATGATGACAACTGACTTACAGATATATTCAAACATCCGAATGAACTAAAATTAAATATGCAAGGAGTAAATGAAAATATAGTAACATGTACTGATAAATTCAATAAATTTAAATCTTAGCAAATTCTTTAGAAAAATGAAGTTAATAACTATCTTTCTATATTTCGGCAGTGTTTTAATTCTAATATAAATATTAATAACGACAATAACTATAATTATTGAATGTTTGCTTGTTTTATCTATTGACATGTAGTTGTCATACATTTCTATAGTTAATATAGAACGAGAGTTATTATATTAATATAGAACGAGAGTTATTAATATAGAACGAGAGTTATTATAATCTCCATGGATCTTCCTCGAATAACAACCAGAGGAAGACCAAGGAATTCATGGGTGGTGCAAAGAGATAACCTGAGGCAGAGGCACGGCCTGGGGGACGTAGTCCGGGACAGAAGAGCATACAACCTGAGGACGAGGAGAGCTGACCCCAACAGTCTTCGCAGACAATGAGTTGGGATGGAGCCAGGGAGAGAGAGAGAGTTATTATATTTCGACAGTGTTTTAATTCTCATATGAATATTAATATCGACCATAACTATTCATATTGATTGTTTGCATGTCTTATCTGTTGACATCTAGTATTCATATATAACAAACAATATAAAATTGGTGTTGTTAAACTTAAGGTTAACATTTCAACTCTTAATATCATTGTATCAAGATAAACATTTCAACTATTAATATCATTGTTATGGTTTAGTATTGTTAATATTATTATCATCAGATAATAAAATTATTGTGTTCTATGGTTTAATTAAATCAATACGAATGTATTAAAAAAAATAACATTGTGCTAAGAATATATGCGCAACTGCCGGAGTCAACAATGTGAGAGACAAACAGCAGAGGAAACTAATGGAATGTTTCAGAATGCAGGTGAAACAAGTGTTTAAAAAATTGTATTTAACTTTTTTTTTATATCCATGAAATAATTGTGAAATATGTAAGTTAAGGTCATGTATTAATAAAATATGAATTTTATTACCAGTGTATTAACCCTGAGAGATTGGCGCGCTGCTATAGCAGTGGAAGAAATTGGTTCTACCCTTGTATTCTAAATGAATATCATTCATTTAGAATACAAGGGTACATATTCTAAAATATATTTATGTTGTAAAAATATATTTTTTTTGTTTTTTTGTTGTTTAAAATAAATATTTATCACGAACGTCCGAATCGTAAATATATCTCAGCACTAGATAGACAATTATATTTTTTTCTCGTAGCGCTCTCAGGGTTAATAAGATATGAATTCTATTTATTATACCCAGTTTTCTTGAGTAAATATTGAGAAATATGTGAGTATTGCCGGAGGCAACAATGTGTACTGCCGGAGGCAACAATGTGAGAGACAAACAACAGAGGAAACTAATTGAATGTTTCAGAATACAGGTGAAACAAGTGCTTAAAATTGTATTTAATTTTTTTTTATATCCATGAAATAATTGTGAAATATGTAAGTTAAGGTCATTGTTAAACCGGTGTATTAATATAATATGAATTTTAACATAGTTTTCTTGAGTAAATATCGAAAAGTTTTGGAATATAAGATCTTATTCTATGGAAAAAATTATGTGCCTCCTTGTATTGTCAAATTGTCAAATCTATCACATTACAGTCCCAATTATCAGGACAAAGGTAACAAAATTAAAATACAAATGTTACAAGATCATCGATAGTTGAGAGAATGAAAAGTTATTTGGAAAGGAAGATGATAAAAAAACAGGAAAAATATGCTATGTCACTGAAGGGAGATGTAATGTTTTTACTATTCACTTTTGCATGTCAACGATGGTGCAACTCTTATATAAGCTGATTGTAGAGTCTTAACAGCAAGAACATTAAAATACGACAATCCTTTTAATAGTTCGGAAATTCTAGGATGAGTCCTGTGACAGCTCACAAATTTGCCCCAATACAACCTTATGTAATGTATTTACTTAAATAACTTGCTATTTATTAGAATTGAGGCTTATGTTAAAGTTGATAAAATAATTAAAATTACTGAACATCATTACAAGGTTGTATTGGGGCAAATTTGTGAGCTGTCACAGGACTCATCCTAGAATTTCCGAACTATAGTGTAAGACGATACATGCCAGCTTCAGACAATACATGGAGGGGTAAAACGATGCATGCAGGTGTAGATATGTGATAAAATTGACGAATTCCATGATCAAGTTGGTAAGGCCTTCCAGCCTGAGTTCCAGGTTATGGCTTCGATTAATGTGATGCCTAATTTTTTTTTAAAGCATTTCGGTCTTGTTTTCACTAAATGCAGCTTCAACCTATGTTTGGTTCATTAGAGGTTACCACATGACAATAAACCCGCCATGTTAAACTGTATACAGCAAAATTGCAATACAAAATGTGGAATAAAAAAAAATATTGGACGATTGTATCTCTACTGTATTTTAATGAACAATTAGACATTATTTTTTTGTTAAGTAATGAATTTGAATAATAAATTAAATTGAAATTTAATATCTTTTATCTACAGAATAATATGAAGAATCGGTCGATTATTGAAATTATAAAAATATTGATTTGTTGTGAAATTAAGTAGTGAAGATAGCCAGAGAAACTTCTGTGGAAGTGTGTTTTATGATTATTCCGTGTCTATAGTTCGGAAATTCTATGATGAGTCCTGTGACAGCTCACAAATTTGCCCCAATACAACCTTGTAACGATGTTCAGTAATTTTAATTATTTTATCAACTTAAATATAAGCCTCGATTCTAATAAATAGCAAGTTATTTAGGTAAATACATTACATAAGGTTGTATTGGGGCAAATTTGTGAGCTGTCGCAGGATTCATCCTAGAATTTCCGAACTATAGTACTGTACAAGTGTAGTATTGTACAAGTGTAGTACTGTACAAGTGTAGTACTGTACAAGTGTACAAATGTAGTAAACCAACCAACCTTGTAACGATGTTCAGTAATTTTAATTATTTTATCAACTTTAATATAAGCCTCGATTCTAAAAAATAGCAAGTTATTTAGATAAATACATTACATAAGGTTGTATTGGGGCAAATTTGTGAGCTGTCACAGGACTCATCCTAGAATTTCCGAACTATAGTACTGTACAAGTGTAGTAGTGTACAAATGTTGTAAACTACAAATACAAATATAGAATGACACAAATATAGTAACGAACAAGTAGACCACTGAACAAATGTATTACCGTATAAATGAAGTATTGTACAAGAGTAGTACCATAAAAATGCCGTAATATACAAATGTAGTACTGTACAAATGTAGTAAATCACAAATGTAGTACCGTACAAACGTAGTACCACACAAATGTAATACCCTACAAATGTATCGCCATACAAATGTAGTAAAACACTAATTTAGTACCGTACAAATTAATTATGTTGAAAAGAAAAGTCTCGCACAGATTTCGAGGTATTTATTCTTAAAATATTCTTATTATATACTTACATATGTTTGATTGACTATTTTTAAACAGCATAACTTAAATATGTTGAAAATAATAGATTAATATTGATTGAAATTATGTTTTATAGTTCTTTTCATAATTATGTTTTAAAAATTGTTTTCATCATATTTTACAACGAATAATGGACCTCGATACCTCCTTTAAGTATCTTAGGTCACTCATCCATAGCGATGGAGGATGTGCAGCAGATGTAACACATATAATTAGTGTGGGATGGATGAAGTTTAGATCAATGGCGGTTCTATGTGATCCGAAAATGCCAGTAAAGTTAAAAGGAAAAGTATACCAAACGATTGTCAGACCCGCACTCCTCTATGGCTCCGAATGCTGGACGATGTATAACTCTTACTCTAGGCAACTAGAAACTGCTGAAATGTGCATGCTAAGATGGTCAGCTGGTGTGTCCCTAAGAGACAAAATAAAAAGCTCACGCATTCGTGGAAGCCTAGGTGTTACAGACATCAACAGCAAGATGGAGGAGAGGTGATTGAGATGGTATGGGCACGTTGGACGCAGAGCACCCGATCACATTGTGAACCAGGCAATCTCCATGGATCTGCCTCAAATAACAACCAGAGAGGAAGACCAAAGAATTCATGGGTGGTGCAAAAAGATAACCTGATGCAGAGGCACGGCCTTGGGGACGTAGTCCGAGACAGAAGAGCATACAACCTGAGGACGAGGAGAGCTGACCCCAACAGTCTTCGCAGACAATGCGTTGGGATGGAGCCAGGGAGAAGGATGGACCTCGATACATTCTCTGTATTCCATAACTTTGGTTCTACCGTAAAAGTTTAATATTTTCAAAGCAGTTGTGATCAAAATGATTTTGTGATAATAAACCACCCTAAAAACTCTTTTCATTTTATTCTGAAAACCTTCGATTTCTTGCCCCTGTGCAGCTCCAGGCTAACTTCTTTTTAATATCCACAACACAACTTTTATAATTTACATAGTTTAACCCTTTAACGGGCATAAGCAGAAATGGGTGGCATATGCGACCACCCTTATGGTTATACTTATAAGGATTCATTTTCTTAATGAAACGTTTTTAAGTAACACAAATGTCAACTTGGCAAATGTAGTGGACGGGCAGAGGTCTTATTTAAGACGGATCGTTGTGAAGTTAGCTGCATGTTCAGTAGCAATGATCTAAACATCCGGTCAATTTATTGTCAAATATTTAAATAGGTATTATAAGTAAATCCCCATTCATTATATCTCATATAAGAATTTTATTTTCTAATACAACCTAAATTTTGATATTATTACCTAAACATTCATTGGTCACTTTTGCAGCCACCGACATGACCCCTGAAATGGGCACAGGTCTCATATGCGACCGCCTCATTTCCAAAAAAAATAATATTTTAAAACACATTTTCGAAGAAACAAAGTTGATTTGATACACATAATAATGATTTATTCAACAAAAAACTCAATATCTCAAAAATAAAAACTTGCCCTATAAAGGGTTAAATGAAAAAGTGAACCATAGAGTACAAATTAATAAAAATGCAAAAAAGAACCTCCATTTTGTGGATATATCCTCCGATATATAGTAGTAACGATAGAATCCAATACATCACACATTATTTTTTGCAATTCACTCGCCTTGATTTTTTAATAATATTCCTGGCTCATTCAGACATATTTCTTTTTATCGATATTGAAGAAGCAAGCAAGGTGAGGATATACAAGACCTGTGTCCGCCCCATAATGACATACAGCATAGAGTCCAGAGCCGACACTGTCAGAACCAAAAATCTCCTTCGAACTAGTGAAATGAAGGTACTCAGGAGTATCGCTGGCAAAACCCATCGTGAAAGAGTATGTAACACAGAAGTCCGAAGGACGTGCGAAGTTGGAGATATTGTCAGATGGGGACGACAGAGAAGAAGGTTCTGGAACGAACGTGTATCCAGAATGGCGGAACCAAGAGCAGTAAGAATGGCCAGGGACAGTATTCTCGAAGCAAGAAGACGTCCAGGACGACCTCCGAAAGACAGTTGGCAGTCGACGTCACAAGAGAGAAACAATGATGCAGGACCATAACAGGTCAACATGCCTAAAATAAGAAGATATTGAAGAAAAAAATATTTATTATTTTTGTCAAAATATTCATCCCCCTTAGCTCCCACACAATTTCCACCCTTATCCTTTACAAGTAAAAATAACGATGTAAGATACTGAGGGTATGTTTAAATTTATTTTATATCGATAACAGTTTACTGACAAAATGTCAGTCCATGGGTGCTTGACTTCATTGCATATATTGTTCCATCTCTCATTCACGGTCAGAATTTTCATGAAGGTTTATACATCATCGGGTTTGTTACACTCCAAAGAAAGTGTATTCAACAGGAAATTAGAACTAATGAAGGTTTCTCAGCGTGGTACAGCCTACCCTGGCTCCATCCTGGAAGATGACCAGCCGCTCCTTGTAATAGTGCTGGATGAGTTGCGTGATGGAGAGAAAGCTCTGCTCTCCTGCCTTGCTGAAGCCCAAAGCCAAGCGGCCATCATCTCTTCTTCTGCAGCCAATGTTGTAAATTCGGCCTTGGTATATCAAGGTCACTGCGTATAGATATGGGCTCTGGAAAAAAATAATAATTGTAATATTGAGAATATCTGCTTATCTCCGTGATCAGTTTCAGAACAAGGGTGAGGTAATTGAGGCACTGGACTTAGGCGGTGTATTTAAAGAGCGCCAAAATTGACCAATAAAACAAGAAAATAGCATAAAAAAATCAAAACTTCTTTAAGATTTTGGAGAATTTGATTTGGAACAAAACTGATTTTGGTCAAGTTATTGATAATATCACTCTCAAAGACAAAGAAATAAATATATTAATGTTGGTATTTTAATTTAATTAGTTGATATTGTATTGTACAAGTATTACACTTTTGTTGTATACAGTACAACCTGGCGGCCTTATTACTACACGGCAATATCTTCTAACCTACCAGAAATATGCTAAAGAGGACTTAAACGAAACCCAGACTGGAATCCTTTTTAAAAAAATGGGTTCCAATGGGAATCGAACCCGCGATCTCCTAGTCGGGATACAAACGTCCTACCAACTAGGCCACAGAGGTCGTCATACATATTGTTGAGTTAAGTGACCGTATGTATCCAGTCCTGTAACCAGGATTTTTTTTTATTCCCTTTCTTTATTTTGGGAAAAATAATATAATTAATTATAAATTATATTTGTGTACACTCGAAATACATAACATAATACAAGATCGTTCACGAGTTATGGTGATAGAAATACATAATAAAAGATCGTTCACAAGTTATGGTGATAGAAATACATAATACAAGATCGTTCACAAGTTATAGTGATAGAAATACATAATAAAAGATCGTTCACAAGTTATGGTGATAGAAATACATAATATAAGATCATTCACGAGTTATGGTGATAGAAATACATAATACAAGATCGTTCACGAGTTATGGTGATAGAAATACATAATAAAAGATCGTTCACAAGTTATGGTGATAGAAATCGTAATAAAAGATCAATCACAAGTTATGGTGATAGAAATACATAATACAAGATCGTTCACAAGTTATGGTGATAGAAATACATAATATAAGATCATTCACGAGTTATGGTGATAGAAATACATAATACAAGATCGTTCACGAGTTATGGTGATAGAAATACATAATAAAAGATCGTTCACAAGTTATGGTGATAGAAATACATAATACAAGATCATTCACAATAAAAGATCATCTTCCTTCTTCATTAGGGCAGTAAAAATAGAATAATTTAAACATTTTAGCAAAGTTATGGTGATAGAAAAAAGAAATGTGACATATGAGTGAAAATTTAAAGATTGGAGAAAGTTGACGAATTCTGTTTGGTCAAGAACACACGCAGACAAGATAATATTGGGAGTCACAAAAACACACAGACATCAATGCATGGAAATATATCCTGAAGTATGGTGTCGTGTCCCAGATTTGTTGGATTGAAAAATTCTAGTTGTCATAGAAATAGTATCCCGAGAAGAATGTTCAAGGTATACTTAAATACTTAAGAGAAGGCTTTTTCTCAGATGATGGAAGAGTTACAAGGGATGTCAAACGACGTTTAGCAATAGGTAAAAAAGTCCAAGGGATGCTAAATTATATATACTTGAACCGAGCAGTGTTAAAATTTGTTAATAAGCCATTCCACAACAATATTTTAGTACCAACTTTGATGTATGGGAGTGAAACGTGGACGTGGAAAAAGAGTGAGAGAAGCCGAATAAATGCTGTAGAAATGCGTACATTGAGAAGAATATACAGGATGACAATGTGTGACAGAATATAGAATGAAGTAACAAGGGATGAATGTATGACAGAATATGGAATTAAGTAATAAAGGATGAATGTGTGATAGAATATGGAATGAAGTAACAAGGGATGAATGTATGACAGAATATGGAATGAAGTAACAAGAGATGAATGCGTGACAGAATATGGAATGAAGTAACAAGGGATGAATGTGTGACAGAATACGGAATGAAGTAACAAGGGATGAATATGTGACAGAATATGGAGTGAAGTAACAAGGGATGAATGTGTGATAGAATATGGAATGAAGTAACAAGGGATGAATGTGTGATAGGATATGGAATGAAGTAACAAGGGATGAATGTGTGACAGAATATGGAATGAAGTAACAAGAGATGAATGTGTGACAGAATATGGAATGAAGTAACAAGGGATGAATGTGTGATAGGATACGGAATGAAGTAACAAGGGATGAATGTGTGACAGAATATGGAATGAAGTAACAAGGGATGAATGTGTGACAGAATATGGAATGAAGTAACAAGGGATGATTGTGTGACAGATTATGGAATGAAGTAACAAGGGATGAATGTGTGACAGAATATGGAATGAAGTAACAAGGAATGAATGTGTGACAGAATATGGAATGAAGTAACAAGGGATGAATGTGTGACAGAATATGGAATGAAGTAACAAGGGATGAATGCGTGACAGCATATGGAATGAAGTAACAAGGGATGAATGTATGACAGAATATGGAATTAAGTAACAAGGGATGAATGTATGACAGAATATGGAATGAAGTAACAAGGGATGAATGTGTGACAGAATATGGAATGAAGTAACAAGAGATGAATGTGAACTTAAGGCTGAAGTGTTAATTTAAATGAACAAAAGTACATGAAATGGTTTGACGTGAAGAAAAATAATCTTAACGTACTTAGGGCATGGTGCTAGAAAGAATTATCGAGGTTTGGAGAAGTTGCTGATCTTGAGGATGACAGTGACAGTTGAGGTGACAGTTGAGGGAAAATGAGCAAGACGAAGGTATTCTATGAGATGGAGTTCTAATCTAATAAAATAAATGAGTTAACAGGATCTCTTTGAGCGCTGCATTTAACATGACCCAAGACTGGGAGAGATGGAGATAGGTGGTGACCGCAGAGGACTACGATGCAAAGCATTGAGCACACGATCAAGAAGAAAAAAGTATGTTTTCCTCATGTTTAAGCCTTATAACATATTTCTTATAAGTAATAAAAATATACTAGTAGAGTAAACCCACGGAATTTTATTGTTAAGAATTTATGCATGATAATATTCAGTGTCTTTTCGATCATGGGTTTGCGTTACGCTCAGACAGATATTGTAAATTGGCCTTCTCAGTTCACCGTTCTTCGTTTTTTACGTCGTCTTTTACTGTCCATACAGTGAAACTATGGAACCAGTTACAAACCAATGTTAGACTCGTTCCGTCCTCGGCTTGCTTTTTTTTTTTTAACCTGGCGAGTTTATTGCCATGTGGCAATCTCTTCCAACCAACCAGAAATATGTTTTTATAGGCCCTAAATGTTAACCCTGGAATCCTAATTTAAAAAATCTGGGTTCCAGCGGGGATCGAACCCGCCACCTCCGGATCGGCAGACAAGTGTCTTACCACCAGGCCACGGAGGTCGTCTTTAAGAAGCGACTGAAAAAACGTTTAATTTCTAGTCAGTAAAATAACGTGTTTCATTCCTGATTTTTCTTTTCCTTTCCTCTCCACTATCCCTTCCTTTTTCTTTGATTGATGATATATCACTTTTACTTTAACATGTATACACATATATCCATAAATTTTGCCCATATAACTTGCTTTATTTACTTTTGTCTGCTTGGTTGGAAGAGATTGCCGCTTGGCAATAAGCCCACCAGATTGTTTTTGCAATGAAGTGTTAAATTAATAAATATATTAGTACCCAAAACAATACAAGAGAAAAACTTATGAAAAACAGGAACTATTAATTTTACTAAGGGCTACTCAGTTTTCTAGTTTTATAAACAGACTTGTTTGTTTTGAAATGACACTTTGATAAAAAATTGTCTATGAAAAGATGGCGCGAATATTTTATACCAGTGTTGTGCCTTTACGAAAGGAAGACTGTTTAGGAATAAAGTAAATGATTTTTATCAAACAGAATAAAGAGAAAACATTGATGAATGATGATATAACGGTATAAGACGGATCGATTCGGTCGGCGCACAGCGTTGCCGTTCCCAGCTGTGATAGCGGGTCAGAGCGGGGCGGCGGGAAGAGCGGAGAGCGGGACTGAGAGCGGGCGGGAGCGGTCACATAGGCGAGCGAGAACGCGATACCCTACTCTGGATATAGGGTGATCAAACAAGTCTTATCAAGTCAAATAGGAAAGAAACATATCACTCTCTAAGAATCCTCAATTTTATATTATACCAAAATAGAGCGAAAGTGTGATGAAGTACTATAAATAATCTCTTTTACTTTATGGTGTAGGGACATTGATAAGGCGATCAGACGTCCAGGTTTGACTGGAACTGTCGTGGTTTTGAATCGCTTGTCTCGGCTTCCCGATATACATACACCCTTTGTGTCTAAGTCTCAAATATTCAGATAAAAATAAAATGTGTCAAAAGGTAATAACGAAAAAGATCGTGTCGCGATTTCAAAAGAAAATCCCTCTTTTACAATTATTTTATCAGTGATTATTTTTACATTGTTATTTTATACCGTTGCCATCGTAAAACGTATAGACAATAACAATAGACCGCCTAGACAGTTTCATTGCCCTCCCCTATTCTACAGTTTACTATAAATTCTATAATATCTGTTAACAAGGTCAGTTGAGTTTCGTTTTTGTCGTGGTTACACGTTATGTAATTTTTTTTTCTGCAAAAAAAGCACAAATCTGAAAATTATTCATCAACGTAAATGTGCCCAGTAAATGGATTCATAATTTGAAATGAAATTTTCGGATGGAATCATTGAACTTCTAAAATAAAAGATTTTATTTTGTTCGATTTGGTTTTGAATGTATTTTTCTCAATAATATATACTATTATGACTTATATAAGCGGATTAAATGCTGTAGTAATGCTTGAATTGAGAATAATACATGGGGTGACAATGTATGACAGAATACGGAATAAAGTGATTAGGGATGAATGTGAACTTAAATGACTGATGTGTTGAATAAGATGAAAAAGAGTACGCTGAAATGATTTGGGCATGTGGAACGAATAAAACAAATATAAATTAAGAATGAGAGGGGAAAGCGTGTGAGAGGAAAACTAACGAAAGAATGGTTGGATCAAGTGAATATTTTTAAGGAAGGAAACGTAGAAAATGTGAGAAATCGTAAAATTTGTACGGAAGGAGCTAACGATAGATGTCGTGGTAGGAACGTTTGTCACTTTTTCCTCTCTGCCTACCCCGATAGAGAAATGGCTTGATGTTTTGTGTATATGTACTACTACATATATGAAATAAATCATTTGTAAAGTAGTGGAAGCTGTATATTACTACTGTATACTTATATTCGTATGTGAAACAAATTGTAAGGGGGGGCTATTTGTCCGGCAGTGCATTTTAAAAATTTGGTCATCTTATCATAGACATGAACTACGAAGAGCGAATAAGCTAGAAACTTTCGAAATGTAGAATCGTCGGAGATTGCTCAAAATCTCTAGATGTCATCATATCTCAAACACCAAGGTACTACGCCGAGCAGATGTAGAACGAGAGTTCTCAAATACCATAAAATGCTAAAGAATTGTCTGGTCACATATCGAGAGGAAAAAATACCACTTCCTAATATTTACATTGATAAGCAAAATTGAGAGTCGATGTGGAATTGGGCACCTGTTTTGGTAACGCGATATTCGCAATTGGACAGGTATCAAGACAGTTGAGGAACTGTTCCGTGACATCAAAGACAAATATATTTTCTCAAGAGTTATTGCCAGTGTCGGGGGGCTGGATGCAGCACATGAAAAAAATGCGGCGGTCGATTTCAGTCGCACTTGGCATATTCCATTTCGGCTCAAATAAACATTTTACATCAACTAAGAATCCACTAGGAATCAAGCTCGGAATGTCAGAAGTGCCACGTATTCGCCTTTGAACTGTTTTTTTTTACATTGTGACTTTTTCATTTGTACTTATTACAAGTGATGGATAGCTTGTTCGGAGTTTCGGTCCGATGGTAGGACACCTTACTCCTTCATCGGATAAGTGTACTTATTGTGTAACCGACGATTAGTAGTTGCCATAAATTAACCAAAAATATATTTCTTTTGAAAACTATCGGTTGATAAAATAATGTGGAAAAAATAATTGTTTTTTTTTTAACAAGAAAGTCTTCAAAGACTGCTTAATAAACAGACTAAAGAAAGAAAAAATATTTTTTATTTAAAAGGAAATCAAGAAAAATAGGTTACATTACTGTATATCGTTAGTAACTATTCCGTTTTAGAAACTAATGGCACGGACAGTGAAGGGTGTTGTAATAATAAAGATTCATTTATTGAGAAAATTACATCTGCATGATCACTGCACAAGTTCATAATCGGGAAAACGCTCAACGTATTCAGATAATTATGAAGGGTACCTATTTATACGAAGCTTTTAAAATATATTTTCTATTACATATATTATATACTCGTACATCGCCATTTCCCTGTTGTGTAGGCAGAGAGGATAGAGTACAATACTTGACCTTTTCTACTTCTATAATGTTCTCATACATCTCCTACTACTATATTTCTCTGATTATTTTACATTTCCTTTTTTCAAAACATTAATTTTATCCAACTATATTTTCCCCCGTTTTCCTCTACACACCTTGCACTCACATTTACACTGTATATTTGTTTTTCTTAATTATTTTGTTCTACATGCCACAAAAAAAAGATACATCTAGTTAAGATGAATGAATATTTTTGAAAATTTCGACGCGTTAAGTATTATGTTCAGTTCGATATCTTCCCCACCCATGCTATGGGGGACAAAATAAATCCGTATCCAGCGCGATATACTCTAGAACAGCGGTCGCCAAATTTTAGAACATCATGGACCAATAAAATCATAATTTTAAATCCCGCTGACCACTAATAGGATTTTTAGTGTTAAATACAATATATTTAGAAAAAAGTGTTCAAAGAACACATAAAATATATGTAGTTAATAAAATACAACTATTAATTGTAACCAAATTATAAAAGCTTTATTAACCTTCCCGCAACCATAATGTAACATTCGTGGTAAGAGGAGCTTAAAAAAATAATATATCACTTAATAGGCTGTGTATCAATTTCATATTTTACATATTTGTTGCGACGGGGGCGTGGGCAGAGAATAATATTACCTATAAAATATATAGAGAAGAGCCGCACTGTGAAACATTAGAAGAGTGCGAAACGAGGCGAGAGTAAGACAAAACATGTGCAATGCAACTAGCTCTACACGTCTTACGAGATTGTCATGATTTCATACATCTTGCATCGTTTATCCGTGCAAGTTACTTATTTTTCCGGGTTGGTTTGCTGTGGATTAAAATATGCAAATAATGTCCACATTTCTCTGCGGACCAGCGAAATTTCCACCACTCTGGCGACCGCTGCTCTAGAAAACGGAAATCTTCTTTATATAATATGAGCGCGATTCGTGGCGAAGAACGAACTGCCCAAATCAACTGCTTTCCCGACGGCGACACATCTGAGTGAATTCTTTAAGTTCATCACAGGAGAAAAAAAATAACTGGCAGTGCTTTGATATAACTATAAAATGGCTTATACGTGGAGTTCAAACAGCCCAGCAAGTTGTAAGTACTTCCTCAGAAAACTTCGAATGTATTAATACTATTCTTTGACGTTCCTAGATTGCAATAGTCAACCGGCACGATGTCCCGATGTAAGGCTGAATGTGGCAATTATGTAAGATTTTCATTCCAACCAGATGTACAATAGTAAAGTATTTTCCTGATCACCCGTTAGTATAAGAGCGGATAGCAAAGAGACTAGGCGTCGCGTTGTACAAAGCGTTCTGTATAGCGGCGAGTGTAAACGTCATGGAAATGTTTTTTCATATAATTTCACGTTTAAAAACTTTATTTTCTAAAAAGTGTTACAGTTTCAATATATAATATAATACTTTAAAACTATTTGTGAAAACGTGAATTGGTTTAATTAGTGAATTTTCAAGTAAATCCCATTGTTTCTCGTATTGGCATGGATGTGTTTATATAAGTTGATATACCTAATATAACAGTTACGACATATACACGTACTTTTACAGTTCAATCAAAATAATACTCGCGTACGAATCGTTCAATGAAAATAATTGATTTTAAATATAAATCATTTATAATGAAATTGCTTTAAAAGTAATCAAATATTTTTGAATGTATAATCATTACATAAATGAAATTAATTCCCATTAATACATTGAACAGAAAATATGACAATTCTCTCCTGTGACATGAAATCAAATTAATTACATAGACATTTTTTGAATGACAAAAGTGTAGTTTTTTTTTATATATTTGGCTGTAAAAAAAAAGCTATAACATGCCATTTAAATTGTAGATAAACTATTTAAACTGCATATGAATGTTTTTTTCAAGTGTTATTTTATTTGTTTATATAATTATCTATATCAGTGCTATTCAAACGGTGGTTCCCGAATCATTGCTGGTCCTCGAACAGTTTATTACTGGGCCGCAACGAGTTTTCACTTAAAAACCATAATTTTATATATAACGTTAATAAAACGAATTCAATACTTTTTCTATTATTAAAAATAAGTTTTTAAAATGATTTTAGTAAGACCCAGGTTAGACAATCAGCGAAGAATAAGCAAGTTCACGTATTATTTTTTTATGGTTATGTTTGTATACGTATTGAAGCATGTGCGGCGGCCGTGGTCTAACGATTAGCAATCGTGCTAATTAAGCAGACGCCACAGGTTCTATTCCAGGCGGATTCACTTTCGGATTGTTTTTACTCTAAGACATATTTGAGTTTGTTTTTATATAACTATTTGCCGAAATATGTATAACGCTAATAAGCGATACAAAAATAGCGCTGTATAAAATGACTTAGCGAAATGTTGTAGATTAAACCTGCCGAATGCGTATGGATCGAGTAAGGTTTAAGTGTTTACATAATGTTTTTTTTTTATTTCAATAAAAAAATATTTACAAAAACAAAAACTATATAAAAAACCCATCTTAAAAATAATAAACCGGCCCCTATGTGACACTGAAAGATACGAGTTATAGATACGAGATACGAGCTATATACCGGTTCATCCCACAATAAGGTTTGAGTAGCACTGAACTTGGTAATAATAATCTGCAGATTAATGGAAATTCGCACATCAACGTTAAATATTTATATAAATATTCACTCATCTTCAGGGGAGCACAAACAAAACGTCTTGTTTGTGCTCTCCTGAAGATGAGGTGAAAACCTTGAAACCGGTAGGGTATACCGTTACAAAAATTGGAATAAACAGTGTTTGATAAAACAAATTACAATGTCTTTAAACCTCCACAATGTTAATGCCTTAACTATTATATAAATAATAAATTAGAAGTGTTTTTTAATTTATTTTTATGTTTTTATATTAACTCGTTAATTCTACATGATAATTTATCACGACTGCAGCCGCTTCCTTCCTATCCTCACACTCGAAGATTTTTTATTTGATTACACTAATTAAGAGTGCGGCAGAAATAGCTCCCTGTTTTAAAAAGTTAATTATCATAAATGTTTTGCAGAATTTTCTTTAACAATGTGAGAGAAAAAATAATTTCATTTATTTATCTTGTTTTAAAAGTTACACCATTCAAATTCCGATCTTAATTTTTTATACATATATACGTACAGTACCCGGCGGTAAGTATTACACATCGGGCTTAAGAACGTGACTGTCGGCCATAATCGGCTAACTTCGGCTTTGTAGAACGTCGTCTCTGTCATTCATACACGTGTTCCGTCGCGATTTGTCAGTCAATCGTGCGACAGAGACGACGCTCTACAAAATCGAAGTTAGCCGATTATGGCCGACAGTCACGTTCTTAAGCCCGGTGTGTATTACTTACTGCTAGGTACTGTACATACATACCATCACGCCATTTCCCTGTTGGAGCAGGCAGAGAGGACACAGCGCCAGACTCTAAGATCTCGTCACACATCCTTAGCATCTTCTACATCTATACACCTCATACAACTTTGCGATTTGTCAGACTTTTTACATTTCTTTTTTTCAGAATATCATTCACTTGATTCAACCATACTTTCCAGCCAGATCCAAATGTCTTCCACTCACATTAGCACTATATATTTGTTTTTCTTAGCTTTTATTCATCCGTTCCACATGCCCAACCCATCTCAGCTTGTTCTTCTTCATCTTACTTAACACATCATCCTGAAGTTCACATTCATTCTTTATCATTTCATTCTATATTTTGTCATTCATTTTCATCCCATGTATTCTTCTCAATGCACATATTTATATAGCATTTATTCAACTCCTATCAGAAAATGATCATGCGAGTGTAAAAATAGGAAGGTGTCGACTGTGGCTCTAAGTTAAGAACTTCTCCGAATTTGCTTGTATTGTAAGGGAAAAGTTGATATGAAAACATATTTTAAAAATACTTTTTTTTTTTTTTTTAATTGTGATCAGTGGTGTTACTGAAAATCCAGTCAATTGACTGGGACTCCGTTCCACTAGTATGGACACAGAAGTTCTGATAAGTGAGGTGTGCAAGAGGAGGGTGTTGTGGGACAAGAAAAGCAAGCAACACCACAACAGGTACATGCTGATGAAGGCCTGGAGCGAGGTGGCCAGTTTTATGGATTGCTCTGGTGAGATTCCTGTTAACGTTTTTTCGCACTACTTTATCTAAAATACTTAACATTGTCTCCACTACACGTGTTCCTACCTCACATCTCGAGCTTTATACTGCCATAGTGAAAAATGTTGTAATTTTTTTAAGTTGTAGAGTAGAATAGCGAAAATTGACCACTTCGCCATGGCAAAGTTGTCTACGAACAAGCCTGAATCAAAACTGAACTCCGAAAAACCTTTATATACCCTATACGAAGAACGAAAGCCTCGAAACATATTTCACAAAATTCATAAATTTATTTTATGATTATAAACAAACCGAAACATATTTGACAAAATTCTTTAATTTATTTTATGATTATAAACAAACCGAAACATATTTGACAAAATTCTTTAATTAACTTTATGATTATAAACAAACCGAAACATATTTGACAAAATTCTTTTAATTTATTTTATGATTATAAACAAACCGAAACATATTTGACAAAATTCTTTAATTTATTTTATGATTATAAACAAACCGAAAAATATTTGACAAAATTCTTTAATTAATTTTATGATTATAAACAAACCGAAACATACTTGACAAAATTCTTTAATTTATTTTATGATTATAAACAAACCGAAACATATTTGACAAAATTGTTTAATTTATTTTATGATTATAAACAAACCGAAACATATTTGACAAAATTCTTTTAATTTATTTTATGATTATAAACAAACCGAAACATATTTGACAAAATTCTTTTAATTTATTTTATGATTATAAACAAACCGAAACATATTTGACAAAATTCTTTAATTTACTTTATGATTATAAACAATCCGAAACATATTTGACAAAATTCTTTTAATTTATTTTATGATTATAAACAAACCGAAACATATTTGACAAAATTCTTTTAATTTATTTTATGATTATAAACAAACCGAAACATATTTGACAAAATTCTTTTAATTTATTTTATGATTATAAACAAACCGAAACATATTTGACAAAATTCTTTAATTTATTTTATGATTATAAACAAACCAAATAAATAAGTAAATTTTGGCCCACCTATATCATGAGATCTATTCTGCCTGAAGAGAGCCTTAGGATAGAAGGTAGAAATACGTGTAGCGGGGATAACTGTAATTAGTTGAATACCAAAATAATTTATTGTTAAATATTCTAATGTGGAATGCCACAAAGTTAATGTCGAAACGTTGGATAAATTAATAATAGTAAATTTATTTCTGAAAAAGAAAGAAAATTTGCAATATTTCTTATGATGATCTCTTTGAGTTACAAAAACTACAATAATTTTTTATACAAAACATGAACGTAAAATTAGAAACTTAACACCATAAAAATCTAAACAAAAACTTGATTAATCCTCCTTAAATAAATACCTTGACCACTGCACTAATGCATTCCCGACATATCACAGTTGTAAAGGGTATAATTTCTCTGATTAGACATTACAATTGTTTACTTTTTATTGTTATTCTTTACTTGTTGTAAATTATGGCTAAAGTAAAAATACGAATCATGGGTGATGATGATATAGATGCCTCATTATAGCGCTCCCTACAAACGCCACTTAAAACTCTCGAAACTAATACATATGTCATATTAAAGTGCTTCCTGCAAATGCCACACCAAGGCGTTCGAAACTGATACAGATGCTACATTAAAGCGCTTCTAACAAACGTCACTTAAAACTCTCGAAACTAATACATATGCCATATTAAAGCGCTTCCTGGGAATGCCATACTAAGGCGTTCGAAACTGATACAGATGCTACATTAAAGCGCTCCCTACAAATGCCACTTAAAACTCTCGAAACTAATACATGTGCCATATTAAAGCGCTTCCTTCAAATGCCACACTAAGGCGCTCGAAACTGATACAGATGCCACATTAAAGCGCTCCTAACAAACGCCACTTAAAACTCTCGAAACTAATACATATGCCATATTAAAGCGCTTCCTGCGAATGCCACACTAAGGCGTTCGAAACTGATACAGATGTTACATTAAAGCGCTCCCTAGAAACGCCACTTAAAACTCTCAAAACTAATACATATGTCATATTAAAGCACTTCCTGCAAATGCCACACTAAGGCATTCGAAACTGATAAAGATGTCAAATTAAAGCGCTTCCTTCAAATGCCACACTAAGGCGCTCGAAACTGATACAGATGCCATATTAAAGCGCTCGAAAAATAATGAAGATTCAATTGTATTATAGAGTATCAAATAATGAAGATTAGAGCGAAGTAAACTACTGTAGCATCACAATTCTGGTGTGACTTGCTCGCCTGCGTTGATCTTGACATGTAGCATACATGGATGACTCCTGATTTTCAAAACGTATTCGCTTTGGGAGCAACTAACTGGGGACAGAAAAAGCATGGTGGGCATCGCAAGATATACTAGTAGAAGAACGCAATGTATGAAACTCTTAAACACATTAATGGGAGCAATACCCCACATACTAGGCTCAAATCAAGAAAACCCTTCTGGGCTAGAGCACAGGCCTTAAAGAGCAATGGTTTCACGGTCGAACAGGCCTGGACAGAGGAATGGGGACACAAAAAAAAAAAATCTAATTGCGTAACCATCTAAATGGGTCGCCGGCTTTGAGCTGGACCGCGAAGAGTGGGCAACACTGAACCGTGCTAGAACAGACTGCAGCAGAAGTGCAGCCGAGTGCCAAAGATGGGGCTACATCGATGACCCCAGTTGTGACTGCGGTGCTGCGGCTCAGACCCTACACCACATTATAAGAGAATGCCCTAAACACAGGTTCCACGAAGTGATGGAGGATATAAACAAACTGACGACCGAAGCCAAAAGATGGCTGAGGGATTTAAATTTGATCTTATAAAGCGCCTGACTATGCCATATGCACATATATATTATGGGAGCAAACCACAACAGATAGAGGCAAATGACGTAGAGCCCAATGTCATCAGGAACCTAATAAAGAAAGATGGCGCAAATTGTCAGTACTGAAGTTCCTTACGCTATATGCAACAGGATATGCCCTATATACAACAGGATATCACAAATAGATTTGTATAGTTTTCTCCGGTGGCACCAATAAAAAAATACCTTAATCCCTCACTTTGTATTGTGCCTTTTATTACACTGTCACGGGTAATGTAGATTTATTCATTAAAGTGAAAGAATAACTTTGGACATTCCAAAATACCACCGTAGAAAAAAAAATTAATTACACTGAAATATAATGACCAAACCACTCAAGCAATCTAGCAAATGCCTTGACTTTCATACAGCCACCATTCATCTTTCAACATATTGCCAATTATATCCCTTCCAACATCTCTCAGCCATGTCTTGATCTTGCTATCACATGAATGAACTAAACTGTCGCTTTCAAATTATCCTAATGCTTATTATATACGAGTTATTCAACACAAACGCACTCTTTTGTAGATATGATAATCACTTCATCAGGCAAGGCTTGTGGCAAAGTGGTCTCATTCCCAGTAATGATAACTAAGAACCAGTGACTCCAAGGGACTAGTGATTCCTGAAAACTGACTATTTTGTAGAAAGAGAATTGATTCATCAGTCAAGGCTCGTGGTGAAGTGGTCTAGTTCCTAGTTTTTTTCATATAGAAACATTCATATGAACTAGGAACTAGTGACTCTTAACCTGTTCACCGCGTTAAAAATCAAATTCCACGAATCATGTGCGCGGCACAATTTCAGCGTTTTTTAATTTCTAAGTTTAAACACATATTTTGTTTAGAACCACTGATATTTGATTACAACACCAAGTAAACATGACACTTAAGTAATTTTCTGATAATAAATAATAGTCATTACTCTTAAGGAGACTCATTAAATAAAGGAGATAAACTTAACATTACGTAAAATAAACAAAGGAATGCTACGATCAAATCAATGCTTCATGACACTCACCCAATCAAATGCATATAGCACTAGTAATGTTTATTTACGTAAGAGAGACATAGTAATGTTAATTTACATAAGAGAGACTCATCGCAGGACTCGATCCGCGCGACAGGTCGTTAATGCTGGAAATATTGAGAAACCAAAAAAATTTGGCGCTCTGTTTATTCAACAATATCTCATAAACTAATATATTATTTGACAAGGTTTTCAGAGATGTCGCTAGAATAAAGATTATTTTAAATTTAAGTTCAATTTTTATTCCGGTTTTGTGTAATTTTTTTTAAGTATTTGTGATTTGAAACTTGGATTGTCGTCAGATCACAGGCGTTTGTGCTCCCCGCGGGGAAAGAGTTAAGCACAAATTTTTTGTAGATAGAAAATTGCTTCATCAGGAAAGGCTAGTGGCGAAGTGGTCTCATTCATAATTGAAGAGTTAAACTCATAAACCACTCAACAGCCAAAAAGTACGTAAAGAGTTATAAGAAAAAAAACTGTGCCGTATTTGAGTAAATTGCTTGTGGATATGTGCCCAGTGACATCTTTGGTTGTAAAACAGAATCACTTTTAGTTTGAATTCATATATATGCCATTTATGGGTATATTGTAACTTGCTGATAAACTGTTTTTACATAAAAAAATTAAAAAAGAATCAAAATATGGTTGTTATGTGGTTTATGAGTTTAACTCTTCAATTGCTGAACAATCAACTCTAAATACACTCAGTAAAAAGTTTTTTTAACTATATCTAATAACACTTGTTGAATGCTCGAATATGTCGGTAAATTTTGAGCTTACTTCAGTGGTTCTAAGATTCAAGGTTTAGTTAACAGGGTTGAACGTAATATTGTATTATCTCTCGGCCATGCAATTGTATATGTCTATATATGCGGATAAGTTGAGGAGTGCTGAAGTGATTAATTCATTCATGGTACCCTCCAACATTCTGAATTTATGATTCGGATATATTGAAGAGCGTGACTACATTGTCTTAGGCCTATTTACTAAGTTCTTTCATTTAGAACTATTGGAGTAGGCAAGCTAAGCAAGGCATCTGAACAAGCATGCTATAACGACTTTACAAGTCAACTGAATTGTATTATAAAATATTAATGTTTTTTAACTTTATTTTCAGTCAAAGAAGCACGCACAAAATGGAAGAATCTCAAAGATCACTTTCGTAAAGAATACAGAAAGGAAGAAGAACGTTCCTTGGAAAACAACGAACCAGACCCCGAAGGTAGCATCACTTGGTCACATTACAAGTCGTTGCTCTTCCTCAAGGATCAATTCGTTCCCAAGAAACAAATGGATCTTCCGGTAGAGTTAGACTCACTTGAACTTCCAGTAGAAATAGACAAGATGGGTCTACCAGTAGAACTAGATGATATTAAAACGGAAAAAGAAGACGAAGTGAATCGAACGAAAACTGAGAAAGATATACTCGATACGACAGATCAAGACGGTAGCAGTTATGTGGTTGGATCGAATCAAGAGAATGGACAACAAATTGAACCACTGAAGACAAAATCATCAGAACTGAGTGAAAGCAAGTTTAGAAGTATGAAGTTAAAGACTTTGATGAAAATGCAGAAACAGAATAATGCCAGTTGGGGACCAGCCAAGAAGAGGCATAAAGCATTCGAGAGTACATTCGACGCTCAGATAGAAGACGCAAAAGCTCTGGGAGTTGGTGATAAGAAAGTCGGGAAGGAGAATGAAAATTATCACTTTGTGATGACACTTCTACCACATTTGGACAGACTACCACCAGCAAAGAGACTGGCAGTTCAGATCAAGATACAACAAGCAGTCTTTTCGGCTATTTATGGCAATAATAGATCGTCTTCTGACTCTACCACAAGTTATGATTCAACTTCTTCCTTCTAGTGACCAACGATATTCCACAAAATAGTTCATAAAATACAATAATATAGCTGTTTAGTATTTATAGATTTTTTATATTTAATAGCGCTTTTTTTGCTAAGCATTAATTTTTTATTGTTTTATTTTTAAGTTTGATTAAATATATTTATTAAATATAAAATAAACAGTGTTTCTGATATCTTTTATTTTTTAAGATTGATTATAAAATTAACCTTGTTTATTTTTTTTAAATATTGCAAGCAATTCATATTCTGGGGAAACTTTTATAAAGTAGAATGAATATTCTTGTGAAAGGAGAATAACAACAAATTATTGAGATAAAGGCTTGTTGAACGAATTAACTTTGATTATCTTTTTTAAATATTGTAAGAAATTCATATTCTGGGGAAACTTTTATAAAGTAGAATGAATATTCTTGTGAAAGGAGAATAACAACAAATTATTGAGATAAAGGCTTGTTGAACGAATTAACTTTGATTATCTTTTTTAAATATTGTAAGAAATTCATATTCTGGGGAAATTTTTATAAATTAGAATGAATATTCTTGTGAAAGGAGAATGACAACAAATTATTGAGATAAAGGCTTGTTGAACGAATAAACTTTGTTTATCTTTTTTAAATATTGTAAGAAATTCATATTCTGGGGAAATTTTTATAAATTAGAATGAATATTCTTGTGAAAGGAGAATGACAACAAATTATTGAGATAAAGGCTTGTTGAACGAATTAACTTTGTTTATCTTTTTTAAATATTGCAAGAAATTCATATTCTGGGGAAACTTTTATAAAGTAGAATGAATATTCTTGTGAAAGGAGAATGACAACAAATTATTGAGATAAAGGCTTGTTGAACGAATTAACTTTGTTTATCTTTTTTTAAATATTGCAAGAAATTCATATTCTGGGGAAACTGTTATAAAGTAGAATGAATATTCTTGTGAAAGGAGAATAACAACAAATTATTGAGATAAAGGCTTGTTGAACGAATTAACTTGGATTATCTTTTTTAAATATTGTAAGAAATTCATATTCTGGGGAAATTTTTATAAATTAGAATGAATATTCTTGTGAAAGGAGAATGACAACAAATTATTGAGATAAAGGCTTGTTGAACGAATTAACTTTGTTCATCTTTTTTAAATATTGCAAGAAATTCATATTCTGGGGAAACTCTTATAAAGTAGAATGAATATTCTTGTGAAAGGAGAATGACAACAAATTATTGAGATAAAGGCTTGTTGAACAAATTAACTTTGTTTATCTTTTTTAAATATTGCAAGAAATTCATATTCTGGAGAAGCTTTTATAAAGTAGAATGAATATTCTTGTGAAAGGAGAATGACAACAAATTATTGAGATAAAGGCTTGTTGAACGAATTAACTTTGTTCATCTTTTTTAAATATTGCAAGAAATTCATATTCTGGGGAAACTCTTATAAAGTAGAATGAATATTCTTGTGAAAGGAGAATGACAACAAATTATTGAGATAAAGGCTTGTTGAACAAATTAACTTTGTTTATCTTTTTTAAATATTGCAAGAAATTCATATTCTGGAGAAGCTTTTATAAAGTAGAATGAATATTCTTGTGAAAGGAGAATGACAACAAATTATTGAGATAAAGGTTTGTTGAACTAATTAACTTTGTTTATCTTTTTTAAATATTGCAAGAAATTCATTTTCTGGGGAAACTCTTATAAAGTAGAATGAATATTCTTGTGAAAGGAGAATAACAACAAATTATTGAGATAAAGGCTTGTTGAACTAATTAACTTTGTTTATCTTTTTTAAATATTGCAAGAAATTCATATTCTGAGGAAACTTTTATAAAGTAGAATGAATATTCTTGTGAAAGGAGAATGACAACAAATTATTGAGATAAAGGCTTGTTGAACGAATTAACTTTGTTTATCTTTTTTTAAATATTGCAAGAAATTCATATTCTGGGGAAACTTTTATAAAGTAGAATGAATATTCTTGTGAAAGGAGAATGACAACAAATTATTGAGATAAAAGCTTGTTGAACGAATTTTTTGATGTTTATATTTGTTCGTTAAACTTTTCCCTGCCAGACATGGAGTAGATAGTGTGTACCTGTAGGCTAGGCCGAGTGTGAATATCTGATTAAAGTCTCGGTCCAATGGTAGGACGCCTTACTCCTTCGTCGGATAATTTTCTGATTGTCTGATCTGGTGTAGTTGAAATTTGGGGTTGCTTTTTAAGGATTCAGAAAAGGATAAGCTTTATGAGATGGTTATGAAAAATAATAAAATGTTAAATACTTATATAAAAGTGATGATAAAAGGTAAATAATATTACATATAAATATATATCATCATCATCATTGTCAACCAGGGTCCATCCACTGCTGGATGAAGGTCTCCCCAAGTTGACTCTAAATAGTTCGTTTTTTTGCTCGTTGTTGCCATGTGATGCTGTTTGATTAAATGTGTATCAAATGTTAAATAAAATGAATACTGTACTCCTTCCATGTACGCGAATTTAATTTAACGCGGTTTATTTAGTTTGAAACCAGAGGGAAGGAAAATAACAGTTAATCAGTTGACTATACATATATTATTTATGCCATCAACATTGACAGTTGAAACGGCTCCAACCTTAAGGCCTCGGTCACACAGGTATGAGCCTCGAGCTGCAAGCTAGGTGACATGTCCTAGCAAGCCAACGCACCGCATACTATCGCAATGGCCACACTGCACGCTTCGCGCCACACTATGTGACGATTATTCACCTAGTGTGTCTCCTAGCGAATAGACGTGTTGGTTAATTTTATTGTGTCACCAAGTGATGTTACAAGATGGCGGAAGTTTTAAGAGCAGCTGTGTATAAAAGGGAGCCTTTGTGGAACCCATCGAGCAAATTATACAAAAATGTACCTGTAATAAAATCACTTTGGAATGAAGTTGCACAGGAAGTAAATAAAGATAAGGTAAGTTGTAATGAAATTGGTTAGTTTTGAGAGTTGCATCATTTATTGACTCAACCGCTCCCAAATGTCAAATCAATTTGTGCGAAGCACATTGGTGTGGCCAAGCATGAAACCACCTAGTCTATTAGTCACGTATCACCTAGCGAAGCACTTTGGTGTGGCCTAAGCCTAAAAGTGACAACAGTAAAAATGGAAGATTCATCTTACGAGTGTTTTTGAATGAATAGGTACATCAAATTGTAAGTTCTGTAGTAATTATAAAAAATAGACAATTTGTATAGTGCCATTTAGAGAGCAAACTTTCTTTAAGAGTGATTCCTACTCTTGACTCGAACCATTAATGGCTTCATTTATGCGGTTTTCAATTGTGCGCTATTTTCCTGGAACGAATTAGTCGCGTCAATGTAGGGGCTACTGTAACACATATAACGAAATGCGATGCGAAATGGATGAGAGTCTTGTTTGAGTTGTAGGATACCTACCTAGTAAATAAATAATTGTCAAAATAATAAGTGAATTGTTAAAACACAAATAAATTAAATTAATTATTGTTAATAATAAACATACAGGGTCAATGACCGATGAAGCGTTCATATAGTGTCACACGCTACGGACAACAACAATGTTTACTATTTTGTAGTATCTGCGACTCGCCTAGCCATCTCCAAACACAAATAAATAATCTACCGCCGATCCATGCGCCAGAGCAAGACAGAATATGTATTGCGAACTGGTTCACTCAGTGGTATAAATTGTCCGCGCGCCGAGAATTAAATATATTTTTATTGTCATTCATTCAACTGTCAAGACTTATTATTTATCGCCCGTTGTCACTTTCGCTTTTTTATATCCGCATTCCTGAGTCTATATTTATTGAATATAAATCAAGATCATCACGAATGCGGATATTCGACGATGAAACTCGAGTCTGTGTATCGTCAAGTTCAATTTATTGTTTAATGCTTAATGACACTATAATTTACCTGACTTGAAGGTCTCAGAATAAAAGTTCCATCAGCGTGCCCTTCCAAGAGTCTCTCCGCTTGTATTCTCCCAATCTCCATGTAGTAGAATTCGTTCTCAACAGGAACTGGAAGCGGTCTGTCTATCATAGTTTTTTTAATAGCCTCTTTTTTCCTCTTGGCGTTATTTTTAAGAGGCTCATTCCATCGTTGCAGTATTTCAAAAGCTCTGTAGTTCGAAGTTGCACCTTCAATATCCTCTTGATCTTTTATATTTTTTGAAGAGTCTTGATCGATCTCTCTTGAAGGAATCTTGGGTTTTGGTTGTCGTTCTATTGGAACTGACGTTTGAGGCTTTTTGCTTATTGGCGGTTTCGGTCTGTTATTTGATGGCATCCTGTCCTCTATGTCTTGAAAAGTTAGTTCTTCTTCTATAAATGTTACTTGATCTGAAAAAAAAAAACGAACAAATCTATAAAAAATAAAAAATCTAGAAAAACGAACAAATCTATAAAAAACGAACAAATATATAAAAAAATATGTATTAATTTTAATTTGTTGTTTTTATTTTTGAATTACCTACACGTTTTTATTTTTAACATAATTTGAAAATTACTTTTTATCGAGTTACAATTTTAATATTCCAGATATAATTGTGATACTTAAATAAATAAATAAAGTTTTATTGATAGTAAAATAGTATGCACATATATATCCAAAAAGAATACATTTATTTCGAGGCTGTGGAAAATAAATAACAAACAGTTTAAGGGGGTGTTCTACTCTAGAGGCGTGAATTTCGGGCGTTTTTTTTCAGACTAAATAAAAGAAAAACAAAAAATGCTTTTCGTATACATTTTTTTAGTTTGTTCATTAATGATTCGAGAACGTACGAAATTTTTATTTTTTTTAAACTAAATTCAAGATGATATCAGCTGTTATATCTTGTAAAAAAGAGGGTAAGCTGGTCGACGTGATTGGAACCCTTTCGTAAATCTGAAACAAAAGTCATACACAGTTTCTTGATTAAAATAATGTCGTTATAGTTGGTACCATAGAGAAAAAAATCGTAAAATGGCGGCTGTCTGAAATAAAATCATTTTTTTAAGTAAGTACCCTTTTTTTTCAATTTTTTTAATTACTCAAAAATAGTTTTCCATACCAAATTTGAAGGCAATCGGTTGGATAGAATTCGAGATTTTATGTCGACCAAGTCGAAAAAAGTAGTTTCGAGAAAAACGCGTTTAAAGTTTTGAGATTATTGTCCGAGTCATTCCGGTGCGGCGTAATTGCTGCCTCATTTATAGCCATGTTATAACTTCGTAAATATTGAGAATTTTAAAATTTCCTTTTGAGAACACATTCTTAAAGACCTAAACTTTAAGAATATGCCAAAAACAAAAAAAAAACGATTTTTCAAAGTTCTAGAGTAGAATATCCCCATAAGACGCTATCAAAAGGTCCGAGCTAGGCATCTAATAACATCGCCCAGTCAAGATCATCACATAAATGTCATTATTTCATACTGACGTAGCAAGTATAATTATCTTTATTTCAGAATGATGTGACATGTTAATGTGTCATTATGCTGATGCAAAATGTCATTATGCTGATGCAAAACGTGATAGGCAAAACAGTTTTTATTTCAGGCAGCAATGGCACGTATCAGTCTTATTATTTCAGGTTGACGTGAAAGACATATATGTCATTATTTCATACTGACGCGGCAGGTATAAGTGTTATTATTTCACACATGTGTGGCATGTATAAGTGTTATTATTTAAGACTGATGAGTCAGACATAAGTTTCATAATTTAAAACTGGTGTGAAAAGCAAACTTGTAATACTAGGCGTATCCAGAAAGTAAGTGTACTGAGGCTCTCACGACCGGATGGATTTTATTTTCGACATGTTGGCTACACTTCCGTGTAGCCTGACCCTTCCCCTCCGCAACGAGACCGGTTCGAGGTCAGTACGTTGAGAAGTGTCGACGCGACAACACGTTTCGTGAAAAATGTCAATCCAATCTCCCGCCAAGTGCGAAATAAATAATGCCGGGCAAGAGTTTTTGAGGCGCTGCAAACTCCATGGAGATGAATTTCTCCGCTCCATCGTTACGGTCTGACATCGTTGTGGTCTGGCCACACACGGCCAACGCCACGAAGGAACTGCTCGCCTCGTTTAAATGGGATGTCCTGAACCATCCCGCGCATTCCCCTGACCTAGCACCTTCAGATTACTATCTCTTTACCTCCCTGAAGCTGTACATGGGTGGAAAAAGGTTTTCAACCGACGAGGAGGTAAATGAGGAGTTGGAGAAGTGGACGGAGGGGTTGGCGGGAAACTACTTCGAGGAAGGCATCAAAAAGTTGATACCCCGCTTCACCACCTGCATTGAGAGGAATGGCGACTATGTCGAAAAATAGCTTACATATGTACTACGGTAATCACGTAATTTTTTTGTTTAAATAAAAAAAATTGTAACCTACAAAAATTCAGTACACACACTTTCTGGATATGCATCGTACTACATATAATATTAATGCGGCTGATAAGTGTCATTATTTCACACTTTTGTTGCATGTACAAGTGTTAGTATTTCAATGATGACGTCACAGATCTAAGTTTATCATTTCAATCTGACGTGAAAAGTATAAGTATCATTATTACATACTGAAGTGGTAGGTATCATTATGTTTATTCTCTTTAATGTGTCATTACTTTAGGCTGACATGATAGCTAAAGCTGTCATTATTTTAGGTTAACGTTGAAGGCATAAGTTTCATTATTTCATACTGACGTGACAAGTATATGTTAAGTATACTTATTTCACGTTTACGTGATATGTATAAGTGTCATTAAATCAGGCTGACGTGACACGCATAAGCGTCATTATTTTAGGATGACAATTCAATGCTCAGATACCGTAGACCTGCTAGCCGGTTAACTAGGAATTACTGTTTTAAGTCAACTAACTTATCATATGTATCATTTAAACACTTGTCACTGGAAATAATATTATAATACAATGCAATACTGGCAACATTGTACGAATAAAAAATAAACACTCAATATTTACATATAATGCATAAACATTAAGAATTCTGTATTTAAACATAACCACCCACAGACAATAAGATTCTCATCACTATTTCACAATGTGCAATAATACTATTGTACCTTAGACTCAGCAATGCATAAACATTAAGAATTCTGTATTTAAAAATGACCACCCACCACTATTTCACAATGTGCAATAATACTCTCTTAGACTCAGCAATGCATAAACAATAAGAATTCTGTATTTAAAAATGACCACCCACCACTATTTCACAATGTGCAATAATACTTTCTTAGACTCAGCAATGCATTAACATTAAGAATTCTGTATTTAAAAATGACCACCCACCACTATTTCACAATGTGCAATAATACTCTCTTAGACTCAGCAATTCATAAACAATAAGAATTCTGTATTTAAAAATGACCACCCACCACTATTTCACAATGTGCAATAATACTTTCTTAGACTCAGCAATGCATAAACAATAAGAATTCAGTATTTAAAAATGACCACCCACCACTATTTCACAATGTGCAATAATACTTTCTTAGACTCAGCAATGCATTAACATTAAGAATTCTGTATTTAAAAATGACCACCCACCACTATTTCACAATGTGCAATAATACTTTCTTAGACTCAGCAATGCATTAACATTAAGAATTCTGTATTTAAAAATGACCACCCACCACTATTTCACAATGTGCAATAATACTCTCTTAGACTCAGCAATTCATAAACAATAAGAATTCTGTATTTAAAAATGACCACCCACCACTATTTCACAATGTGCAATAATACTTTCTTAGACTCAGCAATGCATTAACATTAAGAATTCTGTATTTAAAAATGACCACCCACCACTATTTCACAATGCGCAATAATACTCTCTTATACTCAGCAATGCATAAACATTACGAATTCTGTATTTAAAAATGACCACCCACCACTATTTCACAATGTGCAATAATACTCTTTTAGACTCAGCAATGCATAAACAATAAGAATTCTGTATTTAAAAATGACCACCCACCACTATTTCACAATGTACAATAATACTCTCTTAGACTCAGGAATGCATAAACAATAAGAATTCTGTATTTAAAAATGACCACCCACCACTATTTCACAATGTGCAATACTACTCTCTTAGACTCAGCAATGCATAAACAATAAGAATTCTGTATTTAAAAATGACCACCCACCACTATTTCACAATGTGCAATAATACTCTCTTAGACTCAGCAATGCATAAACAATAAGAATTCTGTATTTAAAAATGACCACCCACCACTATTTCACAATGTGCAATAATACTCTTTTAGACTCAGCAATGCATAAACATTAAGAATTCTGTATTTAAGCATAACCACCCATAGACAATAAGATTTCCACCACTATTTCACAATGTGCAATAATACTCTCTTAGACTCAGCAATGCATAAACATTAAGAATTCTGTATTTAAACATAACCACCCATACACAATAAGATTCCCACCACTTTTTCATAATGTGCAATAATACTCTCTTAGACTCAGAAATGCATAAACATTAAGGATTCTATATTTAAACATAACCACCCATAGACAATAAGATTCCCACCACTTTTTCATAATGTGCAATAATACTCTTTTAGACTCAGCAATGCATAAACATTAAGAATTCTGTATTTAAACATAACCACCCATAGACAATAAGATTCCCATCACTATTTCACAATGTGCAATAATACTCTCTTAGACTCAGCAATGCCCTGAGAAAGGATTGCTTGAGAAAGCCAATACTTTATACACCATATGAACTAAAAAATGATGCCTCTGGTCAGTGAAGTGTTCATACTTTTACACTAAGCATTCACTCTTGTATTGTTCTAAGTTTAACTACAAATAGGTATCACTATTGTAAGATAAATTATGTCGATTTTGACGCACCTTATATCGTGCATGGGCAACTCGTGGCCTGCGAGCTGGTTTTTTTAACAGGCAATCCACCTAAACTAGGATGATTTGTGCCATGAAATTCGTGCAATTATATGAGTCAATGTAATAAAAAAAATACAATTCTAAACAATTTAAAGTTTCAATTGATAAAGCTTAAAAAATGAACAATCGATCTATAAGTGGAAAATATCCACGAAGAAAGAAGAAACGCAAAATTTATTTATTTAACACTTTTATTGCAAATACTTTGCGTATCCAGAAAGTAAGTGTACTGAGGCTCTCACGACCGGATGGATTTTATTTTCTACATGTTGGCTACACTTCCGTGTAGCCTGACCCTTCCCCTCCGCAACGAGACCGGTTGAGGTTTATAATGAGGTGAAAACTGCATATGGTAATAAAGCTATGAATCGTACGAGTGTGTACAAGTGGTGTCGCGAGTTTAAAAACGGTCACGTCACACCTCTTCACCCTCCGCCAAAAAGTTCAAAACCACAATTTCGGCCAAGAAAATCATGGCATCCGTGTTTTGGGACTGTCAAGGCATAATTTTAATTGAATATATGCCTCAAGGGAAGACCACCAACTCTGCAAGATACTGTGAGACCCTAAAAAAATTGCGGAGGGCGATTCAGAACAAGAGGAGAGGCATGCTGACAAAGGGAGTCTGCCTGCTGCACGACAATGCCAGACCACACACGGCCAACGCCACGAAGGAACTGCTCGCCTCGTTTAAATGGGATGTCCTGAACCTTCCCGCGCATTCCCTTGACCTAGCACCTTCAGATAACTATCTCTTTACCTCCATGAAGCTGCACATGGGTGGAAAAAGGTTTTCAATCGACGAGGAGGTAAAGGAGGAGGTGGAGAAGTGGACGGAGGGGTTGCCGGGAAACTACTTCGAGGAAGGCATCAAAAAGTTGATACCCCGCTTCACCACCTGCATTGAGAGGAATAGCGACTATGTTGAAAAATAGCTTACATATGTACTATGGTAACCACGTAATTTTTTTGTTTAAATAAAAAAAAATTGTAACCTACAAAAATTCAGTACACTTACTTTCTGGATATGCCTCGTACAATCTGGCGGGTTTATTGCCAGGCGGCAATCTCCCAAATGTATTGGTTAAGGTAAGGAAAAAGAAGAAGATTACGAAAAAAACAATTTGGCATAGTTGCTCAATAGCAAATAAATATGTTTCTATTTGCTTTTGCATGCAATTTAATTTTAATAACTTTGTTATACGGCAGCATATATTTTTGAACGATGTTTCTACGATGAGGCGTGGGAAGTCTTGAACAAGATCACGAACCATGGACATTTATCTAGAGAGCTTACTGTGTTGCCACTACCAAATATAGTCTTATGGATGAGAAACAGTGTCCAGTGTCACTTTGATTTCTGTTAAAAATATTTAAAAAAAATATTATCAAACAAACAATTTTATTTCATATTTATGCAGTTAATTCCAGATATAATAAATATTTATTGCGCTCAATATGTGGAGATAACCTCGTTTTCAGGCATATTTTTTTTAATATTTAATACTTACTCATTATAAAAAAAAAAACAGGTGCGACACTCTCGCGCAGTAGAAGTGAAACTTCTTAGCTCCTAGGAAAAGTTGATTTTATCCATTGCTTTTTTTCCATTTGATAACGATTTTTTTTAGGAATGGTTATGTGGAATTTAATTCAAGAAAATCTCTCTTAATTTAATAAAAAATGGTTATGTGGAATTTAATTCAAGAAAATCTCTTATTTTTTTTTAATAATAAATAATAATACTTTTAATAATAAATAATCATTTTAATAATAATATAATACACTTAATAATATTAAAATAATATTAATTATAATTAATAATTAATAATTAATAATATTATTATATTATAATTATTATTAATAATAAATAATTATCAATATTAATTATTATTAATAATAAATAATTATTAATATTAAAATAATTAATAATAATTTATTAATAAATAAAATATTTAAAAATAACGAATAATAAAATAATACACCGTTTCACTTTTCGTGACGTTCAGGCCATTTGCCCTATCGCGCCTATAGAAGTTTTACTTCAAAAATACATATAATACAATGCCAGTTTTGGCAGTCAGCACAAAACGTTTGGCTTCCCCTGCTTTATATTATATTATCAAATAATTAAAAAAATAGACCAAAGACCTTTGGAGCTCTTGTCAGTACTGGTGTGTCCAACAGCGCTGACGGCGCGCCCCCTGATTGTGAAGCAACAGAAGTCGGTCATCTCCGCACTGAGCCGCCTGCCGAGGTTCAACAGCAGGGGGCAGGTGATCTTCAGGCACCAGCACATCCCATCAGAACCACCCTTGGTGTCATCCATTACAACCGGAACACTTCTGCTTTGTAGATATCTCTTGTCACTAGTCACTGTTTGTGTTTGCACTTGTCACTTGATTTTTAGTGCAGTTTTGTTTGTTATGGGTCATTATTATTTTAGTTACTTGTTCTATTTTGACACTTCAGTTTAACAAAAAAATATATGACTCCTGAAGTACTCCGTGATTTATCAATATTTTATCAAAGGTTTCAGCTTTAACTTTGTTGAACACCATATTAGGATATTTAATAATAAATTACTTTGTTATTCCACTACTTAAATTCTCCGCTACGTGTGTTTCTACCTCTTATACTGATATGAAGTAGAAACATGTTTATAGTTCGGGAAATGTAGGATGAGTCCTGTGACAGCTCACAAATTTGCCCCAATACAACCTTATGTAATGTATTTACCTAAATAACTTGCTATTTATTAGAATTGAGGCTTATATTAAAGTTGATAAAATAATTAAAATTACTGAACATCGTTACAAGGTTGTATTGGGGCAAATTTGTGAGCTGTCACAGGACTCATCCTACATTTTCTGAACTATAGTAAGGATTAATACAATCACCGGAATTTATTGTTAAATATTCTGAACGACTATCAGTATTTTACATTAAATGGATAATAAAACCAAATAAATTTATTTACATAGCAAAGTATAAAGTGAACGACAATAATATCTGAATCAAGTATTTACATTCATTATAAACAGCCTTCTCGTTTTCATGTTATTGTTCAACAGTGAAGTCACATTTTCTTTTTAAATATGTGATTTGCTTTCATAATAATTAAAAAAAATATATGTGACCGAAGTCATAGGTATCCTTGTACCCTGGAACACTAGGAGGAAAAAGTGCCTGTGTTGTTCGAGGCGAATAGCACAGCGCGGGGTTCGAACCGACGACCTTCCGCACGGATGTCCAATGCGTTACCGCGCGGCCATGCACCTCTCTGACAATTTGACACCTAAATGTGCAAAAAATCTATACAGTAACTTAAATTAAAGTGACAAATCTGTTTCACTTTACAAAAACATTGTCAAACTGCACACAATACATTGCTTACCAAGCTTATATAATATAACAAAATACTTTACAATCTATGGATTTAACTAACATATTTTTTTAATAGGAGCCGACTATCCTGGCATGTTGGGAACCACCAGATTTTGAACAATCAGCCCTAATAAAACTTTAATTCTACAATATTATCTTTACCCAAATCTCTTTTATCTTGTTTTACATTAAATATATTTGGGTGAAGATCATGTTGTAGTATTAAAATTTTATGAAGGCTGTTTAGTCAAAAACTTGTGGTTAGCAACATGTCAGGATAGTCGACTCCTATTAAAAAAATATGTTAGATTTAAGCCATAGATTGTAAATTTATTGCTATATAAGCTTGGTAAAGCTACGATTTCCTAAAAAAGCGGGTTCCTTATATAGCGCACGTTACATGCCGTGATGCTGACGCGCAACCAGACGGCAGAAATGAGAACCCACAACTGTCAGTGGAAACCAAATCTGATTCGTCATATTTTGGTGCAACTGGGCTTTTCTATAGTCTTTGCTATTCACATTATATAAATCTTCGTTATTTCTTACAAAATCAATCAATGTTTCGTCATTTTTGCTGGTCCAAATTACGTTTGCACTAATTTTTTTATTGTAAAACGGTGTCCGCTACACGGGAAAAATCGTTCCACGACTGTTTGCTCCGCTGTCACGGCCATCATGCAAATGTCAGCATTGCTATTTGACATTACACTCACAACCAACGCATTCTAGGAAACCAACGCAATTGGTTTGCATATACAATGTTTTGTTACGTGCGCTATATAACGACACAACCAACGCTCTCTAGGAAACCACGCTATATGGTTTGCATAGATAATGTTTTATTATATGCGCTATATAACGAAACCAATGCTTAATAAGCAGTGTATTGAGTGCAGTTTGACAAAGCTTTTGTAAAAGGAAAAAGGGATGTCACTTTAATTTAAGTTATTATGTAATTTTTTCCACATTTAAGTGTCAAGCCATTCAGTTCTAAAATGGAATTCTACAACATTAATACCAAATCAATTAACATGATTTGCCATTTTTATTTTATGTCATAAGCATATCAAGAAGTGACAGCTGTCAAATAATATTTGAAAAATAAAATTGTTCTAACTATAACGAGAACATTAATAATAACTATTTAACTGTTACGCTCACAACACCTTTTGTCATACACAGACGTAAGTACAACTAACTAACTACAACGTAAGTACAACAACTTATCATACACAGACGTAATTACAATTAACTAACTACAACGTAAGTACAACAGCTTATCATACACAGACGTAAGTACAACTAACTAAGCACAACAGCTTATCATACACAGACGTAAGTACAACTAACTAACTACATCGTAAGTACAACCAATTTTATATTGTTTGATGATTATTTTTGTAGCTATTAAGTTATTAATGTTATTAAGGATGAAAGTTTAGATTAAAACTTTTTTCTTATTGTGATCTTTTTATAAGTGTATGTATTGGGTGTTAACATAAGTTGTGTCCTTTTTTTCAATTTAAAAATGAGCACCAAAAATAAGAAGAAAATAAGAAGCTCACGCATTCGTGGAAGCCTGGGTGTTACAGACATCAACAGCAAGATGGAGGAGAGGCGATTGAGATGGTATGGACACGTTGGACGCAGAGCACCCGATCACATTGTGAACCAGGCAATCTCCATGGATCTTCCTCGAATAACAACCAGAAGAAGACCAAAGAGTTCATGGGTGGTGCAAAAAGATAACCTGATGCAGAAGCACGGCCTGGGGGACGTAGTCCGGGACAGAAGAGCATACAACCTGAGGACGAGGAGAGCTGACCCCAACAGTCTTCGCAGACAATGAGTTGGGATGGAGCCAGGGAGAGAGAAAAATGAGCACCAAAAGTACAACAAAATGGTAAAGGTTATACGTCGTTGGAAAGAAAATTTTCTGCTCTACAAGATCTTGTGTTTGCTTTTGCGTTACACATATTATTTTATTTTATTACAACCCTTCAAAATGGAATGTCAAGTAGACGAAAGTGAGCATTTTCGACACCTCCAGTGGACTTCGATGAGGACTGCTTAAACCATATTATTCATGAAGATCCCCTTCAAACTACCGTAGAATTGGTTGAGCAGATGAATTGTATTCACATGACTGTATACCGCTATCTTAAATTAATGGGAAAAGTCCAGAAGTTCGGCGCTTGCGTTCCACATGTTTTGAGTGAAAACAACAAAAATCAATGTTCGACAATTTCTGCTGGTTTGCTCGCGCGTCATCGAGCTACGCATGGCCACAAGCAAAGGTTCCTTTACCGCATCATTACTGGTGATGAAAAATGGTTTGAAAATGGTGATGGAAAAAAAAAGGTGATGAAAAATGTTTAAAGGAAAAATGGTTTAAGCGGTCCTCATCGAAGTCCACTGGTCGTCCGGAACGCTCCATGTCTTTCAGGTCGAAATTACCGCCTTTGAAAGGCAAAAACCGTCGACGAGCTGTCCTTTCATTCATAGCATCTTCACAGTACACTTCGTAAATATCGCGAGCAGCTTTGGCAGCTTTATTCTCTCGATTGAACGCGAACAGAAGGAGGTGTCGAAAATGCTCACTTTCGTCTACTTGACATTCCATTTTGAAGGCTTGTAATCAAATAAAATAATATATGTAACGTAAAAGCAAACACAATATCTTGTAGAGCAGAAAATTTTCTTTCGAATGACGTATAACCTTTACCATTTTGTTTTACTTTTGGTACTCATTTTTAAATTGAAAAAAAAAAAACGGGCACAACTTATGTTAACACCTAATATTTTTATTTAAATAAAGTCTCATTTGAAAACTATAAAATTTTGTAACCGAAATCACGTGTTGAAAGTTGTATCCGAGAGTTTAAACTGAATACAAAATGTTACAAAGAACATTTACAATTTGATTGTTGATAATTTCATGCCAACCGTTCATAATAAACAAGGATTATTGCAACATTTTGTGTTTAATATTTTTCAGGATGTTTTGTTAACACAAAGCAAACAATAATTTTGTGAAAAGCAAGTTATTAAACTGTTTTTAAACATGTTCCCTTTCAACTCTTGAGTGTTTGGTTTAAGGTGTTTTGTATTCATTTCATTTGGTGGATATGAAAATCAAGATAATTTTTTTTGATCAAATATGTGCCTTAAATACATACAAACCATAACACATACTCCCTGTTGGGGTAGGCAGAGATAATAAGATCGCAATGTTTTCATACATCACAATATACTTTCTTCACCTCTTATATAACCATACATCTTCTAATACAACTCTTTCTATGTTATTTATAGTTAAGGCATTAACGTTGTGGAAGTTTAAAGACATTGTAATCATTAGAGGAGCACAAACAAGACTCTTCTTGTTTGAGCCTTGTCCGCTTGCAAAAGTATTGTTTGTGCTCCCTGATGATGAGGTGAAAATCTTGAAACCGGTAGGGTTATACCGTTACAAATAGAGGAATAAACAGTGTTTGATAAAACAAATTACAATAAGTCTTTCTGTTTCACTTACTTTAGTTCGGAAATTCTAGGATGAGTCCTGTGACAGCTCACAAATTTGCCCCAATACAACCTTATGTAATGTATTTACCTAAATAACTTGCTATTTATTAGAATTGAGGCTTATATTAAAGTTGATAAAATAATTAAAATTACTGAATATCGTTACAAGGTTGTATTGAGGAAAATTTGTGAGCTGTCACAGGACTCATCCTAGAATTTCCGAACTATAGTCCTTTATTATAAAATTTCTGTCGGTTTTTTCTGTGTAATGCCTCAAATTACAATATACAAGAAAAAAATAATAATATTTAGAAACGAAATGAGTTGCGAAAGGTTAACAAACAAATATGTACAGTCGGCCTAAATTTACACGGATTTTTAAGAAAAAAACGCGGAAATGAAAACTGCATAAAACGTCGCAAATTCTGTGAAAATGAAGTCTGAGGACGCAAATTTTATAAAAATGAAGTCGGAAAAATGTATAAGAGTGGAACAAATGTATACCTTGTGAATAATATGTGGTGTTATAGTGTATGATCAAGGAATGACAGGCTTTAAGATAAAAATAAGGATTGTTAAATACAAATGTTATCAGAAGAATTGGGAAAGAAATCTTGACATACTCGGCCTAGATTGAAGGAGTCAAAAAATACTAATGAAACAAATATAAATGTCTATAATGGACTGATAGCGAGGAAGAGGTAGACTGAGCAACGAGTGGGAGAGGAAAGTTGGAGGAAATTTTATTGAGAGAATTAATTAGAACTATTAGAAACATGAGAACACGTATGACGGTATGTATGGATGTCAACAAAGCGAGAGATATACGCTTGGATAGAAATTCATGGAAATCTGTCCTTTCGACCCACCCCAAAGGAACAAATTGTACGTATCAGGAAACTCATGTAATTTGTATTTGTAATAAATTAACACTTTTTATAACTTAATTTCCCTAAGATTTGTTTGACTGAAAATATTTAAACGATTATTTTTAATACAACGACTAGTGAGCTTTTAACCTTTCTCTTCCTGTGCTAAAAAAAAAACCGCGTGTTCCAGTGCTGTGTATTCAATACACATGTAAAATTAGCGATTTAAAATCTGAAAAATAAGCATATTCATAGCCTTATTTTTCAGACGTGGATATTTCAGTTCTAGTACCAACTTTATGAAAGGGATTGAATCATGAACGTGTAAAAATACTGAAATACGCCAAATAAATGCTGGAGAAATACGTGCTCTGAGGAGAATACAGAAGGTGAAAAAGACAACAGAATACAGAATGAAGTGATTAAGAAAAATGTAAACTTACGACTAATGTCTTAATTAGGATGAACAAAGACAGTCTATAGTTGTTTGGTCATGTAGAATGAATGAATAAAGAGAGACTAATAAAAAAAACATACAGTGCAAATAAGAGTAGAAGGACGGAAAGAAATCTTACAAGTCAGACAAATCGTTGGAGCTGTATGAGAAGATGTATGGATGTAGATGAAGGGAAATATGTTTTATCTATCACGATAAAATCTGTCGCTCTGTTATCGATGCCTACCCTGACAGGGAAATGGCTGGATAGTATGTAAAAACAGTTTAAATATATTGAATTGTATATAAATACATACATACCATCACATCGTTTTACTGTTGGGAAAGTAAGGTAGGAGAGAGCGCAACACTTTCCTTTTGCGACACATCACTGTTGCCTACTTTATATCCATACACCTCATACAACGCTTACGATTTTTCTGACTTTATAGATTTCCTTTGTTTTAAATATCATTCAATTGTTTCAACAATACTTTCCTTGGTCTCATTCTACCACTCCTTCCTCTTACGTTAGAACTATGTATCTATTTTGTTAGTCTTTCTTCGTTCATTCGTTTCACATGTCTTAACCCATGACCGTGACCTTATTCATATTACTCAACACATCGACCTTAGGGGGGTATTTTACTCTAGAGGCGTGAATTTCGGGCGTTTTTTCAGATAATTTTTCAGATAATTTCAGGCGTTTTTTTCAGATTTTTCAAATAAAAAAAAACTAAAAATATTTTTCACTCACATTTTTTAAAGTTTGTTTATTGATGATTTCAAAATATGCAAAAAAAATATTTGAAAACAAAAATTGAAAATTCAAGATATCAGCTGTTATATCTTGTCGTAAAAAAGGGGGTTGAGCTGGTCGACATGATAAGAGCCCTTTCTTAAATTTGAAACAAAAATCATACACAGTTTCTTGATAAGAAATAATGTCGTTATAGATGGAAAATTTTAAAACTTCATTTTGAGAACATATTCTTAAAGGTTTTACTTTAAGAATATGCAAAAAACTTTAAGAATATGCAAAAAAAAATCCTAATTTCTAGAGTAGAATACGCGCTTTTAAGTTCACATTCATCCCTTATAACTTTAATCTATATTATGCCATACATTGTTACCCCCATGTGGTGAACCTCGTGTATTCTTCTAAGATCACACATTTCTATAGTATTTATTTGGCTCTTCTCAGTCTTTTTCCATGTCCACGTTTCACTCGCACTCATATACCTTCTAATACAATATGTTGATTGAATAGTAATTTTCACAAACACTTTTCAAACTTTTTAATGCACAAATTATAACTTGATTTTAAGATTAAACTTTGAACATAATAATATAATGTTACATCAAGACATGAGCGTGGATGTCAACAAACACCAGTTAACTATTTTACTGTAGGGAAAAGAAAGCTCAGATGTGTTTTAATGGGAAGAAAGGGTCGGTTTAAGAGTTATTGAGTTGTATTTTATTACATTTTTGCGATATACGGTACAACCAACCTCGCGGTCTCATCGATATGTGACAATCTCTTACAACCAACCAATAAGGTTATAAAAAGGCGTGTAGTTAAAATCCAACTAAAACTTTTTTTAAATATTAATAAAAAAATAAATAAAGGTTTATTGATAGCAACATATGTTAGTACGTACATATATACACATGTATCCTGAAATAATATTATGTGTTAACATAAGTTGTCTCCGTTTTTTTTCAAATTTAAAAATGAGCACCAAAAGTAAAACAAAATGGTAAAGGTTATACGTCATTTGAAAGAAAACGCTCCATGTCTTTCAGGTCGAAATTATCGTCTTTGAAACGCAAAAACTATCGACGAGCTGTCCTTTCATTCATATCATCGTCACCGTACACTTCGCAAATATCGCGAGCAGCTTTATTCCCTCGATTGAACACGAACAGAAGGAGGTGTCGAAAATGCTCACTTTCGTCTACTTGACATTCCATTTTGAACGCTTGTAATCAAATAAAATAATATATGTAACATAAAAGCAAACACAATATCTTGTAGAGCAGAAAATTTTCTTTCGAATGACGTATAACCATTTTGTTTTACTTTTGGTGCTCATTTTTTAATTTGAAAAAAAAAAACGGACACAACTTATGTTAACACCCAATATATTAAGTGTTTTTTGTGTGTGATAGGATTTTGAATTGGCCGCCAAGATCGTGCGATTTAACGCCTCTGGATTATTTTCTTTGGGGTTATGTTAAATCACAGGTTTACACCAACAAATCTGAGATTCTTGATGGACTTGAGGCCAACATTTTTCGTGTTATTGGCGCCATACAGACGGAAATGCTCCATCGAGTCATCGAAAATTGGCGTGATCGAATTGGCCAGTGCAAAAGAAGCCGTGGAAGACATTTGAACGATATTATGTTTAAATCATAAACGGCATGAAGTATTATTAGTTGTTGTTTTATTTTATTTTCAAGTTTTATCGATTTTAATGGGAAACCCATCTTAAGATGTGTACATAAGAGGTACATAAGAGCCAGCCACGGTCAACATATGATCTATATCTTATATCTTCAAACAATAATTGTTATTAAACAACCTATCAATTGAATTCAAATACAAGGGCATTTAAATAGTTTATATGTATTTTATTTCAAAAACAAATCCTATCACATAAAAAAAACACCCTATATTTATTAGGAAAATGTTGTAGAAAATACATTTATTAGAGAAGCTATCAAAAAGTCTACTGGGCTCATCTCATAACAACCCCTTAGTCGAGGTACATTCCTACCAATAGAAGGAGAGTCCGGCCGCGAGAACATCAGATGTTACATCATCAGACCACATCTTTTTAACCTGGCGAGTTTATTGCCATGTGGCAATCTCTTCCAACCAACCAGAAATATATTTATATAGGCCCTAAGTGTTAACCAGACTGGAATCCTATTTAAAAAATCTGGATTCTAGCGGGGATCAAACCCGCAACCTCCGGATCGGCAGACAAGTGTCTTACCACCAGGCCGGGTAGCTAATCCTGAGGTCACTGATAACTTCTGTGTTCTAGTGCAGTGGTCACCAAACTACGGCCCGCGGGCCGGATCCAAACTTTTTCATCCGACCCCCGACTTTTATTCATAAATATTATATATAAGAAATATTAATTTTATAAAATTTTATAATTTGGTTGTGAATACACGACAACGATTCTTCTATTGTGATTTGGTATAAAACTTTCAATATAAACTATATTAGTTTACACATGGAATGTAAACTATGTTAATGTTCTAATAGGATTTCAATTTGAATATTTTATGTTCTTATAAGATTTCACTAAGAATATTTTTCGTTCAGCCCCCCATGTTTTTAAAAATATCAATCCGGCCCGTTTCTCAAAAAGTTTGGTGACCCCTGCTCTAGTGTATCCCGACAGACATATTTAAAAAAAATCTAATTACCTTTTATATCTTATTTAACAGTTTCCTGGTTGGTTAGGAGATATTGCTATTTGACAAACAATCCGCCAAGTTGTACTGCATAATATATAATTAAAATGTCTAGCATGTGTTGTTTGCGGACGGGCCACTGCGTGGTTGCTAATCTCCTTTGGAAATGGGTATTGCGAAGAATCTGGGCCGTGAGTGTGGTCTAGATGATAAACTATAGACCCTATATTTTTCGGTTGTCAATGCGAGACAGATTTGATTTACTTATAGCCATATCTTTACTGCGTCCAATGAATTTTGCGTTTTTCTTTTTACGTGGAACTTTTTACGTGGATTGTTAAATTTTTGATACTTAAAATTTAAAGAATTGTCTTTTTTTTAATTTGTATTTATTATATTGACCCATATAATTGTATAATGACTTTGGTGGCACACATCATCCTTGTTTGGGTGGAAAGCCAATAATATAAAATAAAAAAAAGCTTTTGAATAGGAGTTAGAAACACGTGTCGCGATGATATAGCTAAAAAATTGCAATAAAAATTTAATTTCTAGTTCTGTTATCAAATCGAATTTCATTTAAATATTAAATATTTTTTGAGGATAAAAAAATAATATCTTTTGAAACAACCCTCTTAATAAAACGTTTAGGAAATAAAGAAAAAATATTGTTCGTCACTTGGTGCAAGCGTATATGCATCTCAGAGACAAAAAAATGCATCCAGTGTATTGCACATGTTTATACGATCTCTATATTGAAGGCAGAAACGCACTCATAAGAGTTCATTGGGTAATTTGAACTGGAAGTTGTCTAATTTATTAAGAGCGGAAATAATTTTTGTATTGAATTTTTGTATGTCTGGATTTTGAGGAATTATATTTTGTTTCTTAATCCCTTCAAAATATCCGAATTGCAGATTTGGCCATCATCTTACGTCAGTTTAAATTTTGCTAGTGTAGAATAAGTCTGGATTTTGAGGAATGATATTTTCTTTCCTATCTTACCCTTCAAAATATCCGAATTGATGATTTGGCCATCATCTTACGTCAGTTTAAATTTTGATAGTGTAGAATACGTCTGGATTTTGAGGAATTATATTTTGTTTCTTATTCCCTTCAAAATATTCGAATTGATGATTTGGCCATCATCTTACGTCAGTTTAAATTTTGATAGTCTAGAATACGTCTGGATTTTGAGGAATCATATTGTTTCTTATTCCCTTCAAAATATCCGAATTGCAGATTTGGCCATCATCTTACGTCAGTTTAAATTTTGATAGTGTAGAATACGTCTGGATTTTGAGGAATCATATTGTTTCTTATTCCCTTCAAAATATCCGAATTGCAGATTTGGCCATCATCTTACGTCAGTTTAAATTTTGCTAGTGTAGAATAAGTCTGGATTTTGAGGAATGATATTTTCTTTCTTATCTTACCCTTCAAAATATCCGAATTGATGATTTGGCCATCATCTTACGTCAGTTTAAATTTTGATAGTGTAGAATACGTCTGGATTTTGAGGAATTATATTTTGTTTCTTATTCCCTTCAAAATATCCGAATTGCAGATTTGGCCATCATCTTACGTCAGCTTAAATTTTGATAGTGTAGAATACGTCTGGATTTTGAGTAATTATATTTTGTTTCTTATCTAGCCCTTCGAAATATCCGGATTGATGATTTGGCCATAATAAAGACCGTGTCCAGGAGATAAAATGGGTTTTGACTCCAGTAATCGAGCCTTTGGGTTAGAAATGAAATATTTAAGAAAACTTTTACATAACGCCGCTAGAGAGCAAATTCTCATCAATGGCGTTCTAATTCGGGACTCAAACCCACTAATACTAAACAAAACATGTCTGACAGCTATAGCAGCGCCCGAGCGAATCATGTAAAACACTTTGTATTATATACAGTAAAAATTTGTAGGATTATTGCAATGTGGCAAATTTCTTCCAACCAAGCAGAGTTAATGAGGCCTTAAGTAAAAACTAGATTGATAACTTTTATTTTTATTTAAAAATAAAAGCTGGGTTCTAGTGGTAATTGAACCCGCAACCTTCGGGTCAGAGGACAGATTCCTTATCAATTAGACCACGAAGGAATGACTGTAGTAGTCATGTAACTCTCAGTTAGCCAATGTTAGTATATGAAATACGAGTACTAACGCACGTGGACAGGCAATAACAATTGCTTACCTCTAGTGAGTGTTTTACTTAATTATTGTTATTTTTTCTTTGGGAACCATTGAGGATTGAATCCAACGCCACCAGGTAGAAGACAAGCGTCTTACCAACGAGACCATGTAGGTCATCAATGCGATGAAATCCTGTATAATGGCAGTAGTACCTTACCCACGCTAGACCTGTGTACAGGTAGTATTGCCAAAATTACATTGATGATGAACCGCGAATTCCGTGTCTATTCATGCATGTATTTATACTGTATAGTTGAAGGGTTATCAAACGATATGAATACTAGATATGATTTGCATCCCATGTATTTCTACTGTATAGTTGAAGGATTATCAAACGATAAATACCAGGTATGGTTTACAATGCATGTATAATATTACTGTATAGTTGAAGGGTTAATAAACGATAAATATCAGGTATGGTTTACAATGCATGCATTTCTACTGTATAGTTGAAGGGTTAATAAACGATAAATACCAGGTATGGTTTACAATGCATGTATTTCTACTGTATAGTTGAATGGTTATCAACTGATAAATACCAGGTATGGTTTACAATGCATGTATTTATACTGTATAGTTGAAGGGTTATCAAACGATGAATACTAGATATGATTTGCATCCCATGTATTTCTACTGTATAGTTGAAGGATTATCAAACGATAAATACAAGGTATGGTTTACAATGCATGTATTACTGTATAGTTGAAGGGTTAATAAACGATAAATATCAGGTATGGTTTACAATGCATGTATTTATACTGTATAGTTGAAGGGTTATCAAACGATAAATACCAGGTATGGTTTACAATGCATGTATTTCTACTGTATAGTTGAAGGGTTATCAAACGATAAATACCAGGTATGGTTTACAATGCATGTATTTCTACTGTATAGTTGAAGGGTTATCAAACGATAAATACCAGGTATGGTTTACAATGCATGTATTTCTACTGTATAGTTGAAGGGTTAATAAACGATAAATATCAGGTATGGTTTACAATGCATGCATTTCTACTGTATAGTTGAAGGGTTAATAAACGATAAATACCAGGTATGGTTTACAATGCATGTATTTCTACTGTATAGTTGAATGGTTATCAACTGATAAATACCAGGTATGGTTTACAATGCATGTATTTATACTGTATAGTTGAAGGGTTATCAAACGATGAATACTAGATATGATTTGCATCCCATGTATTTCTACTGTATAGTTGAAGGATTATCAAACGATAAATACAAGGTATGGTTTACAATGCATGTATTACTGCATAGTTGAAGGGTTAATAAACGATAAATATCAGGTATGGTTTACAATGCATGTATTTATACTGTATAGTTGAAGGGTTATCAAACGATAAATACCAGGTATGGGTTACAATGCATGTATTTCTACTGTATAGTTGAAGGGTTATCAAACGATAAATACCAGGTATGGTTTACAATGCATGTATTTCTACTGTATAGTTGAAGGGTTAATAAACGATAAATATCAGGTATGGTTTACAATGCATGTATTTCTACTGTATAGTTGAATGGTTATCAAACGATAAATACCAGGTATGGTTTACAATGCATGTATTTCTACTGTATAGTTGAAGGGTTATCAAACGATGAATACTAGATATGATTTGCATCCCATGTATTTCTACTGTATAGTTGAAGGATTATCAAACGATAAATACAAGGTATGGTTTACAATGCATGTATTACTGTATAGTTGAAGGGTTAATAAACGATAAATATCAGGTATGGTTTACAATGCATGTATTTATACTGTATAGTTGAAGGGTTATCAAACGATAAATACTAGGTATGGTTTACAATGCATGTATTTCTACTGTATAGTTGAAGGGTTAATAAACGATGAATACCAGGTATGGTTTACAATGCATGTATTTCAACTGTATAGTTGAAGGGTTAATAAACGATAAATACCAAGTATGGTTTACAATGCATGTATTTCTACTGTATAATTGAAGGGTTATCAAACGATAAATACCAGGTATGGTTTACAATGCATGTATTCCTACTGTATAGTTGAAGGGTTATCAAACGATGAATACCAGATATGATTTGCAGTGCATGTATTTCTACAGTTTAGTTGAAGGGTTATCAAACGATAAATACCAGGTATGGTTTACAATGCATGTATTTTTACTGTATAGTTAAAGGGTTATCAAACGATGAATATCAGATATGTTTCGCAACGCCTGTATTTCTACTGTATAGTTGAAGGGTTATCAAACGATGAATACTAGATATGATTTACATCGCATGTATTTCTACTGTATAGTTGAAGGGTTATCAAACGATGAATATCAGATATGATTTGCAACGCGTGTATTTCTACTGTATAGTGGAAGGGTTATCAAACGATGAATAATATATATGATTTGTAACGCATATATTTTTACTGTATGTTGAAGGGTTATCGAACGATAAATACCAGATATGGTTTGTAACGCATGTATTTCTAATGCATTTATTTTGATCTTACCACATTAGGTTTTCATTCCAAACATCAAGGTAATAACAAATAATGCATTGTAATGGCTAAAAAAATAATACCTTTTCTAATTTCCTTCATTTCCATGCTGGCATCAAACAGTTTCATCATTTCTTCGGCAAGGTTGTCCATAACAGCCTCTGCAGATGGTTCGATGCACTGGATAGGCTCAAGATAGTCCTCCACTTCAATTGACGTCCTTTTTGAGTCAGCAAAAGTAATATCGTCTTCTCTAGAGATGTCTGCAAAAGGTTCAGCTAACTCGTATACATGGTCACAGTTAATTGATCTAGAATTTCTATTTGAGTTGTTATTACTAAGGCTGTAATCTGGCTCTTCGTAAAAAGCTTCATTGGTTTGAAACAACAGGTCATCCTGTTTTGGATCAACGTCAATCATTCTGGCATGATATAAAGAAGTCGAATTAACTTCTAAACTTTCTTCTGCAGCATCAATTGCTTTATTATTTGCATCTGTTTCTTTTATTTCTGTAACAGTTTCAAATTTAGTTTTCGTATCATCAAAATTATCACCGAACTGTTTAAATTTAACTGATATCACAACATTTTCTTCAATAATATTGTTTATATTTTGGACGTTGTTTAATTTATAGTTATTACCCATCTTCGGACTTAGTTTTTTAACTCTTTCATTTATTTTAGTCAATCTTTGTGGTGAAGAGTTAGCACTGGAAGCTGTGTCTTTTGATTGACACGTTTTCTGACTTTCGTCTTTCAAGTTAATCTTTTCTCTTTTAAAAGTGGGCCTTTTTAAAACTCTTCTCAATATGCCTAATTTTTTTTTATCATCTGTATTGCCATTTTGATTTTTGAATAACAGTTCTTCGTATGGGTTCTCATCTTGTTTAATATACCCATCTGAGAATCTTCTAGTGGGATTATTCCAACTCTTACGTGCAGACATCTCGTAATATCCTCTATCGTCTAATATTTCTTTCTCTTCGTTTTCAAAATCTATGTTACTCTTCTTTCTAATTATCACATCATCTTGTGATCTTTTGAAAACTGTGTTGACATTGTTTTCCATGGGAACATAGGGATATGGACTCAGTCGAAATACCGCGTTTCTAAGATTGGTACTATAAAGAAAGCTTTTTGGTGGAGTCATTTTCTCAAGATTGATTTCTTCTGTTATTGTATTTTGACTGATTTTCGGTTCATCAATTATTTTTGATTGAGTTTCATTTTCGTCCTGCAAATTTTTGTTGTATTTCTTTAAGGAATCAGTTCTCACTGGAACTTTTGGTTTAGATTTTTTCTGGATGTTTTTTAATAAGCCTTCATTTTGTGTTCCTGTTAAATCGTTTGTAATTTGAACTGCAGCATTTTCATTAGTTTTATTTAAATATTTCTGTGGATTATGTTTCAAGACTTCGATGACAGCTATAAGCTTTTTTGCGTCTACCTTTGGTCGCCACATCGCGATAACTCCTTCAGACAGTGACTGTAAAAAAGGAATTAATTTTGGTTATTTATATGACATTTCTGATAGTTCGAAACCTACACTATATTGTTTTCAATACATGTACAACTATAATACATTTAAATATAAAAATAAATAACTAGGAGGATATAAGACTGGCAAAAATCGCTAAGACTGAAAACCTTAACAGCAGGAGATTGCCAGGAAGGCCGCCGAAAAGGTGGAAGGATAGCTGGACGTCATTATCCCAGGACTGCCCACCATCACAAACGGGTCATACGACTTACACCAAGAGGAAGAAGAAGTTTTCTAGATTTTTTTACCAAATATTTTTTAAATTAACACGTTCACTGCGTCGAACACGGCTCCCGTGTCCATACAAAATAGCCTTGAATGTTTAGTGCACTCATAAACGTCTCCCGATAAGGATTCGTCGCCGGTTTCATGTGTTTTGAAGACACGAAGGAATACACTTGTATATGATACACGGGCAAAAGGTGGATATGATAAGGTTCGCTGACGATATTGCTATGGTTGCTGAAAGTGAAGAGGAACTACAAGAGGCCTTAACAACTATGGAAAGCATTCTTCAAAATAACTACAGTATGAAGATAAATAAAGACAAAACAAAGCTGCTGACTGTAGGCCGAGCGCAGCACCAGATGAGAATAGTGATGTCGGGTAAACCACTAAAGAACACCGAGGAGTTTGTCTACCTCGGGAGCAAAATAACATGGGACGGTCGGTCCAAGAGCGAGGTCGACAGCCGTATACATCAGGCTAGACTTGCATTTAATAAAAGGTCGAAAATAATAGAATCAAATAATATAGACCTAAAACTGAGAATACTCCTCATCAAGACCTATGTATGGAGTATCTTGATGTACGGCTGCGAGACATGGTGCCTATCCGAAAGAGATAGACGAAGACTAGAGGCTTTTGAGATGTGGTCCTATAGAAGACTATTAGGAATTTCCTGGAGAGACCTCATCACAAATGAAGAGGTTCTCCAACGAATCGAAGGAGGAAGGCACCTGCTCAGGATCCTGTCCGAAAGGCGTGCAAGATGGATCGGTCATATAATACGACAAGAGGGCCTCTTGCATGCCATAATGGAGGGTATGACCGAGGGGACAAACTCTAGGGAACGCCCACGCCGAGAGTACCTGGAGGACCTGTTGGTGGACGTGCGCTGCTCAACATATACAGACTTAAAAAGAGCCGCACAGGACAGGGGGGAATGGAGGAGAAGAGTTGAAATTGCTGCAAACCAGTCTTAGGACTGCAACCACGGAGAGAGATGATGTTTCAATAGAAAGTAGAATTTGATTTTTAACAAAGTTATGGGATTTCAAAAATTCGCGAATTTTTAGCATCTCTTTATACCCAGTGAACGTGTTAATAGCCACAGACACCGCCTTACACTCAGCATTTTTTTTTATAATATTTTAAATCTGTTAATAATAGCGAGTTTGAATCCCGAATTAGATAATCATTGAATAGAGTATGTTCTCTTTTGTGTGACAGCCCATCGTCACAAACAGGTCATACGACCTAAACAAAGAGGAAAAAGAAGAAGAAGAATTAATAACTAATAATATAATAGAACAATTACACCAACATTAAATTGGGTATTTCTATAGTTGATCTTAAATATAACTATCTCGAAGGAACATTGAATTTATTACCTCTGAACAAAAATAGAATACTGAACGATTTACATTTTTTACATAAAACCAGTGCTTTTTTTTTTTTTAAAAAAGTGCCATAGCTCACTTCTTGTCAAGCTTTTTACTAAAGAAAATCGTAATCAAATACCATTTAAATGAAAATTAAAGCAGTTTTTCCTGTGCCTTAAAGTATTTAGCTAAATTCAACTTATTTTTTTATTATTTAAGGCATATCAAATCTAAAACTAAACAGATAAATAAAAATCTACAACTGAAAATAAATATAAAATAAAATTGTAAAAACATCATATCATTGAATATTTTTATAGAGCGTGGAGAGAAAGGGGGAGAGGGAGGCCCCCACCACATTCCCGAAGCCGCTCTAAGGACCGACAGCCCTCCTATCAGCTTCACAAGCAAGACAAACTTTAGCTATAGTTTGGAAAATCTAGGATGAGTCCTGTGACAGCTCACAAATTTGTCCCAATATAACCTTGTAACGATGTTCAGTAATTTTAATTATTTTATCAACTTTAATATAAGCCTCAATTCTAATAAATAGCAAGTTATTTAGGTAAATACATTACATAAGGTTGTATTGGGGCAAATTTGTGAGGTGTCACAGGACTCATCCTAGAATTTCCGAACTATAGTTTGCAAACTAATGCCTCCCTCTCTCTCTATCCCAAGCCTTTATTTATTCATATAAAACAAAAGTACATAAATAAAAAAAACAAGCAATGAAAATAAACGAAAAGGGCATGCCCACCAAAACAGAAGAAAAAACAAAAAGAAATAAAAATCAAGGAAATGACAATTAAAAGAAAGCATAATGCTACCATACAGTCTGTAGCAGTAGATAGATCCACCCGCCGGCCTGGCCGGGCGCATTCCATGTTAGAGTCTATGGATTCTAATTTCAAGAAGAGTGACATTTTGTTTTTTATACATATTATTATACAATTTTGACAGATGTTATATTTATTTCATTGTGTAAAATATATTTTTAGATAAATGTTGAATAATTGAGATATTTGTTTCATTATTGATAGCTCTCCTAAAGTGGTGACCCCGACGTAAATTGAACACAGATTTCGACTATAACAAATATTATCATCTCGATAACGACCGCACAATGACAAACCAAAACCAAGAACCCGCATCTGGAAACGTATCATCTGCACAGAACCTCGCCGGTATCGCGCTGGCGATGCGGATCACGGCATTCTGGCGCGACAAACCACGCCTGTGGTTTATTACATTTGAAGCCGTCACCCAGATACAACACCACATCTGATGTGGACGAACCTGATGCCAGCCCATGTGAGGTCGGTCCTGGCGATCAGACATACGATCTCCAAGACTGCCTCCCTCGACGAACTCGCACTACTGACTGACAAGATGCTGGAACACACGAACATCCCTACAACCACGAGCATCGCTGCAACCACGAGCATCGTTGCAACCACGAGCATCGCTGCAACCACGAGCATCGCTGCAACCACGAGCATCGCTGCAACCACGAGCATCGCTACAACCACGAGCATCGCTACAACCACCAGCACCACTACAACCACGAGTATCGCAGACTCCGCCATCCTCAAGCACCCGCAGACCAACCCTCCACGCCGGACGCCATCTGCAACTTGACCTACATAATCGAGCATCGACGACCAACGTACTACAGACAAACAGAAGTGCGCGACACGACCAAGCCCACCCCCCTCTTCCACATCACCCATCTGTATTACAATGCAGATTCGGGAAAAAACGCCGCTCGCTGCTGTTATCCATGTACCTTTAAATTCGACAAAGGGAAACGGAAAACCAGTCTAGGCGCTAGATGCTTCGGAATTTGCGTTCGCGTAGGTACGCACCGTACGCTACACTAGAGGGGGAGCACTGTAGCAGTAGATAGGTCCACCCGCCGGCCTGGCCGGGCGCATTCCACGTTAGAGTCTATGGATTCTAATTTCAAGAAGAGTGACATTTTGTTTTATATACATATTACAATTTTGACAGATGTTATATTTATTTCATTGCGTAAACTATATTTTTAGATAAATGTTGAATAATTGAGATATTTGTTTCATTATGGATAGCTCTTCTAAAAGTCTAATTGTTTTTGAAACATTAAAATATCGTAAAAAAAGGTGGTGGAGCGCCGCTCCAATGCGATCCACCGCAAAAAGCACTGCATAAAACTATCAACTCGCACTTAAATTATCCTGAATTGTTTAGCTTTTTCTATATTACAGCTCCTTCAGTACATACCCGGTAAAAGGTTATTTGCTATTATAAACAAAGTATGTCTAATTGCCAACAAAATTCCCCTATATATAGAATACATCTGTTAGGAAATCAATTTGCTAATATATTTTATCATAGTCCGTTGAGTTATTGTTTAAAAGAAGGCTGGTTGCATAATTTATCAACTATTTCATTTGTACTGTACTATTCTTTTCGCGTGAATATCAAGAATGACACTCGGTGTGGGGGCGTGCGGATAGCCTGATTCGAGACGGTTCCGTATAGTATAATCAATAGTGTATTTTGTTAATTTTTTAAAATAATATTGATTTGTGTTTTTTTTATTTAATAAAGTAATCTACAGTACAAACATTTGCCAAAGGCTTATATACAAATTTACATGTGTTGTTTATAGTTAAGGCATTAACGATGTGGAGGTTTAAAGACATTGTAATTTATTTTTATCAAACACTGTTTATTCCACTTTTTTGTGACGGTATAACCCTACCGGTTTCAAGGCTTTCACCTCATCTTCAGGGGAGCACAAACAAGACCTTGAAACCGGTAAGGTTATACCGTCACAAAAAAGTGGAATAAACAGTGTTTGATAAAAATAAATTACAAATTTACATCTTAAGAACTTATCTAGTTTATGTATTTTAACTATGAACTAACTCAACATTAATTTCCGTCATATCATTATATAATAATTAACACCGAAGTACTACTTATAACTAGATAACAATTCTTACAACTAATTATTTAGCAAACGATTATTTCCTTACTTATCTATTATTTTACTTGTTTTTTTAGTGTTGATGTGTCTTTTTATTGGGTTTTAGTTATACTTTTAAAAATCTTAAGGTTGTTTTATAAATTTTGTAAATAAAGCATTCCCAACATTTTTAAAAATAATTTGTAAGGTACGTTGTATCATTGATAAAAAATAAAATAAAAAATAAGTATATTGTAATAAAAGTTATTTTAGTATGGTATTTCGTTCTCTATCTGTTGAAGACACCCTTAAGTATCATACTCCCTCTTATTGTTCTTGTGATGATGTTATCACATAGTGACAGAACTACTTTATGTACTATTATAATATCGACGACGAACTAAAGGTCTGAAGTCACGCGAGAAGGAAAATTACTCGCAGCACAGTAAATTTACCTAAATTATTAAACCTGCTTATATTACCAAGAGTTTCAACAGCCTAGCAAGTTGTGAGTAGTTTCACAGAATACTTCGTATGAATTGACACTATACTCGTACTTTAACGCCTCTAGATTGGAGCAGCTAATCGGTCCAAAGATGAACCGATCTAAGGCTGAGTGTTGATCCATTCAGAAATTATTGACTCGATTATCATCAATATACCACAAAACGTGATCTGCAGATGATTGTAAAATTTACAACAAGGCAAATTCAATTGCAAAAAATACACAAAATATTAAACAAAAATTACAACAGGGTTTGTTCGATTGCTGTTAACATTTGAATTTTGTTTAGTTTAAAAAAATGTAAAGACGGTCGTCCAAAATTAATATTATACAAACTATTTTATTTATATATTATTTATAGTTAAGACAATAACACTATAGAGGTCTAGTCCACCTTCAGTATTAGCTGGGACGACCAAGGTCTGAGTGAATGTGATGGAATACAAGTAGCCTGAATGAGTGGACTTGTTTTTGCTAAATAATTAGTGTAAGAATTGTTATCTAGTTATAAGTAGTATGTAGGTGTTAATTATTTCTAAGATCTCATATATTAAGATTGAATAAATAAAATAAAATGATATGTAGGAAAACAAGATTAAGTAAGTTCATAAATTATAACATATAATTAAGATTAGTTAAGTAATAAATTTGTATATGGGTATAGCCTTGACAAATGTTTGTACAATAATTTAATTTGTTTAATAAAAAAATAAAAAATAAAAAACACTATAGAGGTTTAAATACATTGTAATTTGTTTATTCAAACACTGTTTACTTGACTTTATATAACGGTATTACTCTACCAGTTTCAAGTGTTTCACCAGTCTTGTTTGTGCTCCCCTGATGGTGGGATGAAAAGCTTGAAACTGGTAGGGTTATACCGTTATATATAACTGGAATAAACAGTGTTTTTTGACTTAATACATTACAACAATTTTATTTATTTTTATATGACAAGAAGTTTTATAAATACATAATTTGTTAAATAACAACAAGTAATTTAATATGGACGCACAATTATAATGGATCTGGGGTTGTTGCCTTTAATTTGTCGTGTCCTTAATAAACTAGGCTTTTGGCTGTATCTCACAGAGGACATTTAAAGCTATGATGAATAAAGCTAAAACAAAATGCAGACTCACCAAAAATTTAAATCCATCAAGTTCCTTACTTTCAGCAAATGTCACATACTCTTCCATGCTGTTTTTGTTCAAAAATTCCACAAGATCACTTTGTGTCCACCCTTTGATAACGTTCAACTGCGCCATCAGATTCTTGGATTCCATCGCTGTCAACTTTTATCTCACAGCACCACTAAATAAAACTTATATTTTATTTGTTTTTAAATATAATATAACAATAACATGACAGTTACTGTTGTGCTTTTTGTTTGAAAGTTTTTGTGTGCCGTCCGGACTCCTACTGAATTAGTCTAATTAGCGAGACCCACTGCATGTGTCCTGACCATTTTGTTAAGAGTTGCTCTTTTCATATTGAATTTAATTTATTTAACAGGGAACAAAAATAGTGCTTTAATATAAATTTAATATAAATTAGCAGAAAGCGAAGATGATCTTCAGAGAATACACTACAAATTTCACCTTGCTTCTAAGAAATACAATATGGCGATTTCTATCAATAAAACAGTGTAAGTGCTTAACAATATCAAAAGAGCCACTCAGATGTAAACTGATCATCGATAACGTACCCATCGAGCAAGTCATGCGATTCACTTACCTAGGTGTAGAGATCTCCAGCAACTAGCATACCTATATAGTGAAGTACGAGCACACACTAATAAAGTGACAGCTTTGGCTGGCTGCCTGCGGGGCACTATATGGAGAAACAAACACATGCTATCCGAAAGTAAGGTCAGGATATATAAGACATGCGTCCGCCCCATCATGACATATGCGATAGAAGCGAGAGCTGATACCAACAGGACAAAACAGCTTCGCAGAGTGGCAGAAATGAGACAATAAGGTCTCTCTGAGGTGTTGAAGACATAGTGAGGTGGGGAAGAAATAGAAGGCCCTTCTGGAGGATCATGTGGATCGCATGGAGGATATAAGACTGGCAAGAATCGCTAAGACTGAAAACCCTAACAGCAGGATATTACCAGGAAGGCCACAAAAAAGGTGGAAGGACAGCTGGTCGTAACCATCCTAGGACAGCCCACCGTCACAAACAGGTCATACGACCTAAACCAAGAGGAAAAAAGAAGAATAATATAAATTTGTTGAAAACCGGTGACATTTTGCCTCTCGATGACATTTTGCCTCTGTAACGAGAATAGTAATCACCTGTCCAGAAAATAATTTAATAGTTTTTATAAATTTTAATAAAATAAATAAAACACTTATTTTTATTTTGTATTCACCACTGTTCAATTTGTGTTCACTGCCGGTTTCAGAGTCCTCCATGTTCCTCGTCAGGTGAAGTTGAACGGCGAAGACGGGGGACTTTGAAACCGGTAGTGAACTCAAATAAAACAGTGGTGAATACAAAATAAAAAATTTGTGTTTTATTTATTTTAATCAAAAAATATAAACATGACACCACAAAGTGAAACAAACGTCTTTTCTAAGATTCAAGAAATAATATTTTTTAGGTCAAATTACATCAAATGGCGATTTTCGATATTTTCAGTATCTGGACAATATTTCGTGCCATAGAGTTTTAAGGCAATTCATGGATTCGACAATGCCAAACTATTCCTGTCTTGTTTTGATTTTTAAGATATATTTGACATATTGAGCGATATATTTCTATCTTGTTCTGGTGATAAGACTATGTTTACCTATACACGTATATCAAGAAAAATATACCTGTCTTGCTCTTATCATTTAGACAATGCTTTAATCGAGAGAAATATTCATGTTTTTTCCTTATCATTTAGACCAAGAGTTCCGAGAAAATGGTCGATTTGATTTTTCTAGGGGTCGATAGTTTCAATAAAAAGTTTGGGGGTCGACGACAGCAAAAATAGACCCCCTTACTACTGCTATTTGTTTGTTACTTCAAAATATCTATGATTCCAATAGGTACCTGATTAAGAAGTAAAATAATTAAAAACACACTTTTTTGATAAAAACACATTACGTACCAAACTTGTGAACGAAAAGGTAAAATGTGTCATTAAAAGAGTCTATTTTTTTGCTTTAATTTTCGTCAGCGCAGATTTCAATATTAAATGTTGCACAAGATAATTCCATAATCCGTATCCTTTTATCTTTTTCAATCCTAAATAACAAGTGATGAAAATGAAAAGTTTGATATCTAGTGAAATATTTAATATCGAGTACTGTACAAACTTATAAATTTGAGTAAGTAAAGTAAATATTTAATATCGAGTGCTGTACAAACGTTTTTGACCATGATCATGAGTTTTTAACCAAAAACAACACGAATACTATCCAGCAGCCTTCGAATTCACCTGATCTGGCTCCCTGCGACTTTTTCCTGTTCAACCGCCTTAAAAAACCGCTTCGCGGAACGCGTTACAGCACCCGAGAGGATGTCATGAAAAAATCGAAGACGGCTCTGATGGACATACCGAAAATTGAGTACCAGCGGTGTTTCGAGGATTAGATCAAGCGCTGGCGTAAGTGCGTTGCAGTCGATGGGGAGTACTTTGAAGGGGACCATATCGATTTTGATGAATAAACTTGTATTTTCGATTTTATGAATAAAGTCCTAAAACTTTTTGATCAAGGTAGTATATTGATGTTGTGTTATCTGAAATTTATATACGAGAATATCCGAGAATTTTTTAAATATCGTATGTACAAGAAAGTTTTTAAAATTTCAATGTAATGGTCGCGCAAACATCCCCGCCACTCTGAACGCCCCCCAAACTGCAAATGACCCCATCACACTGAACGCCCCCTCGTACTTCACACCGACCCCTCCACGGGCAGACGACAACCTTCCTCAATAGGCAATCGCGTATCTCCCATATCATATATATGTATTAATATTTTTAAAAAGTCACACACGTCTCCGGTAATGCACTGGATTTCCGTGCGGAAGTTCATCGGCACGAATCCCGCGCTGTGCTTCTCCTCTCAAACGACACAGGCATTTTTTTCCGCCTAGTATTCGGTAGTATAAGGATACCTATGACTTGGGTCATATCTATTCTTTAAAAAAAATTCAATGGGCTACGTCTACATTGTGGATAAAATAATTAAATACATATTGGTATAGGACAGTTTCAAGATTATTAATATTCGGAATTCAGAAAATAAAGATAGTGGATAGTGTCTTTCTGGTGCAGACCGCCTGTAAGTGTGGGAGCAAAGGTGTGTCACGGGCTGCCGGGAGACGCCTCGGGAATTAGTAGGATGACATCAGCCATACACCACACACGGTCCCGTGTAGGACTATATCCGTAGCGTGCAGTTCCTAACAGAGTGTATCAGGGATCATCAAGATGTTCAAACAAGTCTTAAGAGAAAACCAGACTGGAACTCGTTTTATAAGGTTTCAAGAAGACCTTAAGTTTAAGACCTTCATATAAATACATACCAACGCGCCATTTCTCTGTTGGGGTACGCTGAGAAGACAGTCCCCCAGATCTTGTTATCTTAATAAATATCCTTCGCTTCTTCTACAGCCATACATCTTTTCTTACGATTTCTCTGCCGTTCTAAGTTTCCTTCATTTCAAAATATAATTTACTTAATCCAATAATCTCTCCGTGGTTGCAGTCCTAAGACTGGTTTGCAGCAATTTCAACTCTTCTCCTCCATTCCCCCCTGTCCTGTGCATCTCTTTTTAAATCTGTATATGTTGAGCAGCGCACGTCCACCAACAGGTCCTCCAGGTACTCTCAGCGTGGGCGTCCCCTAGAGTTTGTCCCCTCGGTCATACCCTCCATTATGCCATGCAAGAGGCCCTCTTGTCGTATTATATGACCGATCCATCTTGCACGTCTTTCGGACAGGATCCTGAGCAGGTGCCTTCCTCCTTCGATTCGTTGGAGAACCTCTTCATTTGTGATGCGGTCTCTCCAGGAAATATTTTACCCTATGAAACTCTTCATCTGGTTACAGCAGAATTTCCAATCTGGTGAGAGCAAAACTTTTGTAATCAATTTTTACCTGCACATACATCACGATTCCAAGATACTCCTGGATCCTCATCTAAGATTAACCACTATGCTATCTCTTCTTTTTCAGCTTCCTTAACCAGTTGGCATCCTGGATGACCTTTCCCGTCAGGAGTATCTCTTTCTACTTTCGAAGATTTTGAGCAAGAGACTCGCACTCGTCAGCTTCTACTAATTATGCAACAAAAGTGATCGACAAATATACAGTTGTTGTTATTAGGGTTGTAACTCCTTGGCGTCGTTCACCGGAGAATGCTACGGATACCCAGGATGGATATGGTCAGCAACACAAGGATTCTTCAAAGAGCCAAAGTTGATAGAGAGTGGCTGACTAATATTAAAATCCGAAAGGTGTCCTATTCAGGTCATGTACTTAGAAAAGCAAAGTATAAATGACTGCATCTGATCATCGAAGGCAAAATAGAGGGTCGAAGAGGTGTTGGCAAGAGGCAAATCTCCTGGTTCTGCAATATACGTGATTGGACTGGTATAAGGAGCGTTTGGGATCTTTTTCGGGCTGCCGGGGACAAAGATACCTACTCTCAGGTGATATTCAACGTTTCGGGGACCTGACATGACACTGGGAAGAAGAAGAAGATAAATAGTTAACATTTACATAGTAACCTTATAACTAGATAACAATTCTGACGACAATTATTTATTGATTGCTAAGAATTAAACTAGTTAACAAGGTTTTCGTCACAAGGGTGAAAACGGTCATTTTATGTCAATTTTTGTGTGCTAATAACGAATATGAACTTGAAAATGATCCATCACGTACCTTTTAAGAGAAAAAATGAAATTACTTATAATAATAACAATTTACAAATGAATTCGGGTATCAAACTTTTGTCTTCTTTAAATGATTTCCCAGTATATTAATAAGTGTAATATATTTATTGTACTTCATAGTACACTAGAAGTGTAATTTATTATAATTATTACAGGCCTATAATTAACAATATATTTATTGCTCCGCGCACCAAAACGTTGGTGGGTGTGCGTAACACAAGGGTTCTTCAAAGAGCCAAAGTTGATAAAAAGTTGCTGACTAATATTTAAATCCGAAAGGTGTCCTATTTGGGTCATGTACTTAGAGGAGCAAAGTACAAATTACTGCACCTGATCATCCAAGGCAAAATAGAGGGTCGAAGAGGTATTGGCAGGAGGCAAATCTCCTGGCTCTGCGATATACGTGATTGGACTGGAATAAAGAAGGTTGGGGATCTTTTTCGGGTTGCCGGGGACAAAGACACCTACTCTCAGGTGATATTCAACGTTGGGGGACCTGAAATGACACTGATTAGAAGAAGAAGGCGTCGTTCAAATTTTGTAGCCTTGCGAAGTGGCCTAAGTTTGCTTGTATAGATTTTTGAAAATATTGTAGCTGACTAAAATGTTTATCCCCTCTGTCTAAGATAGCAAAATATTCGACATTGAAGCAATTGATTAAACACTTTATTTACCACGTATGACTTGCGATGCCACGTCTGCGACCTTTCATGTGGGTGGATGCTGGAATGATTCCACAATGTAAGCTGCTCGATACTGACTATTATCCCATGACTTATTATGTAGCACTCTACTAATGTAAAACTGTCACAAGTCGAAATTGATGTGTATATGTAAAAAGGACCCAACCCTCAGAAGAGATTTACAGGCGGCCCTCGACTTACGTACATAATTGGTTCCAGAAAATGTGCGAATGATCGAAAGTAGAGGGATGTAAAAAAAAACATCTAAAATTCTATTTTAAAATATTTATTTATCAATAATATATTAAAAATATTTATTTATAAATATATATAATTAAGTTAACAGGGCGTGTTTAGGTGCTTATAGGTGTTTTCTTTAAAAACTTGTCAAGAGTTAGTTGAATACCACCATTTTTTTTCTTGATAAAGAGTTCTATAACATGCTGTGTCTTTCTCAATCGCCCTACGTACTTGAGATATACGTTCTCCATTGGTCTTCCATCACATTCTTCCATGATAGTAAAAAAAATGTTAAGATGCATGAAGGCTTCATTCATATTTTTTACTGTCAAAGTCATGAAGATTTTATCAGCTTCTTCTTCCTCACTTTCATTGTGTATTTCATTTAATTCTTGTTGCTCAATTAATTATTCATTTGACAGAGGTACTGAGTAAGATTCAATCAATTCATTAACATCTTCGTTGTTAACGTCCAAGTTTAGTTCATTCATTAGGCTATACTATATATTTCAATCTGTGATAGTTTCCAGAGTTTCTTCAGAATTTATAAAATCACTCATCATTTGTGGGCATAATTGTTTCCAGGAACCTTTCATTGTTGACTATTTTATTTCAGCCCACGAGTCTGCAATATTGTTTATTGCATTCCATATATTAACATATAGTTCTTCCAAAAAAGTGGGAGCGACTGCATGGAAGCGAACAATTTTTGCGTTATCAACAAAAATCTTTAAAAAATTGAATTAAAAAAAATGTGCGAATTAGCGAATTGTATGAAAGTCGAGGGCCGCCTGTATTTTGGTATATTTGAAATACTTTACATATGTGTACATATGATCAAGTCGTTTCCCTTCCGGAATGAGCAGGGAACTGACCGCTAGATTTTCCTATCTCGACACACACACCTTGTTCCTTCCACGCCAATTCACCTTCTCACACTGCTTCCACTATTTCTCTTACTTTTTATTTTTCTCCTTTCAGAATTCACTTGATCCAACCATACTTTCCTGGGTCTGGGTATACTTGTTTTGTTAATTTTTGTTGCCCTAGCATAGCGAAGAAGAACTAAAGGAGACCTTGGAAACTATTGAGAATGTCCTAAATACCATTCAACGTGAAAATAAACAAGGGCAAAACAAAAGTGATAACCGTAGGCAGAGACGAACACCAAATTAACATACTAATGTCAGGAGTTGTACTTAAGAACGCAAAAGAGTTTGTCTATCTTGGAGGCAAGATCACATGGGATGGCCGTACAAAAAGAGAGGTTGATAGTCGCATCCACCAAGCAAAACTCGCCTTTAATAAAAAATTTAAAAAAATCGAATCCAACAACATGGACCAAAAGCTCCGCAAGCAATTGGTCAAAACATATGTGTGGAGTATTTTTATGTATGGTTGCGAGACATGGTGCATAGGCGAAAGAGATCGAAAAATATTGAAAGCCTTCGAGATGTGGACTTGTAGACGAATCTAAAGGATTTCCTGGAGAGACCACATTACAAATGACGAGGTTCTCAGCAGGATCGAAGAAACCAGGCACCTGTCAAACACCATATCGGAAAGGCGTGCAGAATGGATGGGTCATATGATGCGACATGAAAATTTCCTGCATAATATACTGGAGGGAATGATTGAAGGGATCGATCGGCAGAGGGCGTCCTCGCCGGGAGTATTTGGAGCAAATATGCCACTATATGGACTGCACCTCCTATACAGAGCTCAAGAGGATCGCTGAAGACCGAGCGGAGTGGAAGTGGAGATGCAAGGCTTTGCTGCTAACCAATCCCCAGGAATGAAACTGAAGAAGAAAGAATTTTTGTTTATTCGTTCTTTGTACATGCCTTAATCATCTCAGAATGCTCTTCATCGTCTTACTCAACATATCAGTCTTTAAGTTCACATTCATCCCTAATATTTTTATTCTGTATTCTGTCATGCACGCATTTAAACAGTATTTATTCAGTTTTACTTCCATACATCAAATATACCACTAAAAAACTACTGTGAAGTAACAGCTTAGCAGATTTTGATACTCTCCGGTTCGAGTTAACATATGTGTATATTTTTAAGTGCCCCATCGACTTTTTTTTCTATCGCTACACGCCGTTCGATATCCCTCGTAACTCTTCTATCACCTGAGAAAATGTTACCTAAATAGTAGAATCCTCCAACTCGCTCTGTTTCTTTTATTTTCCACTCATATATCACATTTACTTTTACTTTCACACTTTCCTGTCACTATGACTTGAGATTTTTCAATATTCACTATCGGGCCTTTCTTTGTGGTAAGTATCGAATATCAATGGTAAGTAACTTTGTAGTAAAATCTCTGTTAGGATTTCTGTGGTATCTCTGTGATTATTATTTCTGTAGTGAGTATCTTTGTGGTAAGTATCGAATCTGTATGATGAGTAACATATTTATCTGTGGTGAGTATCGAATAAGTATACCTCAATTCTGTATGGGTAAAAATATCAATCCAATCAAATGGGTATTCATTTTGTAATTTTTTTTTCACAATATAATATTCTCAATTTAAATGTTTCTAATGGAAATGCGAACTGTAGAGTACAAATGCATAACAATAAACGTGTTGAGTCCTTTTAGCACATTGATGCCAAAATTACGGGTACATACCCGTAACTTCGACATTATTAAATTATAAATTAAGAGAAAAAAGAACTTTAAAATTATGTAAGTAAACTTACAAAAATATTTTATACAGTTAAAATAGAATCGCACAGTTATATTGAAACCAGCAAATCGAACTACCGATTAGGTAGAGATAATTTGTGGCCTCTGCACGATTCTGCGGGAATTTAATCGATAATATCTCCAGAGAAAAACTTACGAAAAATATTCTGTAATACATTTCCATTATATAAGAAGACAATATCCTTAACTCTCCCGCCGCCCCCTCTTATCTCGCCGATAATTTTCAGCTTCTTTCCAATCATGGATTAGCGCTACGCTCAAACAGAGATTGTTTATCGGCCTTTCCAGTTCACCGCTCCTCTTTTTTTACGTCGTCTTTTACTGTCCATGCAGTGAGACTCTGGAATCAGTTACAAACCAATATAAGACTCGCTCCATCCTTGGCATGCTTTAAGAAGCGACTGAAAAAACTCTTAATTTCTAGTCACTTAAATAACGTGTTTCATTCCTGATTTATCTTTTCCTTTCCTCTCCACCATCCTTTCCTTTCCTTTTGATTGATGATATCTCACTTTATATGAAAAATAATGTTCGGGTGATTGTCCGTCTTTGTGGGGTTCGTGGGCATATGCTCACGTGTGTTTATGGATTTCGTGGGGATGGATAGTCATTTGAATGATTTACGCGACCACGTAACTTGCTTCATTTTCTTTTGTCTGGTTGGCTGGAAGAGATTGCCAATAAGCCCGCCAGATTGCATTTGCAATAAAAGTGTTAAATAAAAAAAAAACACAACCTAACGTGCTATTCTTCGTGAAAATTTCTTCCAGCCAATGCAAGATGTTTATGACAAAGGCCTTAGTAAAATAACAGACTTGCTCTTTTTTTGAGTTTCATAGCGAAATAAATCCATTATCCTAAGGTCCGGAATCAAGTGTTTCATATAAAATATTTATTCAAAAATATGTAAAATGGGAATGAAAAGAGTTTTTATTTATTCTTTGTGTACATTGTTAAACATCGTGCATCTTTCAGGCTTATTGCTATACAGAAATTTCTTCCAATTAACCAGTTAATCATGGATTTGTTAAGTAATTTTACATTCACTAAAATTGGGTAAATGAAAGTATACATTTTTTTAAAAGTTTTATTTATAAAAAAATAAAAATAAAAACTCGTATAAAATATTTTAATCATATTAATAATAAATTGTACAACATAAGAAGCGTATTTAATATGAATACATAATTTATTGTATAAATATAATTATATTTTTGTACTTAAAAATAAAAGATAATTTTTATTTACTTACATTATTTATTACAACCATTTTCGGTTATATTTATCAATATTTTATTAAAATATTTTGAATTTCATACGGTTTTAAATTACATTTTTAAAATTGATTATATAATTTTTAACTATAAATAATTTTAAGATTAATGTTTCAATTTAAAAAAAGTATGATTCGATATGGTACGGTAGATTTTTATATTTTTTCTTAAGTTTCGCTAATTGGAATTAAATATCAATCCGTGTAGTGAAATCGTTAGCTTTCGTCGTTGCACTGTGTGGAATGAAAACATGAACGATGAAGAAAAAGATAAAGTATTGAAGCCCTTTAACTCTTACAGGGTTAGTGGTCCACGTTCTGTACCACCTTTTTATGACGCAGTACTGCACAATGGTACACGCAATGTACCACTTATTAAACCTCTCTCTATTGCTGCACGAACGCTCAGATTATGTACAACTTCGTATAATATTATACTTTTGACTCATATCCGCACAGTTGCAGGTCTGGTCCTGTTCAAATTTATTTTGCTTCTAATATTATTGACAGTTAGTTGTTCTTGGTGTGCCGATATGTGCGTATAAAGAAAACGTTATATATTTGTATTAAATTTTTAATAAAAAATAGTTGTGTTGTGATAAAATTGACTTCAGTAATTGTGGTATATTTATATTTAGGTTAAAAATTAATTTTACTTGGATGTATTTCGGCATTATTTGGTGGTACATTAGAAGTACCAGTGGAAATATGGACTAGTGGTACATAAGTTGTACCACCTCACCAGGATTTCCTTGACCTACCGAGGAAGTGGAAATATGTTAATTTAGCATTTGTATGTATTATTTTTCAATAATGAGAAACTTGACTTTTTATTTTTTGTGCAGCCTGATTAATAAGGGAAGTTTACCTGTGCCTGTAAGGGTTAATAGGATGTCTCCATTGTATCCTTCGAATCTATGCCTAAAAGATGTTCCTTCGGAGAGGAGTAGAACCTTAAAGTCTATTCCGCCTTCATCTCATAATTATATTGTTCTAAATCAAGCCAATAGGGTGGCGTATTTCAAGAGAGCTTTTGCTCTTTTTGCTGACCTTGTGGCGTGAAATGGATTACATCTTAGTGATAGAGATAATGGTGGCGCATGCAGCTTTAGGAAATACTTGAAGAATACCCTTTTTGGAAGGTAGTATCATAATTAATGATTTTTTTAAATACTACATTACACTTAAAGCCAAACGAGTTACTATCACATAACCGATGATCTCAAAGGTTTTTTGTAATTAGTTTTCGATATAAGACTGGCAAAAATCGCTAAGACTGAAAACCCTAACAGCAGGAGATTACCAGGAAGGCCGCCGAAAAGGCGGAAGGACAGCTGGACGTCATCATCCCAGGACTGTCCACCGTCACAAACAGGTCATACGACTTAAACCAAGAGGAATAAGAAGTTTTCGTCTCCTTGGTAAGTTTTCTAGATTTTTTCACCAAATATTTTTAAAATTAATAGCCACAGACACCGCCTTACACTCAGCATTTTTTTTTATAATATTTTAAATCTGTTAATAATAGCGGGTTCGAATTCCGAATTAGATCATTATTGAACAGAGTCTGTTCTCTTTTGAGTGTACCAACGACAATCGAATCCGTTACTCTCGTAACCCGTAAGTCACGAAGATCGTCAAGAAATTTTTATTTGAATTATTGAACATTAATATTTTTAATATGAGAAAAGCAAGTATATTTTATAAATGAAAGAACATTAAATAAGACGCTTAAATTTATATAAAAATTTATCCTAATATACGGGACTAATCTTAAATTTGCAATTTTATTGCACAAAAAGCATACATTTATGGCAAATATATATTAAATATTTGATAATGAAAACAATATTTACAATTACATTAAAAAATTTTTTTTCGTTATTTTACAAACCTTCATTTTGCTGTACACCAGAAAATTATAAATTGACTGATATCTATACATAATATTTAAAGTTTATAAACAATTTTTCTATATATTAACTACCCCAAACACGCCTATCTTACGTGTTTTTCAAATGAGGTATTATTAGAACAAAGAAAAAATAATGTTATTCGTATTTGCGAAACCTCTCTTCAATAGCATTTCGTGAATTTTGAGTTGCTGAAATATTTCCATTCTCCATCGAATGGTCGAGGTTCAGATCTCATAAAATTACATTAAATTGCACCAAAAACACTTGCTAAGTGGGACGAGATTATAATTAATTACCCGCCAGACTGTACAATTGTTGTACATGGAAAGTGTAAAACACTTGCTAAGTTGGACGAGATTACAATTATTAGCCCGCCAGACTGTACAATTGCTGTACATGGAAAGTGTAAAACACTTGCTAAGTTGGACGAGATTACAATTATTAGCCCGCCAGACTGTACAATTGTTGTACATGGAAAATGTAAAACACTCGCTAAGTTGGACGAGATTACAATTATTAGCCCGCCAGACTGTACAAGTGTTGTACATGGAAAGTGTAAAACACTTGCTAAGTTGGACGAGAATACAATTATTAGCCCGCCAGACTGTACAATTGTTGTACATGGAAAGTGTAAAACACTCGCTAAATTGGACGAGATTACAATTATTAGCCCGCTAGACTGTACAATTGTTGGACATGGAAAGTGTAAAACACTTGCTAAGTTGGACGAGATTACAATTATTAGCCCGCCAGACTGTATTGTTGTACATGGAAAGTGTAAAACACTCGCTAAATTGGACGAGATTACAATTATTAGCCCGCTAGACTGTACAATTGTTGGACATGGAAAGTGTAAAACACTTGCTAAGTTGGACGAGATTACAATTATTAGCCCGCCAGACTGTATTGTTATACATGGAAAGTGTAAAACACTTGCTCAATTGGACGAGATTATAATTATTAGCCCGCCAGACTGTACAATTGTTGTACATGGAAAATGTAAAAAACTCGCTAAGTTGGACGAGATTACAATTATTAGCCCGCCAGACTGTACAAGTGTTGTACATGGAAAGTGTAAAACACTTGCTAAGTTGGACGAGAATACAATTATTAGCCCGCCAGACTGTACAATTGTTGTACATGGAAAGTGTAAAACACTCGCTAAATTGGACGAGATTACAATTATTAGCCCGCTAGACTGTACAATTGTTGGACATGGAAAGTGTAAAACACTTGCTAAGTTGGACGAGATTACAATTATTAGCCCGCCAGACTGTATTGTTATACATGGAAAGTGTAAAACACTTGCTAAGTTGGATGAGATTACAATTATTAGCCCGCTAGACTGTACAATTGTTGTACATGGAAAGTGTAAAACACTCGCTAAGTTGAACGAGATTACAATTATTAGCCCGCTAGACTGTACAATTGTTGTACATTGAAAATGTAAAACACTTGCTAAGTTGGACGAGATTACAATTATTAGCCCGCCAGACTGTACAATTGTTGTACATGGAAAGTGTAAAACAATACAATAATACAAACAAATACATTTACAGCCTAATTTTATAACAAATCATTCAAAATTTATATAGAGATGTTTTGCAAATATATCTCAATATCTCAAGCATTATTTTTTAATACAGTAGCGGACCCCAATTAAACAGAAATATGTTAAAGGGACACGAACAATACAAGAACCACTTTTTTGGTTTCATTAGAAATCGAACTCGAATCTCCTGGGTTGAACTTTAAGCGTTCTACCAACTAGACTCGATGAAAATATACATTTTTATGAAAAAAAAAAATAAAATACTGTTTCCCAAATAAAAATTAAATATTCTAATTACACTCCTATTATTTATAGAAACCTTGGTTAAAACTTATATTTACAAAAGTAAGATTTACAAGAATCATTTATATATTTTATAGATATAACAGGTAAAAACCTTTTTGAAAAATAATACAGACAACATGATATTTGCTCAACAAAACGATTTGATTGTTTTATTAAATTAAACGGAATTTGATTTGATTGCCCATCAAAGTCATGCAATAAAAAGAAAGCTGCCAAAATTAGCAAGAAAGGACATGATAATATATAGTATCTAACGGACATAAGAGTGGTGAAAACGTTTTAAACTTTTCACAAGTGATAACAAAACTGGTCACAACTTGGCTTAGCGAAGCCGTGACCACGATTGCAAGAAATAATAAATTGGGGATGATTTTTTTGGTAACAATGATTTATGGATGTTGTGATGTATGCACGTGGAATGCGCGCACATTATTGAGTGGAGACCATGGATTAAGATAATTAAGCTGTGACCATTATTCCTGAATATTGAGTGTGACCATGTTTGTTTGAAATCGTATCGTTTGAAGAAAATTGTTGACCACAACTGGTGGAATTTACATAGATGTTGACAAGAGCTGCTGGAGTTAGGTGGTGACAACGGCTTTGAAGACGCATGTGTCCTCATCCATGAGGGCTGGCCAGATGAAGGCTCTAATCAGGTCTGACCGCTGGTCTGAAGAGTGGAATCTGACATGTTTGTCAGATCTCATCAGCACTGGAAAAAAAATTTAATTTAAATTTTATCCAGACTCAAACAACATATAATCAATCAAATTTATTTATCAGATGTGTTAATCTTTAACATGTTTAATGTCCATACAAACATAAGCCCTGTGCGTATGATACACCAGGCGTGTTCGATTGATAATATTTGTGCGTTTGAGAAATTCCTCAGCACGGTGTGTATTTATGTAAATTTTAATTCGTAATATATGTGTCAATTAACATGTTCAATGCAATACCGTGCGGATTAAGGCGTACGCTGGGGGCCACCCACGCGATATGTTATATTATAGCATTTAGAAAATTGTTTGAGACAATATAACCCCGGAGTTGCCCATGTCACATAGAGAAGCGGGCATATATTTTGTGACGTCACAACTTCCGATGAAATTTGATAACCGTATTTGTGCATACAGCCGCATACGCTTTTGTATGCAAACAAATTCGCGTTATCTGTAATAGTTTATTTTTTCTGAAATAAGTGCATCAGTCATTACAGATGAATGATCGTGATTTTTTTAGTAAATGTTTCGTATTTTTCACTTTAATTATACACACTTATCATCACGGCGTATCCCTTTCGGAGTAGGCAAATATAACACATCTCCAAACTTTTCTATCCAAATACTCAACTTTAACCTCTTCCATCTTAATACATGTCGTCATGATCAATCTTGCATTAATCATACTTTTCACTTTACCTCTTTTAAATTTTTTTTTCACTTGATCCAGCTACGTTGTCCTCGGTCGACCTCTTCCACGCACACCTTACACTTCTGTGTTGTATATTCGTTTAGGCCTCGGCCACACAGGTAGGAGCCTTGCTTGGTGCTTAGAGCTACGCCACTAGGTTACTATAATAGTCACGTAGCGTGGCGCGAAGCGTGCAGTGTGACCAATGCGATAGTATGGAGTGCGTTTGTTCACTAGGATATGTCACCTAGCTCGCAGCGTATCTCTAAGCACCAAGCGAGGCTCCTACCTGTGTGACTGATGCCTTAGTCATTCATTATCTCCACATGTTCACATCATTTTTAAGTCTTCTTCATCCTTCTTAAGACATCAATTTTATCCACGCATTAATTTCTGATGTATTTATTCCGCGGTGTTTCTAACATTGACGTTTCATATTTTTCTCTTCGAGTACGCATGCCCACAAAGTTAGTCTAACTGTTATCCTCGTTCTGTTAAGTTCAAGTTTAACTTCAATGCGTCAAGGTTGGCAACAAAACACTATTATGTATTGTCAGTTGTTGTGTATTAAATTAAGTGCTCCATTGACCTCCATAAAATAACACACAGGTAGGAATATTTGCAACACTTGAAGGGAACAAAGGCAGAAGATGATCCTGCGGCTTACATAATTTATTTGGTCTTGCCAGTAGAGTGCTACCCACTAAAACTCCTAGGTGTTGAACTGTTTTATTTAATATCTACCTGGGGTGAAGTCCGTGTCGATGGAGAGCGGTGGGGTCTGTACGCAGAGCGTCCAGGCCAGTCGACAGCACTCCGCGATGTACCTCATCAGGCCGGAACAGCGCTCCAGGCAGGGGTACTCGTGCAGTGTGGATAGCACCTGGAATTAATAAATTTTGGCTTAAATTGGATTCCACATTTCTGTTTATACTGGCTCAAATTGGATACCACACTCCTATTTACATTGGATTCAATATTTCTTCTTATATTGGCTTAAATTGGATACCACACTCCTGCTTATATTGACTCAAATTGGATACCACACTCCTATTTACATTGGCTTACATTGGATTCATAATTTCTTCTTATATTGGCTCAAATTGGATACTACACTCCTGCTTATATTGCCTCAAATTGGATACTACACTCCTGCTTATATTGGCTCAAATTGGATACTACACTCCTGATTATATTGGCTCAATTTGGATACCACAATCCTGCTTATATTAACTCAAATTGGATACCACACTCCTATTTACACTGGCTCAAATTTGATTCCACATTTCTTCTTATATTGGCTCAATTTGGATACCACACTCCTTTTTATATTGACTCAAATTGGATACAACACTCCTATTTACATTGGCTTACATTGGATTCAACATTTCTTCTTATATTGGCTCAAATTGGATACCACACTCCTGCTTATATTGACTCAAATTGGATACCACACTCTTATTTACATTGGCTTACATTGGATTCAACATTTCTTCTTATATTTGCTCAAATTGGATACCACACTCATGCTTATATTGGCTCAAATTGGATACCACACTCCTATTTACATTGGCTTACATTGGATTCAACATTTCTTCTTACATTGGCTCAAATCGGATACCACACTCCTGCTTATATTGATTCAAATTGGATACCACACCCCTACTTATGTAACATATATTGGCTCAAATTGGATACCACAACCCTGTTTATATTGGCTCAAATTGGATTCCAAACACTGTGCAGGGAGTATTAGTCTGATTTAAGGATACCTTTCTCCTTCATAGGGCGAATAAAGTGGTCTTTAGATTCGCAGATTATTTTTTTTAAGTATTCCAGTCAGGTTCACAACTTTCTGGTTGGTGAGTAAAGATTGTTACATGGTAATAAGTCCACCAGGTTGTATAATATACAATAATATGGTAATACCATACAATACACTACATTATCTATCATTTTATAATTGTTACTGTGATATGTAAAGAACATTTAAGGGTTGTTTAATTAGTAATTAAATTAATAAATTATGGTTAAAAAATGTATGCCGTATGGTTTGTGTGGGCATTTAAAAAAATTTCAACACTTTTTATCAACATTTTTTATTTGTGACTTTAATTATATCTGCAAACATTCCTAACACATCTGCTGTACATCGACATAAAGGAAATACAAAATTAGCAGTTCATTCATTTCCGTGTCCAAACCATCAATCGTTAATTATGCCATATGTTTCTACTACGAGGCAACAGTGAAACGGTGTTTTTTTAAAGCATTACAGGCCTGTCACTGAGTTTATTATGTTGAAAATTTTCACATTCAAATGTTAAATTGGGGAGATCTACAATATAAATGTAAACAAAACATTAAGGACAATACTTTGCCTCTGGAGTTGAGTAACCCTCCATCAACATGTGGAAGGTTTCGATTCTGTAAAGCAACTTGCATCTCGTTCTACAAGTGAGCCCATGTGTTTTCTATATCTCAAGATCTATCCATAAAATTCCCATAAAATCCAATTCTTGTTTTATGTAAGCGTTGTTCCACTAACACAGCGAATACGTGAATTTCGTCAACGTTATGATATAATACGAGTACTTGAAGTTTGCCATCATGAAAACTTAGGCGAGAATTTAAAATTTATAACTGTGGCTAGATTCATACTGAATGCCAATTCAACCATTCTCTGACAAATCTCCGGACAAAACATTCAAATGTTGCTCCCATAAAAGAACTGTTCTTTTTGAAGATGAAAATTACCCAAGACGTCAGATCTCTCAATTTTTGATAGAGTTGTTAAGCAATTTAGATTTCAGAATCCAAGCTATCAAAACTTTAATACAAAGATTCGTCCTTTCAACTTTTTCAACAGTTTCTATATTTCAACCTTTCAGCTTAACAAGTAAAGTAAACTGACGTTCTGTGATTTTTAACGCGTTGCTGCTAGTTTAAATATAATAGTTAATTCTTGTAACTTACTTAAACCCTGGGATAATTTTATTCAGACATTATTTATTTCGTGCTAAGTGTGTCACCTAGAGTCGAATTAATTAAGTAGTATTTTATACAATGCTAAATAGTTTGGCCATTATTTGTTCCTCCGCATACCGTTGCACGCAGAATAGAAAGAACGGAACTCTATTCCAGAACAACGGATCTTTGCATTGAAATATTAAAATTTTTGTTCGAACAGCCATAAATGATGTTATGTATTAAATTTGTGGTTAACCCTTTCCTAGCCTGGTATTATTTTAAGACACAAAATTAATACATAGATAAGTTACTGATTTATACCTTCTACTTCTTATCGAGTCAAAAACGACTCCAGTGGCAAAGTTGATTAGACGCTTGTCTTCGAAATTGGTGGTTGCGGGTTCAATCCCCGTTGGAACAAAGTTTATTAAAAAGTATTCCATTCTACAATAGCTTTCATTTAAAGTATCTTTAACATATTTCTGGTTGGTTGGAAGGAATTGTCACATGGCAATACTCCCACCAGGTTGTACTGTATACAATGAAAGTGTAATGCAATACAATACTACAAAAATATACATAGATAAGTTGATAAATCATATCTTCTTCTTATCGTGTCAAAAGCGACTTTCATGGCAAAGTTATCAAGACCTTTGAGTTGCAGGTTCGATTTCCGTTGAGATCCAGATTTTTTTTTAATGGATTTGATTCTGGTTTTCTTTTAAGGCCTCGTTAATATATTTTTGATTGGTTGGAAAAAAATGCTACATGGTGATGAGTATAAATGAAAGTGAAAAACAATAAAACAACTACTATATATCCGCCCAGAATCACGCCAACTGGACAGCATTGAGTGTTTCATGAATCAAGTTCTCCTCGGTGCTAGATATAGGACTCATACAAACTTACTTGGACCCATTAATCGAACTTTCAACATCAGAACCACTATAGTAGACCCGGAACTTGCAGTCCGTCAACGAACGTGTTGAAAATACTTTCCTTTTGATTGATGATATCTCACTTTATATGAAAAATAATGTTCGGGTGATTGTCCGTCTTTGTGGGGTTCATGGGCATGTACTCACGTATATGTTTATGGATTTCGTGGGGATGGATAGTTATTTGAATGATTTATGTGACCACGGAACTTGTTTCATTTACTTTTGTCTGGTTGGTTGGAAGAGATATCCGCCTGGCAATAAGCCCGCCAGATTGTATAACAATAAGTGTTTAATAAATACATATTATTAATTAATAAATATTATATTATGGTATCTAGAAAGTTAAAGCAGAAACCTTTGGTAAAAACTTAATGTTATATTTTTTACTACTATATAAAAGTGTACGCCCTGAAAGTTGGGTAAACTAATAAACTAAAAAAACTTATATTATTTCCATTATGCCTATTTTCTAAGTTTCGTTGAATCTGATAGAACCTTTAGTTCAAAAATAAGAAACAAGGTTCAAACTCGTTATACAAAATTTGCTGATAGTATGATAACGCACAGCCGTTAAATGAACAAGTTACTAGAAAAAAAAATATTTAATCCTTTCTTTCATATCTACATGATCTTCCTTTTTCCCAACAATACTACAATATATGTTACAAATTTGTAAATAAGATCACAAAATTAATCTCAAAAAAGATTAAAAAAAGTTTCGAGAAGCAGCTGATTGTGTATCGGTATTGAAAGAGTTTCCATATCTTACGGTATATTCCGATAACTTTTAACCTGTACCATGTATTAAGTGTTAACTATGGGAACGCCTTATAGCAGTGGCGTAATTCAAAATTATTTATTTTTGTTAATTATTTTTTTGACAAAATATCAAATAAAGTGGAATGAAGAGATTATAAATAAATACATGGAACGAATGGATGTGTTGAGATGAAGAAAGGAGTTTTAAGGTAGTTTAAACATGAGGAAAGAATGAACGTCGAAATAATGACTAAGATAGTATACAATGTTGGAGTGTAAGGTGTGCGTAGAACAGGTAGACCGAGGTAAACGTAGCTGGGTCACGTGAACCAGATTTTGATAGAATGTAAAGAGATATGTAACATATGAATAATTGAAGATTGTGCATGACGAGATATATGAGTGTGGAGAAGACAAAAATAATGTGCTTGGATAAAAAAGTTTTGAGATTTGTTCTCTTGCGTATGTATATATATTGTTTTGACAATTTTTTTAAATTTGCATTTATTTGTTACCTTACAAAAGTTTTACAAAATTATACTTAGCAAAATAAAACAAATATATGTCATTCTACGAGTTGTTCCATGCTTGAGAAAATATCACCCATTATTTTGTTTATTTTTTTCAGGGCTTTCAGGATGAATGACGTGCGGTAAAGATTTGTGTGGGCTATTGAGTGTGGGTTTCTTCTTGTTGTTTTAATTTTTGTTGTTTGGTATTTGTGTTTCTGTATATTTTTGTTTTTATTTTTATTCTTATAATTGTGTGCGGTATGTTATGGGATGAACATTTTTGGTATTTCTGGAGTGATGATGTGTGAAGAGTTTGATTCCGCAAGATGTTTCCAGTTGTAGTTGAGTGTCACTGTTTGTCAGGTTGATGAGAACGTGCAACGGGGTTTTGTTTTTGTGTAATCAAAAATCGGTAAGAAGTATCGATTTATTTTTTCATGCTAAATATCCTCAGTGAGATACAGGCAAAAGCCTAGTTTACTGGGGATACGACGAATGAAAGGCGACAAACCCTGATCCATTAAAATAATGTACGTCCAAATTAAATTACCTGTTGTTTTTTCGCAAATTATGTATATTTCAAATAATGTCATATATGAATACAATTTGTGTTATACTAGTTTATGAATAATGACATGAATTTGTGTTATACTATTTATAAATAATGACATGAATTTTGTGCACTGTGTTATATGAACATAATTTACACTTTTTAGTGTAGTAACCAGGGCTGTGGAGTCGGAGTCGGAGTTGGAGTCGGAGTCGCGGAGTCGCGGTGTTTGGGCCGGAGTCGGAGTCGGAGTAGGAGTCGAAAAAAACGAGCGACTCCGACAAATTTTTCGTTAAAATTTAAAATACATTTTTTTTCAATTATTATAATGAATGTGTATTGTGCACGAATATTAAACTTGCAGGCGCAAGTCGCGCCGATATGGTGAATCACCGAGATCCATTTAATGCATAAAGTCTACGAAAATGTGTTGGTCTCCTTCTTTCTCACGTCGAAAGAAAATTCTGTTGGCTGGGATCTATGTTAACCCCATGGTTCGATCCATATTGACGGAAGAACAAATAAATAGAGCGAAAAACGCTCTGGTTGAATTAACCGTTCGTATGAAAGGCCTTCGACTAGAAAAAGAGACGACAGCAGGCAGCGTACACCAAGTATCATCATCTTCATCCGACACCGCTGAATCTGAAGACGATTTTGAAAAATATCTCAATGAACAAAATAAACTAAAACGTCCTCGTTTGAATCACAGTACCAATATAGATGAAGGAGACTCTATTTCAAAATTTAAAATTGAATTTTATGACGCATTGAAAATAATGGAAAAAATTGACCGAACTTATAAGTTAAATGTTGAAATGGCAATACAGCGGTATCTAGAAATCGTACAAGATTCAGCATTGATCGTTACAGCATTACCCCCAACCCAAGTATCCGTAGAGCGGTTATTTTCCGCTCTTAAAATTCTCAATTCTGATTTGAGAGCCTCTACGAATACATATTTAATAGAAGCAATGTTGTTTTTAAGAATAAATTCTAATAAATAATTATTAAAGTTTGATCTTGTTTTATTTTTATCCCTATAACATGAAAAAATGGCTATATGCAAAGGTAGGAAACAACCTGATAAAATTGAGCTTTTTTGAGTCGGAGTTGTAGAGTCGGAGTTGTGGAGTCGGAGTCGTGGAGTCGGAGTTGTGGAGTCGGAGTCGTATTGTTGGTAAATATAGGAATCGGAGTCGGAGTCGTGTTTTTTTTTAGCGACTCCACAGCCCTGGTAGTAACAATCCTGAATATAATTTTTATGCAATAAAAAAAATATATTGAATTTTGCCATAAAGAGGTTTAAAACATTACAAAACGCCGACTGTAATCAACTTGTTAGTATGTTAATTATAACACTTAAATATTTTTTTAGAACAAAAACAAAATGTCACAAAAGGTTGAATGATTTTTGGAAGCCGAAATAGTTTATGACTCTTAACTACGCAGAAAATGACTAATATTCGTTATGAGGGTTAGTTTAATGTATATGTGTTGTTACGCCAATGCTACATTTTGTCATGCTGCAGTGTTATTACGCCACGATAGTTAAGCCTGCAATTATCCCATTGGTTAAAGCTAAGAAGCCGCTCTGTTCTTTCAGCGGATAAGCTATTTAGATTTTTATTAATTCCTTGAGAACAGTCCTGTATTAGATGACATATAATGTTGACAGTAGTTTGGGTGGATTGCCTATTAAAATAATGTTTCCAGTAGTTTGGGTGGATTGCCTATTAAAATAATGTTGACAGTATTTTGGGTGGATTTCTTATTAAAATAATGTTGACAGTAGTTTGGGTTGGTTGCCTATTAAAATAATGTTTCCAGTACTTTGGGTGAATTGCCTATTAAAATAATGTTGACAGTAGTTTGGGTGGATTTCCTATTAAAATAATGTTGACAGTAGTTTGGGTGGATTGCATATTGAAATAATGTTGACAGTAGTTTGGGTGGATTGCCTATTAAAATAATGTTTCCAGTAGTTTGGGTGGATTGCCTATTAAAATAATGTTGACAGTAGTTTGGGTGGATTGCCTATTAAAATAATGTTTCCAGTAGTTTGGGTGGATTACCTATTAAAATAATGTTGACAGTAGTTTGGGTGGATTGCCTATTAAAATAATGTTTCCAGTAGTTTGGGTGGATTGCCTATTAAAATAATGTTTCCAGAAGTTTGGGTGGATTGCCTTTTAAAATAATGTTTCCAATAGTTTGGGTGGATTGCCTATTGAAAACAATGTTGACTTGATTAAAGTCACAACTTCATTCCCACACAACAAAGTTAGTACTAAATTACTGTTGTGTGGTATCATCTTGACAGACTTGGATACTGTTAGGTTCGAGTATATATGTTTTAGTTCCCCATTAATTTTATTTTCTATCTTTACACGCCGTTCAATACCCCACACAAATCTTCCACCATTTTTTTATACACTTGGCACGGATTTCTCCTGTTACGCAAAGAGGGTCTGTATCTAGCGTTTGCTTGTTCGTTAGGAATAATATGAGCCAGGATTCTTCTCATACTGCTAGACGGTACCGAGAATATAATATATCAACAGTGTCATTCAGTTGGTTCAATATCTCTATACCACGCGTGATTAAGTGTTTAGCCATGATATTCGTCCTGTAAGTTGGTATGTAGAACAGAGGGTGATTCCTTGCACGGCTATATTTATTAGGTACATATAAACTTAGTGCTTCTAGAATCGCGGGACAGTTAAAGCAGCCTTGGAAAACCTTTATTAGGAATATCGCAATGGATTCTTGCCTTCTTGTTTCGAGGCTTCTATAGTTACACACCGTGAGAAGTTCGGCATGGGGAGCATATTTTGGGTAATCGACCTTTGTTCTGTACCATAGATATCTGAGGATTTTTTTTTGTATTTGTTGTATATTGTTTTTATATTTGAGCTGATGAGGAGCCCAAACCGTAGATGCATATTCTAATTTGGTTCTAATTAGATAATTATATAAGTTTCGGAGGATATCGGTGCTGTTAAATTCTCTTGATATTCTCATTATAAAACCGAGTAGTTTGTAACAGTCCGATATCAAACGTGAGACATAGTTAACGAAAGTGAGTCTGACATCGAAGGTTACGCCCAAATCTTTGAATTCAGAAACTCTGTTTAGTGCTACTCCCTGTTTAGTATACTGATGGTGGATTGGTGAAAACGATCGACTATAAGATACACAGACACATTTATTAATGTTGAACAGAAGATGATTTTGCTCACTCCAGGAGACTAGAGAGTCTAGGTCCTGTTGTAACTGTGCACAGTCGTGAGGTGAATTGATCTTTTTGAATATTTTCAAGTCGTCAGCGAACAATAAACATGTCGAGTGACTTATGGAATTTTGAATGCCATCTATTAATATGAGGAATAGTAGGGGACCTAAATTGGATCCTTGTGGTATACCAGACTTGTTACGTATTTGAGATCTTTCTTTTAGGTATGATGCAAATAATCCAATTAGATTATCGCTGAAGCCAAGTTTATGCATTTTCTTAAGTAATATATCGTGATCAACTTTGTCGAAAGCTTTCTGAAAGTCTGTATATATTACGTCCGTTTGTGAAAGTTCGTCTAAGTTTGACGCAATCTGTTGTGTGAGAGAGAGAAGGTTAGTAACAGTCGATCGTTTTGGCAAAAAGCCATGCTGGTTTCCAATAAGTCTTGTTAATACTTGGTGGGTCAATTGGTTGCACAGTACAGTTTCGAAAATTTTTGGAAGCAAATAAAGAACAGCTACGGGTCTGTTATTGTGAAAATACTACCTATACAGCAGATTTCTTCAAATCGCTCTACACCCTACTCACCCGTGTACCGCATTCACTCTTTCTTTCACAGTTTTCCATTAATATTTTATTTATTTATTTAACACTTTTATTGCAATACAATCTGGTGGGCTTATTGCCAGGCGGCAATCTCTTTCAACCAACCAGACAAAAGTAAATGAAGCAAATTACGTGGTCGCATAAATCATTCAAATGACTATCCATCCCCACGAAATCCATAAACATATACGTGAGCACATGCCCACGAACCCCACAAAGACGGACAATCACCCGAACATTATTTTTCATATAAAGTGAGATATCATCAATCAAAAGGAAAGGAAGGGATGGTGGAGAGGAAAGGAAAAGAAAAATCAGGAATGAAACACGTCATTTTAGTGACTAGAAATTAAGAGTTTTTTCAGTCGCTTCTTAAAGCATGCCAAGGACGGAGCGAGTCTTATATTGGTTTGTAACTGATTCCAGAGTCTCGCTGCATGGACAGTAAAGGACGACGTAAAGAAAGAGGAGCGGTGAACTGGAAAGGCCAATAAACAATCTCTGTTTGAGCGTACCGCTAATCCACCATGTAATTTTACACATGACAAGAAATATACTCGTACATCATTTGTGAAAAAACAACAGGTGATTTAATTTGGACACCATTTTAATGGATCTGGGTTTGTTGCCTTTCATTTGTCGTGTCCCCAGTAAACTAGGATTTTGCCTGTATCTCACTGAGAACATATAGCATGAAAAAATAAATCGATACTTGTTTCCGATTTTTGATAACATAAAACCTCGTTGCACATTCACATCAACCTGACAAACTGCGTCCCTCAATTATTTACGATTATGTATACATCACGCGAAATCAAACCCCTCACACTTCATCACTCCAGAGAGACCAAAAACATTCGCATATTACTCATATTAATTTGTTATTTATAACCTGTTATTTATTTATTTTTATTTTTATTTATTTATTTATTATTACACATGACAAGAAATATACACAATTTGCGAAAAAACAACAGGTAATTTGATTTGGACATACAATTTTAATGGATCTGGGTTTGTTACCTTTCATTTGTCGTATCTCCAGTAAACAAGGCTTTTGTCTGTATCTCACTGAGGATATTAAGCATGAAAAAATAAATTCTATAGAAAGTTTTATTTTCTATAGAATTCTATAGAAAGTTTTCTATAGAAAGTTTTATAAAATTTACATTAGAAACAGAACAGGACGGAAAATTAAATTTCTTGGACCTAACATTATCTCGGAAAAAAGGCACATTTGACTTTGATATATATAGGAAAAATACTTATTCAGACTCTATAATTCCAGCAACTTCTAACCATCCTAATAATAATAAATTCGCCGCCTTTAACTGTATGCTTCATAGATTGCTCAATGTCCCATTAATCGACGACAATTTTAAAAAGGAATTAATAACCATCAAAAAAATTGCTACAAATAATGGCTATCCTGGAAGCCTCATTGATTCACTTTTAAAAAACAAAACAAAAAAGAAACTTATAAAAGATTATATATTTAACGACACCTATAATGGAGCAAAGTCCTATTTATAAAAAACATATCATACGAAATAACCAAAAATATTCCAAGTCACATAAAGCCAGCTTTTTACACTAACTTTAATCTCCGGAAACTCTTATTTAATGGGAAAGGCAAAAATGGAATACTTAGCAACAGCGGTGTGTATAAACTTTTATGTGCTGACTGTGATAATTTCTATATAGGAAAGACAGGAAGATCTTTTGAAAAGAGATTTCGTGAACACCAATCTGCCTTAACAAATCCTCTAATTTATTCTGAAATGGCTAATCATTGTCACCGTGAGAATCATACTTTTTCTATCGATGATGTCAAATTCTTACATATTAGCGGCAACGGAAATAAATTGGACAGATTGGAGGCCCTAGAAATTTCTAAGTCAGTATACCGATCGGAGCATCTGTTGAATAGTTATATCCCCAAAATCTCCCCGCTCTTGGCCGAAATTATCCCTAGCCTTCCTCACCCCCCAGCCTCCAACCGTTGAAGTGTCTATATCGGTGCCAGTCCGAACAGCATTTAGTCTAGTTTGCGCTCCCCTGAAGATGAGGTGAAAGCCTTGAAACCGGTAGGGTTATACCGTCATAAAAAAGTGGAATAAACAGTGTTTGTTAAAAATAAATTACAATGAAAAAATAAATCGATACTTCTTTCCGATTTTTGATTACACAAAAACAAAACCCCTTTGCACGCTCTCATCAACCTGACAAACAGTGACACTCAACTACAACTGGAAACATCTTGCGAAATTCAACTCCTCACACATCATCACTCCAGAAAGACCAAAAATATTCATCCCACAATATACCACACACAATCATAAGAATAAAAAAAAAATACACAGAAACACAAATGCAAAAACAACCAAAATTAAAACAACAAGAAGAAACCCACACTCATGAACTCACACAAATCCTTTCCACTCATCATTCATCCTGAAAGCCCAAGTACTCAAAATCCTGTCGCAATAACAACCACGCTCCGATCGACTGTCGGAATAATTAGGTAGTTAAAATATCATTCATGTATTTTTATTTAATTAGTTATTATTTTGTATATAATTTTTTCTTTTATTTTAAAAAAAATATTTTTCATCCTCATTCGTACAACAAATATATCAAGCAAAGACAAAATATAAATAAATGGAGTTTAAATAGTGTAAATATCGTATCGACCTTACAATGTAAAAATAAATGGGGAAATTAATAAAACGACAAGGTACTCGTATAGATGTTTTAGTTAGAGAAAGGAATTTCTCAGTTACAGTCTCAGTTAATTTCTCAGCTACAGTATACAGTTAGAGATAGGAATTTCTCACAAATTTTACAGCTAACCTTAAGAAATTATTCGATGCGTCAATAATTTAATGATTCAATTAGTCTATTGACTATCTACGGACTAAAAAGGTATTTATTGTACCTATATTACACCCAGTGGGCACGAAGCACCGTATTTGTATTTCAGTATACTACAGTTACGCTACTGGGTCTTTCAAATTGGGCGTTCTTTAAAATTCTTAGATAATACACAGATGGCGTCGTGACTAAATATCTGTTTGTTAGTCTTTCTTTTTCCATTCATTCCACACACCCAAATCATCTCAGCGTGCTCTTCTTTGTATAATTTAACACGTCAGCCTTAAGGTTAACAAATCTAAAGGTTAACATTGACCAAGAAATCGAGAACTGTCGAAAATAGCACAAACACAGCAACCAGAGGTAGCAACTTGGCTGGTATAGTTTTAAGAGATTATATATTGTACTTAATTCGTCAAAAAAAAAACTATAATAGAAACTTTGATTAATAGTGTCTTTCAAATTGAGTGATTTTTTAATTCTTGGATAAAACACAGATGGCGTCGCAAGCTTGTCTGGGTCTTTTGACATTTGAGAAGTGTTATATATGACATTTATAAAAATTGAATCGTATACCATACAAAAACGCGTTCAAATTATTGAATTATGTTATGTATTTTAATCTCCGGAAACAATGATGTTAATTGGCTACCAAGATCATGTTATCTGAAACCGTTGGACTATTTTCTCTAGGGTTACATGAAAAGCCAGGCCTATAAGAATGACCCCCGATCGATTTCTGAGCTGAAGGACGAAATTATTCGCATTATTGGTGAGTTAGAACCGCAATTATGCCAAAATGTCTTCAAAAATTTTGACAAAAGCGTGGACATCTGTGAAGCTACAAAAGGTGGACATTTGGCGGTTATTGTTTTTTGTGTTTAGATATCATACATTATACTTCAATGACCAATACAAAGTTTTTTGAAATCAAAGCAAATTGTGTGTTTTATTCAAGAATTAAAAAAAATAGAATAAAAAAAACCGCTCTATTTGAAAGACCCTTTAAATTTTTTGTTGGTTCTGGTTATAAACACATATGTGTATATTTATATTGGTTGGAATTTTAAACTTTTGTTAAAATCAGTTCAACCCTGGTGGGCGTATAGCTATACTATTACGTTGCTCCGAAAATAAGGGCTGATTTTAACCTAAAATTTAAAAAATAAATAAAACACATTTTTTTTGTATTGCCCAATGTTTTATTTGAGTTAAAAACCGGTTTTAAAGACCCCTGCCTTCCTCGTCTAAGGTAAAAAAGAACTAAATTAAAGTCGAAAAAATATTTTTTCTAATTGTAATATGTAGGTATTGGAGAGAGGAAGAGGGGAGTAGTGGCTAATAACGGTAGGGGGGTAGGTAGGCGACAAAATGATGTCTTTTAAATGGGATATATATATATATTTAGTAGATGACTATTTTTTAAATTTACTTGAATGTTTTAAATTTTAAGACTTACTTCAAACCTAATTTTTTTTGCTAAATCAGTTACCAGACTTCGTTTTATAGATCAAACTCGGTACAAACACGTCACTGGGCACAATCAATCATTTTGAATATTTTGTGATTGACTTATTCGCATAGTGCGTAATTAGCCTTATTATCTGCAGCAACATTCCCTTCAATTGGTGTTACCTCGAAAAGATGTCTCCAAACATCAATATAACAAATGTAAAAAGTTAAGATTTCATATAATTGATCCAAAATCACACCATGAAGACTTAAGATTGTTTCATTTGACAGTAGATGCAGACAAATTAAACGGAATTTCATGTTATTCTCATGAACCAAAATCACACCATGAAGACCTAAGATTGTTTCATTTGACAGTAGATGCAGACAAATTAAACGGAATTTCATGTTATTCTCATGAACCAAAATCACACCATGAAGACATAAGATTGTTTCATTTGACAGTAGATGCAGACAAATTAAACGGAATTTCATGTTATTTTCATGAACCAAAATCACACCATGAAGACATAAGATTGTTTCATTTGACAGTAGATGCAGACAAATTAAACGGAATTTCATGTTATTCTCATGAACCAAAATCACACCATGAAGACATAAGATTGTTTCATTTGACAGTAGATGCAGACAAATTAAACGGAATTTCATGTTATTTTCATGAACCAAAATCACACCATGAAGACATAAGATTGTTTCATTTGACAGTAGATGCAGACAAATTAAACGGAATTTCATGTTATTCTCATGAACCAAAATCACACCATGAAGACATAAGATTGTTTCATTTGACAGTAGATGCAGACAAATTAAACGGAATTTCATGTTATTCCCATGATCCAAAATCACACCATGAAGACTTAAGATTATTTAATTTGACTGTAGATGCAGACAAATTAAACGGAATTTCATGTTATTCTCATGAACCAAAATCACACCACGAAGAGCAAAGATTGTTTAATTTGACTGTAAATGTAGACAAATTAAACGAAATTAAAGCTGAAACTATAAAGAACTTTAAGTGTCCTATAACCATTAATTTAGACGATTTATAACTATTTCTGCATCCGTTATAAGAAGCCATGAAAGTCTGTATCACAGTTCTCTTACACTTCGGTGTGGCGTCAGAATTATCCGAGGTGATGGATTGTCATCAATTCGTAACGTCCGAACAAGTATGATCGCAATTATGCTACCATTAGATAATTTCAGTTTCGGACGCTTTATGTAATCTGTCTCATTCGATTGGTCACGTCTTGCAATAAATTGTTGCACAGTTATATTAACTGGTATTGATATTCTAAAATTCCAGCAGACTCTAATTCGTTTCTTTTGCTTTTATCTCTTCTTAATAAGTTTTTATGATCTGAACCATCGGTTTCGATTAGGTTTTAAATTCAGTTAAGGCTAAATTGAATTAAATCGTTGCACTGTGGAGATTTAAAGACATCGTAATTGGTTTTATGAAACACTATTTTTTTTCCATTTAACATAATGCAATAACCCTACAGGTTCTAGTGTTGTTTGCGCACCCTGATGATGGAGTTAAAACCTTGAAATCGGTAGGTTATACCGTTTTTTTTTAACCTGGCGAGTTTATTGCCATGTAGCAATCTCTTCCAACCAACCAGAAAGATGTTTTTATAGGTCCTAAGTGTTAACCAGACTGGAATCCTATTTTAAAAAAATCTTGGTTCCAGCGGGGATTGAACCCGCAACCTCCGGATCGGCAGACAAGTGTCTTACCACCAGGCCACGGAGGTTGTTTATCTTTAGAGTAAAATCTTGCAAGTCTTTTTACTTATTTTTAAATCAAAAAATTGAAAAAAATAAATTCCAATTTAACGTTCTTTACCAATATTAATTAAATACATATGTACAGTACTCGCGGTAAATAATACACATCGGGCTTAAGATAGAGACTGTCTGCCATAATCGGCTAACTTCGGCTTTGAAGAGTGTCGTCTCTGTCGCACGATGCGCTAACAGTCTCGCGATGGAACACGTGTATGAATGATAGAGACGACGCTCTACAAAACCGAAGTTAGCCGATAATGGCCGACAGTCTCTTACTTAAGCCCGATGTATATTACTTACCGCCGGGTACTGTACGTATATGTCATTTATTGTCAGGGTAGGCTGAGAGTACAGAGCGGTAGACTTTTTTTATCTGAACACACATCTTTTGCCTCTTCTACATATCCATACACCTTCTCATACAACTCCTACAATTTCTAAGACTTTTTAAGTTTCCTTCTTTCGTAATATTAACTTGATCCAACTATACTTCCTTGCCTTCCTCTACCATGCCTTACACTCACATTTTCATAATGCAATGTTATATTTGTTTTAATAATAATATTTGTTTTACTATGATTTCTCCATTCATTCGTTCTACATGATCTCAGATTCTTGATTTATTCGTTCAACAAGATCCAAACCATCTCTGCTAAGAGATCACTTTTTCATCTTACTTGATGCATTAGCCTTTAGTTCACATTCATCCCTTGTCACTTCATTCTGTACCTATACTACGTCAAATAAATGAGGTAAGCCGAAGGATCTTCTTCAGCCTTCATTCCCTTAAAGTGTTGCAAAGATTCCTACCTACTAAAACCTTAATATTACTCCTACAATATCTGCTCTTTCCAACTCTGTACTATGCGGACGTCTGTTACTTGGATGTTAAAGAGGAACAGCTGGACAAATTATAGCGTCTTCAAAATGTGTGTCTAAGATTTATTTTCAATCTACGAAAGTACGATCATACTTCACACCAGAAGGCATTGATTGAACTGGTTGAATGTTAGAAATAGACGCTAAATTCACATACTGTCTCTATTGTATAATATCCTTAACTGTCCCCCCGCACCCTCTAATCTCGCCAAAAAATTTCAGCGTCTTTCCAATCATGGATTAGCGCTACGCTAAAACAGAGATTGTCTATTGGCCTTTCCAGTTCAGCGCTCCTGTTTTTTACGTCGTTCTTTACTGTCCATGCAATGAGACTCTGGAATCAGTTACGTACCAATATAAGACTCGCTCCGTCCTTGGCATGCTTTAAGAAGCGACTGAAAAAACTCATAATTTCTAGTCAGTAAAATAACGTGTTTCATTCCTGATTTTTCTTTTCCTTTCCTCTCCACCATCCCTTCCTTTCCTTTTGATTGATTATATCTCACTTTATATGATAAAGAATGTTCAGGTGATTGTCCGTCTTTGTAGATGTCGTGGGTATATGCTCACGTATGTGTTTATGGATTTCGTGGGGATGGATAGTCATTTGAATGATTTGTGCGACCACGTTACTTGCTTTATTTACTTTTGTCTGGTTGGTTGGAAGAGATTGCCGCCTAGAAATAAGCCCGCCAGATTGTATTTGCAATAAAAGCGTTAAACAAATACGTCATACATAACCACTCCACGTATTCTTCTCAGTTCACACATTTACTACGACATTTATTCGGCCACTTTTATTCTTTTCCACGTACACGTTTCACTCGCATGCATAAAAGTTGGTACGAAAATACTATTGTGGACCATCATCAAAAGATCAAATAAAAATTATCATAATTCATATCATATTGCACATGAAATCACCAATGTATAGTTTAACAACACTGAAAAAAAATCAAAATTATGGTTGAACCGTGGTTAATATACTCGTAATTACACCTTGAGAGTGTCGAAATGGACAGCTATCTGTTCTCGGGTTTATGGCACCTTTGAAGTCAGGCTGCTGCGAACAGGCGTCAGCATCATCAGGTAAGTCAGCAGGATCCACGTGACTGTGATGTCTACGGAAGAAAGTGCGCGTCATGGTTTGGGCTGTTCTCTCACAGAGATTACATGATCGACTTGAAGGAGTAGCTTGGTATTGACGTTGGAATGGTGGCTACGAAGAACCAATCCTTGGCTACGAAGTTCAGCAACAACAACGATGATTTAAACTCTGGTTTCCATAGTTGGCTTTGTGATGTTGAAAGCTTATTGACTTAACCTCGAAAAAACAGGAAATGTTTAAAAAAACTCGGATGATATGGATAGAATCGCCATTAAAGAAGAAGTTATGTACAAACCTGGTGTGCCACCTGTCTCTCAGCCTCTCCCAAGGGGAAGGTCTCTGTGGAGGCAGCCAGAGAAGTCCTGACCGCAGCCTGCAGCTGGTTGAGCACCGCTCCTCCCTCTGTGCTGTCGTCCAGCCCTAGAACTGCTCGTACCTCTCCGAACTTGCGCTCTCTCAGCATCTGGCAGGCTCGGAACGCCAGCTGTATGGAATAAAGTAGACGAATTAAAGTTGATGTGCATCGAAGTGTTATAACTACTGAGGTACTATCTTCTGCTTCTCCCTGGCTCCATCCCAACTCACTGTCTGCGAAGACTATTGGGGTCAGCTCTCCTCGTCCTCAGGTTGTATGCTCTGCTGTCCCGGACTACGTCCCCCAGGCCGTACCTCTGCGTCAGGTTATCTTTTTGCACCACCCACGAATTCTTTGGTTTTCTTCTGGTTGTTATTCGAGGAAGATCCATGGAGATTGCCTGGTTCACAATGCGATAGGGTGCTCTGCGTCCAACGTGCCCACACCACCTCAATCGCCTCTCCTCCATCTTACTGTTGATGTCTGTAACACCTAGGCTTCCATGAATGCGTGAACTTTTTATTTTGTCTCTTAAGGACACACCAGCTGAGATACTATCTAGCTTTGAAATAATTGTCCACCAAATTAAAAGGAGCACAGAGTTTTAATAATGATAATAATACTCGTAAAAGGATGTCATCGTTACTGAGCTCCGTAATCGAGGATCCAACACCCATTTAGTTGCATAGCGAAGCTGTATCGTGGAGCTGGTATTTTTTCTTTAGTGTGTACGTCGTTGCACACCAGCAAATTCATCTGCCACACAGCTGTACTGAATCCGATGACACATTGAAGTGCGACGATCGGAGCACACCAGCATGTTTTTGTAAAGAAAATGTAGGATACCTACCTAAATAAATAAATAATTGTCAAAATAAATAAGTGAATTGTTAAACATAATTAAATTAAATTAATTATTGTTAAAATAGTAAACTTACAGGGTCAATGACCGATGAAGTATTTACAGATTGTCACACGCCAGGAACAACAACAATGTTTACTATTTTATAGTATTTGCGACCTGTCTAGCCGTCTCCGAATACAAATAAATATCTACCCGCCAATGCACGCGCTAGAGTAAGACAGAATATGTATCGCGAACTGGTTCACTCATTTGTATAAATTACCCACGCGCCGAGAAATAAAGATAGATTATTATTGTTCATTCAACTGTCAAGACTTGTTATTGATTGCCCGCTGTCCACTTTCGCTTTCATCCGCATTCTTGAGTATTTATATTTAAATAAATACAAATCAAAATCATCACGACGTATCAAGATAAGCAACCCGCTACAAATATATATGACCCAAGTCATAGATACCTTTATACCCCCGAATACTAAGGTAAAGAAATATCTGTTTCATTAAAGGGGAGTAACACAACGTGGGGTTCGAGCCGGTGATCTTCCGCACGGAAGTCCAGTGTGTTATCCATGCACTTAATTTATTTACCGCGCGGTCATGCGGCCATGCACCTCATAATAACTTAAAGGACAATATTTATAACGCCGCTTAGAGGGCATACTCTCCTTAGGAGCGCTCTTATGTGAATTCATACACTCAAGGACTGATCCAATCAACGGAAGAAATATTTCAAAACATCTCCACAAAGACTTCCCTGTGTTGGGTATCTTCTACACGTTGCTTCTAATAACCACCAATATCTCTATAAATATAATAAATACAAGGTTAAGATTTTAGGTATTCCTCCATAATATATTTACGCATTGATTTAGAAAATAATATTAATGATAATCGAGAGTTTATCGACTATATCGTGGGTATTTTGTGAAGATCGGAAACAAATTCGCATTTAAACGCTGTGAGTGCCTCGACCTTGCGTCTTGACGATAGGTGAAGAGTATGCGGGAAGCGCGACACTATATTCGCATCTCACTCTTACATACTCCACTGAATTGCGAGGAGCTCAATTGTCTCAATCGTCGCAAGCGTAAGCCACGCCCGGGTATGCCACCGCCGCTCCGCGCCGCAGTAGCTTTTGGGCTGGCAACGAAACTAGATCTACGCCTGTTCCGTGAGCGTTGCCAGATGGTTTTTTAATGTTTTCAGCAAATACATCTCAATTATTATAATTTTTATTTTCAATTATAATTAATTAAGGGGATTATCTATGAATGTTCTTATTTTTCCGATTTAAAATCGCTAATTTTTGATCGCGTACTCACTACCCAACACCGGAGCGCGCGTTTCAATTTTAGCACCGTAAGGGAAGGGTTAAGGAGACGCTTGGCGTAAGAAATAATACTTCATGGAAAAATAAAGGGTTTATGTTAACATTGCAATGAAATAGCTAAATAATACTTACGACAATGACAGAAAAGAGGATTTTGGTCTTGAGTTGATGCGCATTCTGTAGCGGTGGAAGTGCATCTAGTGCGTCTTGGGTGTCCACCCGGGACCTGTTGAACAGCTGTCCGTACCGCATTATCAGCTCCGACCTGTATACCGAAACATAAAGAAGTACATATGTTAAGTGCACTTTAGCAAGTTTGCAGGATTAGCTTCTAGAAGAATATTGGAAGCAGAAAGCATGCTTGAGAACCAGCAAACGATAAACATTACTACCTTGATCAAAAAGTTTTAGGACTAGCCACCGTGTGGCGCTGTCAGTCATCCGATTGGAATTCTTTTTTTTTGTTAGGTTACCACATCTATCATTGACACTTCCCTCCAAATTTCAGCGTCATGGCTTGACATTTGTAAAAGTAACGCTGTACTGAGTACATCTATCTTTATGCGTGTTTTCGTTTTTTTACAAGTTTGAAAATGGCATCAACTGTGCATCAACAAGTTTGCATTAAATTTTGTGTGAAAAACGGATTTAACGGTTCGCAGACCTTGGAAATGTTGGAGAAGTGTTTTTCGGTGGCACGAACGCTACAGAAGTGGTCGTGAGTCGGTCGAGGATGACGAACGCAGTGGCAGTCGAAAACCGATGAAAACATCGATAAAATCAAAGAAATGTTGGCCGAAAACCGCAAATTGACCATCCGAGAGCTGGCAAAGGACTTGAACATCGCTTATGGATCCACTCAAGACATTTTGGTTAATGAATTTAACATTTTGGTTAAACTGGTGCCGAAAGACCTCAATTTCATGCAAAAAAAGGACCGCGTTGAAATCGCGAAAGACATGATTTCCATGAGTTTTTGACCAAAAACAAAACGAATACTATCCAGCAGCCTTCGAATTCACCTGATCTAGCTCCCTGTGACTTTTTCCTGTTCAACTGACTTAAAAAACCGTTTCGCGGAACGCGTAACAGCGCCCGAGAGGAAGTCATGAAAAAATCGAAGACGGCTATGATGGACATACCGAAAATTGAGTACCAGCGGTTCTCGAGGATTGGATCAAGCGCTGGCGTAAGTGCGTTGCAGTCGATGGGGAGTACTTTGAAGGAAACCATATCGATTTTGATGAATAAACTTGTAATTTCGATTTTATGAATAAAGTCCTAAAACTTTTTGATCAAGGTAGTATATTTCGAAGTCACAGGTTCTTCATGGTTGAGTGGTTGAACTTAGGTAAATTATTTTATATTATTTATAGTTAAGGCATTAACACTGTGGAGTTTTAAAGACATTGTGTTTGACTAAATAAATTATAATAAATTCTTATATTTTTGTATTTCGTTACATATTATTTGTGTACAGTATAACCAAGCGATGCTAATGCTATGTGACACTCTTTTCAAACCAACAAGAAATGATTTAATGATGCGTTAAAGAAATATGTTAAAGTGAAAACCAGATTAGAATACTTTTTGAAAAAATCTGGAACCCGACGGAAATCGAATTCACAGCCCCAAGATAGAAAAAAGTCGTCGTATCCATTAGGCAACAGAGGTCGTCATTGATGTTTACTAAAAACTACGGGAAAAAAACATGGCATTGCATTACACTTTTGTTTTATACAGTAGTATATAACCTGGTGGGTTAGTTGCCTGGTGGGTTAGTTGCCTGGTGGGTTAGTTGCCTGGTGGGTTAGTTGCCTGGTGGATTTTTTGGCAATATTTTCTAACTAATTAGATGTTCTACAAGCTTTAAGTGAAAACTAAACTGGAACCATTTAAAAAAAACTGGTTACCAAAGGGAATCAAAATCACGCCCGTCAAAATAGAAGACAGGCTTTTTTATCAATTAGGTCACGGATGTCGTAATACATACGAGTATGTTATATTAAACTGTTGTGTTGATATCACTTAAAAATATCCGACGACTTCGAGCTCTTTTTCATTATCTTTTACTACCCTTTTCCTTCAAGATTAGGGTTGTAACGCTACAACGCTAGTGTCTTTCAGGTAAGTCTATCTAGAACCATTTCAGGTTCCGTCCAATTGAAGTCTGTTTTCGAGTTGTTATAGTGAGTCAATTTCACGTCTCTCAAGTTACATACATGTATACTATCACACCGTTTCCCAGCTGGGGTAGGCAGAAAAAATAATGCGCAAGACTTTCCAGTCTCGACACAAATTCTCCGCCTTTTCTACATCCATGCAACTCCTACAAATTATCTGACTTTCTACGTTCCCTTCTTTCAAAATTCACTTGATTGAACCATTCTCACCTTTGTCTTAATTTACCATGCCCTTCACTCACGTTTGCGCTATACATTTGTTTTGTTAGTCTTTTTTCATTCATTCGTTCCACGTGCCCAAACTATCTCACAATATACTTTTTCATCTTGGTCAATATATCAGTCTCGAGTTCACATTCATCCCAACTTACTTAATTAATTCCGTATTATGTCATATAACATACATCGTAACTCTGCGTATTCTTCTAAGTGCACGGATTTATACAACATTTGTGCGGTTCTTTTCAATCTTGTTTCAGGTCCACGTTTCACTCCCATACATCAAAATTGGTACTAAAATACTGTTATAGACTGCCACATATTAGCAGATTTTGGTACTGCTTGGTTCGAGTATATGTATTTTAGCCCCCATGGATTTTGTTTCCTATCGCTAAACGTCGTTTGACATACCTCGTAACTCTTCCATCATCTGAGAAAGCCTTCTCCGGGATACTATTGTCTGGATGATGATATGCCCCAACTATGAGAACTAGGATTTTTCAAACCAATAAATCGGGGACACGACACCAAACTTCAAGATATGTTTCCATGCATTGATGTCTGTTTGTTTTTGTGACTCCCAATATTATCTCGGCTGCTTGTGTTGTTGACCAAACCCATTCAAAAAATACCCAGAGCTCAAGTTCATGTGTCAAGGATAAGATCACCCGTCAGTTTTACCAGGCGACTCAGCATAAATCACATGTCTGTACGTCTGCATGTTTTCTTGACCAAACTCATGTAGTAAATACCCAGTGCTCAAGTTCATGTGTCAAGGATAAGATCACCCGTCAGTTTACCAGGCGACTCAGCATAAATCACATGTCTGTACGTCTGCATGTTTTCTTGACCAAACTCATGTAGTAAATACCCAGTGCTCAAGTTCATGTGTCAAGGATAAGATCACCCGTCAGTTTTACCAGGCGACTCAGCATAAATCACATGTCTGTACGTCTGCATGTTTTCTTGACCAAACTCATGTAGTAAATACCCAGTGCTCAAGTTCATGTGTCAAGGATAAGATCACCCGTCAGTTTACCAGGCGACTCAGCATAAATCACATGTCTGTACGTCTGCATGTTTTCTTGGCCAAACCCATTCAGTAAATACCCAGTGCTCAAGTTCATGTGTCAAGGATGAGGACATTCGTCAGTTTTACCAGGCGACTCAGCATAAATCACATGTCCGTACATCTGCATGTTTTCTTGACCAAACCCATTCAGTAAATACCCAGGGCTCAAGTTCATGTGTCAAGGATGAGATGACTTGTCAGTTTTACCAGGCGACTCAGCATAAATCACATGTCTGTACGTCTGCATGTTTTCTTGACCAAATCTATTCAGTAAATACCCAGGGCTCAAGTTCATGTGTCAAGGATGAGATCACTCGTCAGTTTTACCAGGCGGCTCAGCATAAATCACATGTCTGTACGTCTGCGGAAGGAAGTGCTCATCTAGGATCGGGTTGTTCTCTCATAGAATATCACATGATTGACGTGGAGGAATAATAGCTCGAGATTGACGTTGGAATGGTGAGAAGATCGTCGACTACGAAGCCTAGCGACGAAGAAAATGTCAAGGATTATCGTATCTTCTTCTTCCCAGTGTCATGTCAGGTCCCCTTAACGTTAAATATCACTTGAGAGTAGACATCTTTGTCCCCGGCAGCCCGAAAAAGATCTCCAACGCCCCTTATGCCAGTCCAATCACGTATATTGCGGAACCAGGAGATTTACCTCCTGCCAACATCTCTTCGGCTGATCAGGTGCAGTAATTTGTACTTTGTTGCTCTAAGTACATGACCCAAGTAGGACACCTTTCAGATTTTAAAATTAGTCAGGAACTCCCTATTAACTTTGGCTCTTTGAAAAACCCTTGTTTTGCTGACCATATTCATCCAGGGTATCCGTAGTATTCTCCGGTGCATCCACATTTCGAATACTTCCAGCCGGTTCATACTACTAACTTTGAGGGTCCATGATTCCACTCTATGCAATAACACTGACCAAACGTAGATTTGACTAACCGTTGTTGAAGTTTCAAGTTTAGATTATCGTCGCAGAATACGCTTCTCATTTTATTAAAAGCCTATATATCGGATTATCCTATATATCGTAGAAATATCTTGGATTTTGATTAAAATATATAATCTGTAAAAAGTCCTTGCCAGCAAATTATAAAGGACTCTAAAAATATTATTTGCGACCCTATTCTGCGATCGAGTTCACCATCTTGGACAAAATGCGAGTCTTCAACTTTGTAAAATCATTGCTTTTATCTTCCTACTCTATTTCCCCTTCTTTACATATACATTACACTGGTAGCTGTATCTCAACAGTGACACAGGAAGATCTCCCAGGAGATAAAAATGGCCTCTGGAGAAGCTAAGTACTGTTCTCATGTGTGCATTGTAAGCCTCCTTATCAACAAGTACATCAGGTGTTCTGTGTTCCGTGCTCCGTACGATTATGGACCACGCAAAGTGATGACCTTTGCAGACCTTATTTGTTCACGCAAGCTTTCTGCTCGTGTGTACTGCAACAATAAAGATTCTTTGTTCTTTCATTGTAAAATAATCCAGGTTCTTTCATTGTTTTGACTAAGAAAAATTGTGTTATCCAAAACCTCCATTTCAAAACTGTTTTACTTTATTTATTGTATTGATTGTAATTTGTTTAGTTTAATGTTTTTTTATTGTAATTTGTTTACTTTAATGTCTTTTGATTGTAATTAGTTTAGTTTAATATCTTTTGATTGTAATTTGTTAAGTTTAATGTCTTTTGATTGTAATTTGTTTAGTTTAATGTCTTTTGATTGTAATTTGTTTAGTTTAATGTCTTTTGATTGTAATTAGTTTAGTTTAATATCTTTTGATTGTAATTTGTTTAGTTTAATGTATTTTGATTGTAATTTTTTTAGTTTAATGTCTTTTGATTGTAATTTGTTTAGTTTAATGTCTTTTGACTGTAATTTGTTTAGTTTAATATCTTTTGATTGTAATTTGTCTAGTTTAATATCTTTTGATTGTAATTTGTTTTGTTTAATATCTTTTGATTGTAATTTGTTTAGTTTAATTAATATCTTTTTATTGTAATTTGTTTAATTAACTTTTTCCTATTTAATATAACGGATTACTAAGCAACAGTGGTGTGTAAACATTTCCATGTGCTGACTGCGATACTTTCTTTATATGAAAGACACGAAGATCCTTTGAAAAAGTACTTCTTGAATACAAATTCACTTTAACGAATTCTTTAATTTATTGTGAAGCGACTTATTGTCACCGATTTCTATCGATGATGCAAAATTCTTGCATATCAATAATAACGGAAATAAATTGGACAGATTTGAGGCTATATATAAATATCCAAGTCAGTGTATTGTGATGAATATCAGGTAAATATATACTTTTTCAAGATCTCATCGCTGCTTGCTGAAGTTATCTCCTACTTCCCTCAACCCACAATCCCCAACCCGATTTGTAACCGTTAGATGCGTGTGTATGTCGGTGCCAGTTCGAATATAATCCAATCTTGTTTGTGCTACCTTGATGATTAGGTGAAAACTTTGAAACCGGTAGGATTATACTGTTAAGTTAAATGGAAAAAAACAGTGTTTTACTAAAAAAATTGCAATGCCTTTAAATCTTCACAATATTAACACGTGGAATATCATTAATTTCTTTTGATTATTTGAAATGACTTTTCACATAAATTTGATTGTTCAGTGTTTGATAAAAACAAATTACAAAATATATTTAAACAACTTACCTGGCAGAGTCCGTCTCATTTCCTGAAGAGGAGGCGTCTGGGTCGGAGTGGTACCCATCACTGCAGCAGGAGAGAGCTGGTGGTGAGGCGGGAGGCGGCGGGGATGGAGAGGCGGGAGCGCCAGGGGCATGCGAGGGCGGGAGCAGCGCCAGAACCGCGCCACACCCACGGGAGAAGCTCATTAGTAGACCTGCAGCGGCCCTGGAAACATAAGGTGTTAAGGATTAATAAGATGTCAAAGTGAACTTAACTTTTGGATACATAAGAGACATGTCACTGAATAGACTTGGAGTAGGGGCCACTAGACAATTTTCACTCCTCGATTCCATATATCAAACTTACAGATCCAGTGTGTTGGTTAAACACTGTCATGCGTTGTATAGAGATATTGAACCAATCGAGTGATGATGTGGATGTATCTATATTCTCGGCACCACCTAGCACTATAAGAAGAATCATTCCAAGATTTTTTTAACCTGGCGAGTTTATTGCCACATGGCAATCTCTTCCAACCAACCAGAAATATGTTTTTTATAGACAAGTGTTAAAAGAATGGAATCCTATTTAAAAAAATCTGGGTTCCAGCGGGGATCGAACCCGCAACCTCCGGATTCTTTCATATGAATAAAAAAACTTAGACCCACATTATGTAATAAGAGAAAGTCATGTAACTTGAATAATAAAAAAATCATGTTCTACCTTTCAATACATCTGAATTAATAATGCGGCTATTTTGAAGAGCGTGGCTGGGAGGCAATATTATCTTCGGTCCCAATTGCCGAGCCTTCGAGTTAAGAACCATTGAATTAGGCAAGCTTACATCTCGCCATTATATGTGTGTGGTAAATATATTTGCAGATGTTGAGCGCATATGAGTATTGTTACTTCTTCTTCCGTGGTTGCAGTCCTAAGACTGGTTTGCAGCAATTTGAACTCTTCTCCTCCATTCCCCCCTGTCCTGTGCGGCTCTTTTTAAATCTGTATATGTTGAGCAGCGCACGTCCACCAACAGGTCCTCCAGGTACTCTCGTACTATTGTTACTAGAAAACCTTTTTAACCATGCTGGCACCCTTTGTTATTCTTTCTTTTTAGTAGCATCGAGAACCGAAGTCTACAGGTGGAAAATCAGCATCTCTCCCACTTTGAAGGTTAACACGCATAGATGGTGTTTCTTGAATGAAAGTAGCATTGAATGTCGTGTGGAGCTACACAGGAACTATAGCACATGCTAACTTAACATCGATCACTTATCAGTACAAACAATTGATGATCCGGACACTTAAATGAATTAATTAAAGTCAACCCTATGCTACTAATTGTGTGACTATGATATATCACGTAACGTAAGGTAACGAAATGTAACGTTACGCATGGTAATGTATCGTTAACATATCGATCATTAATCAGGATTTACAATTGATGATCCGGACACTTAAATGAATTAATTAAAGTCAACCCTATGCTACTAATTGTGTGACTATGATATATCACGTAACGTAAGGTAACGAAATGTAACGTTACGCATGGTAATGTATCGTTAACATATCGATCATTAATCAGGATTTACAATTGATGATCCGGACACTTAAATGAATTAATTAAAGTCAACCCTATGCTACTAATTGTGTGACTATGATATATCACGTAACGTAAGGTAACGAAATGTAACGTCACGCATGGTAATGTATCGTTAACACATCGATCAATAAGTGCCGGGACTAACCAACAGATGGCGCCTCTAATAACAAATCCATACCATTCTCAGTTAGTACCAACCTTTATAAGTTACGTGTCAAACTTTCATGACATTTCGACATTGTGTCATTGAGTTACAGTGGTTTAAGTGACGCTTCTTTTGCTATTTACAAAACAATGAAAAAAAAACGAATTTCGTGTGTTGATAAAACATTGCTTTTTAATGGGAAAAAATACCGTTCAAACTCAGCGATGTCTTGAAAAGTGTTATCCGGGCTTTGCTCCGTCGAAAACAACCATTTGTTGGTGGTATGCTGATTTCAAACGCGGTCGTACAGACACAAATGATGCTGAACGTTCTGGTCGTCCAAATGAGGCTGTTACACCAGAAAACAAAAAAAAAACTCAAAATCGTGATGAAAAATCGCAAAGTAAAGTTGCGTGAGATAGCTGACATCCTGAATATATCATTTGGTAGTGTTTACACTATTTTACATGAACATTTGGCCATGAAAAAGCTTCTTGGCAGTTCGCAGACCTCAAAAAGATGCTCCAGAGAAAGAGATTTGGCTGCAATGAAGAAGTGATTGCCGAAACTAACGCCTATTTTGAAACCAAAGATAAATCGTTCTACACGGCTGGCATAGAAAAGTTAGGAAAGCGTTGGAATGAATGTATCGCTCTTGAAGAAGACTATGTTCATGAATATAAAAGAATTTTGGCAAACAAATGTTGTTTTAGTAGTTAGTCCCGGGACTTATTGATCGATGTGTTACATAGCGTGCAATGTAACATTGAGATTTCTACTTCAATTTCACTTTAAGTCATGATAACCAACGAGCTCCGAAGATAATAGCTGCAACATTTTCGAAACGTCGACACTTTGAGCAACAGAAATGCGGATGAAACTCCGAAAGACCTTGGACGTGAAGGTTTTCAAATGGTGTATAGGATAAATACATGAATATTTTTTGGCTGAGCTTAGGCTTAGCGATTCCTGATTCCATTTGCAACGATTTATCTTTGCAAAGCGAAACAAAATATGCTTGTGTGCTTCGATCGTTTTATTTCGGTATGCCATGGCACACTTGAAGAGAGACATCGGAGCATACTGACATGTTTCCTCCCTTTTTTTTCCTTATACTAGACGGAATAAATATTTGTGTCATTCGAGGGAAGCCACAACTTTCCTATCCTTACACCCAAGTTATATATCATATACATAATTTTAATCTGTCAATAAAAATGAGTTTCAATCCCGAGTTAGAGTGCCTTTGAGGAGAGTTGACTATCTAAATGGTACTTTATAAATTCTTCTTTTATTATTATTTTAATGGCAACACCATAAAAGTTTTCTCTAATTTTTGCGTTTGTTAGAATTACACTTCTCATAAAATTTTAATTAAACGAAACACGCCACGTGATCAAGTAAATTTAGTAGGTACCTACCACATGTTTTTATATTTAATTTTTTTTATTTTACATCCAAGATCACACATAAATAAAATTACTGTATTTAAGTGAAAGTGAGCGCTATAATGTGTAGATAAAATCATCTCCAGTAATACTGTAAAATGAACATTTTTTTATGAAAAAGAAAGTGAACTTGACAGAATATAAGTAACAAGAAAACAATATGGATGCAATTAATAGTCTGTTTTAGCTCGGTCGTGGGAACTTACATTTTTTGTGAATTCATCCATCCGCCTTGCAAGGTGGTTTGACAGAGCCGGACCGAATGAAATGTAACGTTATATGATAAACACGAGTATGTGAGCGCATTTTGGCAGCGCGCGATGTGTTGTTATGGTATACGAGTATATAATATTAGCCCTTTCGATGATGGATGTTAAATAGGTGATACAAATTCGTGCTATCATGAATCTGTTTAAAAAGAAAAATGTAACATTTTTCTTTTAAATGACCTTTTTTACAAAATTTATGTTACACGTTCGATCGTCAACAATATCCCATAATGGGTTCTAGACAATTTTTTTACAACAGGTCGTTTAACACTTCGTAGTTTGGTTGGAATAAATTACCACATGAGAATGAACCTGATATATTGAATTGTTCTCCACGTCATAAATTAATTTTTATTTGGACGACCTCTTTTCCGTCAACCTCTAGCCCAAGCAATGATTGACCATAATACTCGTTAATTCGACAAGCAATTATTATAGATTAAGAATTTTAGTATTAAAATAATTAGTTGTGAGAATTGTTATCTGGTAACAAGTTAGTATGTAGGTGTTAACTATTTATACAAAATGAAATATTAAGATTATTAAAATTAAAATTACATTTGTTTATTTAAAACTTTTATTGCAATACAATTTGGCGGGCTTATTGCCAGGTGGCTCTCTTCCAACCAACCAGACAAAAGTAAATGAAGCAATTTACGTGGTCGCATAAATCATTCAAATGACTATCCATTCCCACGAAATCCATAAACATATACGTGAGCACATGCCCACGAACCCCACAAAGACGGACAATCACCCGAACAATATTTTTCATATAAAGTGAGATATCATCAATCAAAAGGAAAGGAAGGGATGGTGGAGAGGAAAGGAAAAGAAAAATCAGGAATGAAACACGTTATTTTACTTACTAGAAATTAAGAGTTTTTTCAGTCGCTTTTTAAAGCATGCCAAGGACGAAGCGAGTCTTATATTGGTTTGTAACTGATTCCAGAGTCTCACTGCATGGACAGTAAAGGACAACGTAAAGAAAGAGGAGCGGTGAACTGGAAAGGCCAATAAACGTTCTTTGTTTGAGCGTAGCGCTAATCCATCATTGGAAAGACGCATATAGGAATTACATATAGGAAAATCAAAATTAAGTTGGTTCAAAGTTATAATCAAGAAGTTATTATATATTAGTTTTTAAGAAAAAAAAATGTATATGATATAGTTAATGTCATGGGCAAAGATTAAGGATTTCAATCAGATCTGCCGCCAGCCCTGTGCTTTAATGTTGCATGTTGAGATAAATTTTTGAGAACTATTTTTTTGCCGCAATCAATCAGAAATAATAAAATATTTTGTATACCTACGAAAGCGAAAATTAGGATAATTGCTCTGTCGATGGATTTCGAAAGTGTTCTTGAACTTGAAATAAACATTTCTTTTGTACAGATAGTAATTATAGTTCGACCAAACAACTATCTCTCTTCTTTTGCGAGGTTAAGTAACCATTAAAAAGTCCGAAATTCATATGTTGTTTTTTTTATATATTGGCAACACCTTGAATATAAAGAATTTTAAAATGTGGCCAATGAAGCTTTTACTTTTTTATTATTTTTGCAATTTTAATTATTTTACACGCCATTTTGTTTATATTTACCATATGTTTTAAATTGTAGTGAATCGAGTTTAATGAGAATATTCGGTAATGTCAGTAATTACAAATTGAAAAATAATTATCACAAATGTTTGTAAAAGTTAAATGTCTCATAAAATATATTCAGTTTAAAGTTTATGTCGATTGTAAAAAAAAAATAGGGTTACGATACATTGGAATTTTCTGTATTAGATGTTTCATTCTTGACATTTAAATAATAAAAAAATAAATATATTTTCAATAGGTAATCCACTCAGAACTAAGATGATTTGTGCCACCAAATTTAAGGCACTATGCAATTATATGAGTCAATATTATATTGACAATTCTAGACAATTTAATGTTTCAACTGATTAAGTTTCAAAAATGTAACAATCGATCTATAAGTGGAAAAGTGTTTCGAAGAAAGAAAAAACGTAACATTCATTGGACTCTGTTAATACTAGATAAGTCCAGAAAGTAACTGTACTGAATTTTTGTAGGTTACAATTTTTTTCATTTAAACAAAAAAGTTACGTGGTTACCGTAGTACATATGTAAGCTATTTTTCGACATAGTCGCCATTCCTCTCAATGCAGGTGGTGAAGCGGGGTCTCAACTTTTTGATGCCTTCCTCGAAGTAGTTTCCTGCCAACCCCTCCGTCCACTTCTCCACCTCCTCCTTTACCTCCTCGTCGGTTGAAAACCTTTTTCCACCCATGTGCAGCTTCAGGGAGGTAAAGAGATAGTAATCTGAAGGTGCTAGGTCACGGGATGGTTCAGGACATCCCATTTAAACGAAGCGAGCAGTTCCTTCGTGGCGTTGGCCATGTGTGGTCTGGCATTGTCGTGCAGCAGGCAGACTCCCTTTGTCAGCATGCCTCTCCTCTTGTTCTGAATCGCCCTCCGAAATTTTTTTAGGGTCTCACAGTATCTTGCAGAGGTGATTGTCTCCCCTTGAGGCATATATTCAATCAGCGATCGTCACGGAGCGCATTTTCGATTTTTTCCACAATTTCGTCAGTCACAATTGAAGGTCTTCCGCTCTTCTGATCATCATGCACAGACGTACGACCGTTTTTAAACTCGCGACACCACTTGTACACACTCGTACGATTCATATCTTTATCACTATATGCAGTTTTCACCTCATTATAAACCTCAACCGGAGGTTTTCCCTTCCAAACGAGATAACGGATGACGCCGCGTATTTCGCACTTGGCGGGAGATTGGATTGACATTTTTCACGAAACGTGTTGTCGCGTCGACACTTCTCAACGTACTGACCTCGAACCGGTCTCGTTGCGGAGGGGAAGGGTCAGGCTACACGGAAGTGTAGCCAACATGTCGAAAATAAAATCCATCCGGTCGTGAGAGCCTCAGTACACTTACTTTCTGGACTTACCTCGTATATGGCTGTTAGTAAATCAAATGTCTCGCAAAGGACAACCGAAAAATATATGGTCTATAGTTTCATCATCCAAACCTCGCTTGCAGCCTGGATTCTCTACGATACCCATTCTGTAATAGTGTCTAGCCACCATGCAGTGGCCCGCCCGCAAATGAAACAGGACTGACATTTCCATCTTGTTAATTCTTATTATTGTATGATAAAATCGTAATTTATCTCCAAATATTCTTTTCCCTAACTTTTTAACAATTCCCATAATATCCCTATTTTTCTAGAGATTATTTTTTACTTAATCAACTGAAATATTTTTATTATTTAATTTTTTGTTATATTTCCTCAGAAATTAAATAATTGAGTTCAAGACACGGTCATAGATATCGATATTAATTGGTTGGAACAGTTAGTTGGTTGGAAGAAATTGCTTCAAAGTGATAACTAACCAGATGTATTAAAATAAATAAATTACAAAATGTAAAGTGATTGTGTGCATAATTTTGCATGATTTAAAAAATTGACACTTTACTTATATTAAAAGGAAATTGATATGAAAAATTCAGTACGATAAAATTTAAAGTAAAAAAATGTGCTATACACGATGACTTTTCACTAAACTGATACATTTTTTTTTGTTTTATTTACATCAAAGTTGAGTAAATACCGTATATAAATATTGTTGTACTTAAAATTTATGAGGGCTGGTAGTTTTAAACATGGCAGGATAGTCGACTCCTATTAAAACAATTTTTATGTTGACGGTAAGCTCTGTAAACAATGTATTGAGTACAGTTTGACAATGTTTTTGTAAAGTAAAACATATCTGTCATTATGATTTAAGTGATTTGTAGATTTTTTTACATTGAAGCTTCTATATTAAAATGAAGTCCTACAATATGAATACCATATCAATTAATATTATTCTAACATTTAACTGAACTATCAAAAGAGTATAATTTTATTTTCGTAAAAAGTAGTTTAAAAAAATTTAAATTCAAAAGCATCAATAAGCAATAATATTAATTTTTATTTATTTATTATTACATATGACAAGAAATACACATAATTTGTGAAAAAACAACAGGTAATTTAATTTGGACATACATTATTTTAATAGATCTGGGTTTGTCGCCTTTCATTTGTCGTATCCCCAGTAAACTAGGTTTTTGTCTGTATCTCACTGAGGATATTTAGCATGCAAAAATAAATCGATACTTCTTTCCGATTTTTGATTACACAAAAGCAAAACCCCGTTGCACGTTCTCATCAACCTGACAAATAGTGACACTCAATTACAACTGGAAACATGCGAAATCAAACTCTTCACACATCATCACTCCAGAAATACCAAACTTGTTAATCCCATAATATACCGCACACAATTATAAGAATAAAAATCAACACAAAAATATACAGAAACACAACTACAAAAAAAAATATTAATAAAAGGACAATATATATAGCGCCGTTTAGAGAGCAAACTCTATTCAAGGGCGCTCTATCTAAGGATCGAACCCACAAGAGAAGATGAACTGCAAATAAATCTTTGTAGATCTTGCGATATATGATAGAAATGCATTCGGCTTCAGGTTAAGTAAAGTATTCATAAATATAAATTATGATATGTAGATCTCCCAAAAAAAGGATTGTCTTCAAGTGCATCCTAAAGTTGCACACGCCACCCATATCTCTAACACTAGGAGGCAGACCATTCCACGCGGACATTGCAATGGATATCTTGAACAAATTGTTATTGCAGACGTTGAAATATTACACCACAGTGAAGGGTAATCGATCCATCCTCTTGGTCCGAGAATCGTTGAGGAATAACGATTGTGAAGAAACAGGGTTATTGTTCTGAGAGTGCCGATTGATGAAGACAATGCGATACTCTTGGGCTATCCAACTTTTCTATCAGCAGAAACCAGAATGCATTATAGTAACAATAGATTCAGATTTCATCGGCTTATTTTCATATCATTTGTTCTTGCATTATTTAATTTAAATTGTTGCAAGAAACGAAATCGCAAAATATTTTATCAAAGTCTTTATGAGGGAGCTATCTAGTGTCTTAATCCAGGGCTCATATTGTAATGCTTTATGATTTTATTGTAACACATTGGCGGATTTATTGCCATGTTGCAATATTTTACTACTAAAGGACTTAGAGTGAAAACCAGACTATTTTATTCTCATTATACGAGTACATTGAAAACATATGCGAATTTCTGTATGTTGATGATATGGTAGTATTGGCGGAGAAAGAAGATGAATTGCAGGGTTTGATTAATATAGTGTACGAGAGATGCGAAGAGAAATATTTGAGAATGAATGTTGCGAAATCCAAGGTAACGGTGATAGAAAAAAAAGTCAGTGCAATATGTGGGTGAATCGTGAAGATTGGAGTTGAGGAATTCTGCTATTTGGGTAGTATTTTTTCAGACGATGGAAGAGTTCAGAGGTTCACTATATCTAACGGAGTGTAGCAATAGGAAACAATGTCAATGGGGTATTATAATAAAACATACTCGTATGTACTCACTGGACAGTATCAAAATCAGCAAATATAATATTCTATAATAGCATTTTGGTGCGAGTTTTGATGTATAAGAGTGAAACGTGGACGTGGAAAATGACTGACAGGAGCCGAATCTCAAGAAATGGGTGCATTGAGAAGAATGCATGGGGTGACAATGTATGACAGAATACATAATAAAGTGATAAGGGATTAATGTGAACTTAAGGTTGATGTGTTCAATAACCTGAAGAAAAGCATGCTGAGATGGTTTTGGCATGTGGATCGAATGAAAGAAGCAAGATTAACAAAACAAACAAAGCGGATATGTGAGAGGAAGACCAAGAAAGTATGGATGGATCAAGTGAATTATATTTTGAAAAATGGAAACGTAGAAAGTCAGAGAAATCGGTATATGGCGCTCGTTCCTCTCTGCGTACCCCGACAGGGAAAGCGCGTGTTAGTGTGGATATATGTATTATATTATTATAGATAGCGTCACATCGTTTCCCTGTCGAGGTAGGTCAAAGAGCGCAACAGTTTTCTATCACGAAATACATTTTTTTAATAAACTTTCTTTATGCACTCGTGTATTGCAGTACAACATATTAGTTGTATTACTAAGCTGCAGTCTCTTCTGACTAATCAGAAAGTTGTATTACAAGATGCCTCAAGTGAAAACTAGACTTTCTTCTTCTTCCCAGTATCATGTCAGGTCCCCCCAACGTTGAATATCACCTGAGAGTAGGCATCTTTGTCCTCGGCAGTCCGAAAAGGTCCCCAACGCTCCTTATACCAGTCCAATCACGTATATTGCGGAGTCAGGAAATTTGCCTCCGGCTAACACCTCTTCGACCCTCTATTTTGCCTTGGATGATCAGGTGCAGTAATTTGTACTTTGCTCCTCTAAGTACACGATCCAAGTAGGACACCTTTCGGATTTTAATATTAGTCAGCAACTCTCTATCAACTTTGGCCCTTTGAAGAACCCTTGTGTTGCTGACCATAACCGTCCAGGGTATCCGTAGCATTCTCCGGTGCATCCACATTTCGAATGCTTTCAGTCGGTTCATACTACTTACTTTGAGAGTCCATGATTCCATTCCATTATCTAATAATCTCAGGAAATAATATTGTACCTATTTAATGTATTTTACTCTGGACATGTAGATGAAATTTATTTTAAAAAAAGGCATGAAATAAAGCACGTTAGTGTAGTTATCAGATCATCAGAGCAACAAAACTGTATAACATCCAATAAAGAATTTAGGTTAGTGGTCATCTGTTAGGGCCGCGCATCGAGACGGTCGGAGTTCAACACCTGCGAGATCACGTCTATGGGTAGGAGCGTGCGAGATAATAGTGGTCGAGATTAGCTTTATGTACTGATGCTCCGGATTTATGGAGAATAGCGTGACGAGATGCATCTTAAATTTTATCGACGAAATGATTTAATAGGGTGAAAGTGTGATATGTCATTTATTCTTATATGGTATATTTGAAATTATTTTATAATTTAACACTTCATTTTAAAATAATCGATGGAATTTGTTGCCAGGTGTAGGCAAAATGAAATAAGGGAATTTTAAATTTTAAATATTTTTTTTTTTACAAAATTCATGAACAATAATACATAGTTAAACTAAATGTTGATAGAGAGTTGCTGACTAATATAAAAATTCGAAAGGTGTCCTATTTGGGTCATGTACTTAGAGGAACAAATTGCAAATTACTGCACCTGATCATCCAAGGCAAAATAGAGGGTCGAAGAGGTGTTGGCAGGAGGCAAATCTCCTGGCTCCACAATATACGTGATAAGACTGGTATAAGGAGCGTTGGGAATCTTTTTCGGGCTGCCGGGGACAAGGATCCTTACTCTCAGGTGATATTCAACGTTGGGGGGACCTGACATGACTCTAGGAAGAAGAAGAAACTAAATGTGAGATATCATCGAAATAGTAGTTAAAAATAGGGGTGACGTAATCGATTCCCGTTTGTACACAAACGACAATTTATTAAAAATTGGATCCTGTTTGGTTTCCACTAAATATTGGTTTAACATCTTTCTGGTTGGCTAAAAGAGATTGTCAAACGTGACATTAAGCCAGCCTGGTTGTCTGTATACAAATAAAGAGTAATATAATACAAAAGGTAATTTAAAACATGGATATTTGTCCAATATTCGTTTGTGGAAGACTACCCTTAGTTGTAAGCTTGTTTAGGGATATTTGTACAATATTCGTTTGTGGAAGACTACCCTTAGTTGTAAACTTATTTAGATATTTATATTTTTAATTTGCATACATTAATTTTTCTTGTTACACAAAGATATCCTTGGCATGCTTTAGGAAGCGACTGAAAAAACTCTTAATTTCTAGTCAGTAAAATAACGTGTTTCATTCCTGATTTTTCTTTTCCTTTCCTCTCCACCATCCCTTCTTTTTATTTTGATTGATGATATCTCATTTAATATGAAAAAGAATAGTCGGGTGATTGCCCGTCTTTGAGAGGTTTGTGGGCATGTGCTCACGTATGTGTTTATGGATTTCGTGGGGATGGATAGTCATTTGAATGATTTATGCGACCATGTAACTTGCTTCGTTTACTTTTATGTGGTTGGTTGGAAGAGATTGCCACCTGGCAATACGCCCGCCAGATTGTATTTGCAATAAAAGTGTTAAATAAATAAAGATGTTCTCTTACTAATGTGTTTATTCGTTAGGAATAATATCAGCCAGGATTCTTCTCATACTGCTAGACGGCACCGAGAATATATCAACCGTGTCATTCAGTTGGTTCAATATCTCTATACCACGCGTGACTGAGTGCTTAGCCATGATATTCGTCCTGTAAGTTGGTAAGTATATCCGTGCTAAAAACTACCCTTGGTAGGTATGAAAATTAACTAACATACGAGTAGGTGGAAAAAGTGCCAGTATCACTCGAGGGGAGTATCGCAGCGCGGGGTTTGAACCGGTGATCTTCCGAACGGAAGTTCAGTGTTACCACGCGACTATACGTCTCAATCACGGGTCATTACTTGTTCTTTAACCTTTCCCTTCCTGTGCTAAATAAATCCGGTGTTGTGTATTCACAATACACATGTAAAAATGAGCGATTTAAAATCGGAAAAATAAGAATATTCATAGCCAATCGCTTAAATTAATTAAATTTGAAGTCAAAAGGGATAATAATTGAAATTTAATTGCTGAAAACATTGGCCGACGTTCACAAAACGGGCGATGAGACCACCTCAAATGGATGCCCGAAAGCTACTGAAGCGAGAGAAGTGAGCAAACTGAGATTGTATTTCTTGCGTTCCCATATACCGAAGAAGAGTGAGAGTGAGACGTGAATAGCGTCACTTCCTCACCCATAGCGGTTTTTTTAAATGAATATACCTACGTCACACACTGGCACACGTTTGATTGTATTGGTGAATTTATTCCTGATTTTCACAAAATATCTCTGATGTGGCCGATAAGTGCTAATTATTATTAATATTTTTTTTTTCATTCAATGCGTAAATGTATTTCGGAGGAATACCTAAAATCTGAACCCAGTATTTATTATATTTATAGAGATATTAAAGTGTTTAGAAGCAATGTGTACTAGTTACACATCACAGGGAAGGAAGGTTTAATAAATGTCGTCCTCAATGAAACGAAGAACTAAAGAAACTGCTCTAATTATACTTTTAAAAATAGGTGAAAAAGCATTATTATTTATGATAAGAAAAACACCATAAGATTAAGAAAAGTAATACCACATATAATTCTTCTAAATTTAATTACAATTCCAACTGAGATTAAGCCAAAACCAGAGAGAATAAAGTCATAAATCTTTATTTTCTAAATCCACTCTTATCTCTTTGTTATAATGCTCCGACTATCAAATTAATTATAACGAAACTGATGATAGCGGCCGGTTGGGACATGTAGAAAGTATGGACGATTTATTAGTTCCGATTGATAAATGACTACTCTCTTGCTCTGGTTGTGGAGTTGAAGAATAAGTGATTGTCAAACATTATGTTTTTTTTTAAAGTTGGATGCTGTGCACGAGTCTTTGTGTAGCTTGGTTGTACAGATGATAGAAAATTTATTAGCAATAATTATAGAGATAAATAAAAGTTATTTATTTTTATATAACGTGTTATCCGGAAAGTAGTTTATTTTTTATTTATTTATTTAACACATCATTGCAAATACAATCTGGCAGGTTTATTGCCAGGTGACAATCTTTTCCAGCCAACCAGACAAAAGTAAATAAAGCAAGTTGAAAATCTTTAAAACATATCATCAATCAAAGAAAAAGGAAATGATGGTGGAGAGAAAAGAAAAATGAAGAATGAAACACTACATATTACTGACTAGAAATTAAGTTTTTTTTAGTCGCTTCTTAAAGCATGCCAAGGACGGAGCGAGTCTAACAACATTGGTTTGAAACTGGTTCCAAAGTCTCACTCTATGGACAGTAAAGGACGCCGTAAAAAAGAAGAGCGGTGAACTGCCTATAAACTATCTTTGTCTGAGCACAGTGCAAGTCCTTGATTGGAAAACACTGAAAATTTTCGGCGAGATAAGAGGGGGTGGAGGGACAGTCAATGATAGTACACAATAGAGATATTGTGTGAATTTAGCGTCTATTTTTCACTCATAGATGTCATCAATATAAAAGTTTCATTGCTAACTTCGTTCTTAAGGTGTTTTTTTATTTCTACACTAGAAATTTGTTCCACCATATCAAAGTCATAAATGCAATTATATAAATACATATCATCACGCCATTTCTTTGCGGGTGTAGGCCAAGAGGACAGCACGCCAGAATTTCCTACGTCGACAGACACATCATTCGCCTCTTCCACATTCATCCATTTTCTCATACAACTTCTACGATTTCTCTGACTTTCTGCGTTTCCTTCTTTCATAATATCATTCACTTGATCCAAACATACTTTCTTTGGTCTTCCTTTCACACGTCTTCCCTCGTATTTGGACTAAATATCTGTTTGTTAGTCTTTCTTTTTTCATTCGTTCTACATACCCAAACTATCTCAGCGTGCTTTTCTTCGTCTAATTTAACACGTCAGCCTTAAGGTTAACAAATCTAAAGGTTAGCATTGACCAAGAAATTGAAAACTGTCGAAAATAGCACAAACACAGCAACTAGAGGTAGCAACATGGCTGGTATAGTTTTTGTAGATTACTATATACGAGTATACTTATGTCGTCAAAATAAAAAAAAACTTTAATTGAAACTTTGATTTATAAAGTGTCTCAAATTGAGCGGTTTTTTAATTCTTGGATAAAACACAGATGGCGTCACGAACTTGCCTGAGCTTGTGACATTTGAGAAGTGCAATGTATGACATTTATAAAAATGGAGTCGTATACAATACGAGTACAACAACGCCTTCGAATTGTCGAATTATTTTATGTATTGTAATCTCCGGAAACGGTGACGTTAATTGCCCACAAAGATCATATGATCTGACACCGTTGGACTATTTTCTCTGGAGTTACGTGAAAAGCCAGGTCTATGAGAATGACCCCCGATCAATTCCTGAGCTGTAGGATGAAATTATTCGCGTTATTGGTGAGTTAGAACCGCGATTATGCCAAAATGTCATTGAAAATTTTGTCAAAAGAGTGGACATCTGTGGAGCTGTAAGAGGTGGACATTTAGCGGATATTGTTTTTTTTGTGTTTAAATGTCATATATTATACTTCAATAACCAATAAAAAGTTTTTTGAAATCAAAGCAAGTTGTGTTTTTTTTTATTTTTTTTTTAACCTGGCGAGTTTATTGCCATCTGGCAATCTCTTCCAACCAACCAGAAAGATGTTTGTTTAGGCCCTAAGTGTTAACCAGACTGGAATCCTATTTAAAAAAAGTCTGGGTTCCAGCGGGGATCGAACCCGCAACCTCCGGATCGGCAGACAAGTGTCTTACCACCAGGCCACGGAGGTCGTCGTTTATTCAAGAATTAGAAAAAAAATTATTAAAAAAACCGCTCAATTTGAAAGACCCTTTATATCAAATTTAACATATTTTCAAAAAGTCGTAAGAGAGAACACTCTTCAGGGTTGCTCTTACGCGGAAACCGTTAAATAAAAAAATATATGACAAATAGTACAAAAAATAAAATAAGTAGAGTGTAAGGATAGAAGATGAGAAGAAAGTGTAAGAATAAAAGGTTTCTATGATAACTCACTAGCAACACATGTATATTATTTTATTAAAAAAGTTCCTTTTTCCTCTTGTGTCGTGACCTCAATGCTGAGGAATGTGAGCCATACTGAGATGGATGTAGGTTGCACACATTCTTTTTCAGTTCTCTTAGCATTCCGATGTCCGAAGAGTTTATGTCAGGCCCGTTGCACCCTTCACCAGATTGCTCCATCAAATATGTGTTCATACTCTGCTATATGAGATGCATGGCCATGCGGTAACGCACTGAACGTACGTGCGGAAGGTCGTCAGTTCGAACTCTGTGCTGTTCTACTCCCTTCGAATGAGATAGTATTCTTTAAAAAAAAATCCATGCCGGTGTGCTCCGATAATCTCACTTCGGTGTACCTTCAGATCCAGAACAACGGTGTGGCCGGTGAGTTTGCTAGTGTGAAACAGTTAAAAGATAAACCAACTTGTAGCGTGTGTCCTAGTAGGACGTGCTGATAATGATGTTGTTGGCATCTCTGTATTCGCTTTAGTCGAATTCTGTGTTCCTCTTCGTTCGGGGTCATCAATTTAGCGGGATGCTTAATTTGATACGTCGTGATGATTTTGATTTGTTTTGTATTTAAAATAAAATACGTCAATTCAGGAATGCGATAAAAGTGAGAGTGAATAGTCGGTAAATAATACACAGAAATGAATGGTCAAGCGAATAATAACAAGTGCTTTTATTCATCGATAAGTAGGTATATATAGAATTTCAGAACGGGACGCGTGACTGCGTCCGCGGTATATCTCGATCTCACTCCTGCGCGTGCTGAGGTGGTCGGAAGCGCTGCGGCTAATACAGTGGGTAGAGTATTTATTGTCAAAACGGCGAGACGGCGTGATATGTTCTCTTTCTACCTTGGAATGCGATGTAAACATTATTTGCGTGTAAACAGTGTTGACGTTTCTGGTATGTGACAATTGTAGATATCCAGAGGTTGATTCATCGGTCGTTGACCCTGTATGTTGATAATATTTTAGGGACGTGGGTACCCTACAAACTTAAAAGATAAACAAACTCCATGGTACAGCTTCGATTTCCAACTGAATTGAAGTTGGAATGGCAAAGGGATCCTCGACTTCGAGGCCCAGCAACGAAGACGAATACATCTGCTCCTGTCACCCTCCACATTGTCAGTGACTAAGATTATCTCCAATGTCTCCTTGCGCGAAATAAGTTATGAAAAGTCCAGTGTTTGGTCCCCTTGCTATGATGTTCATATAAGCGCGGTTGAAAGAGTGCAGCATAAGTTACTCGTATGAATTTATATACCTAGGTTCTAGTCTAAGCGACACTACGAGGTTGTGAGGTGGATGTTTGTAGAAGAATCGGAATGGCCAAAAATGCTATGGGACGTCTCATGAAAATATGAAAAGACCGCACTATTATAAAAACAACACGACAATGAGGCTCGTCCAAACACTGATCTTCTCAATACTTTTGTACGGTGTTGAAACTTGGACAATGAGAAAATCGAAAAGACGACGGATCGATGCCTTTGAAATGTGGTGTTGGAGCAAAATGCTTCGGATACCATGGATAGCCATGAGAATAAATCAGTCTATCTTAGCCGAGCTCAAAATAAAGGATCACTTCTCGTTATTGTGTATGCGAAGAAAGCCGAATAGCCTGGAGAAACTTGTGGTCGTCGGAAGCGTCGAAGGAACGAGATATCGAGGAACACCTCCGACGAGATGGAGTGACCTGATCAGGACTGCGACGGGATTTTCAATATCGGATACTCTCTGATCAACCCGGGACTGATCCAGATGGAATGAGATCATTTAAAGGGTCATCGAGGGCTGCCGCCATCCTCAGACATGAGGGACAGGACGGCGGAGAAAGACAATTGGCATTAATTATTACTATCTCGAACTAACATAAAGGTTATTAATATGTGTGAGCATAATAACAACACTGAATTTTTTTAATATTAAATCTTCAACTCTCACTTAAATTGCCCTGAATTGCTTAGCTTTTTCCACTGTAAACAAAGTACCACTAATTAAATTATTAATGAAATTCCATTATATGATACGAGTATATAGAATGCATTTTTAGGGAAAGCAATTCGTTGAGATTGCCGACATGTTTTACCAATGTATGTTGATCTATAAAAGAAGGCTTATTGCAGAATTTATAAAATATTGAATAAGTACAGTACCCGACGGTAAGTAATACACATCGCGTTTAAGAAAGAGACTGTCGTCCATAATCGGCTAACTTCGGCTTTGTAAAGCGTCGTTTCTGTCGCACGATGCGCTAACAGTCTCTCGACGGAACTCGTCTATGAATGTCAGAGACAAAGTCGAAGTTCGCTGATTATGCCCGACAGTCTCTTTCTTAAGCCCGATGTGTATTACTTACCGCCGGGTACTGTACTTGTATTACTAGTCTTTCCGCATGAATGTCAAAAATGACGCTTGGTGTGGTGAAGTGCGGGCATCCTCACTCGAGATGGTTCTGTATCGTATAATCAAATGTGTGTATTGTTAAATTTTTATGTTCTTAAAATATTTTGAATAGTCCACTTGCTTATTTGTGTGTTTTTGAATTGTTTTATTGTGTTAATGTGTTTATTTTTTTATAATTACAGTAAAACGCTGATTATCCGTGATGATTGGGAAACATTCGAACCCGGATAGTTGAAAAACACAGTTAATCCAATTTAAGTTATTATTGAGTTTAGCATTTTAAGAGTTGAAATACTAGATAAAATTTGTTACTTTAGATAAGTAAAGGTACAAACTTTTTCAATGTTTGACAGAGTCAACCACTAAACGTTGTTATAATACCGCGACAGCCACATTTGGAAGCCCCGGATTTACATATTTTCATGACGGTGTGTGCACAGGTAGACACTGTCTTAGTCAACTAGCGTTAGTCAATTGGTATAATCTAAACCATAGATTCCCAAACTTATTTGACTCGACACCCATTTTTCAACGTCAATATTTTTCATCGCCCCCCTTTGGAAAACTGTATCTCTATTTAAGATAATAGTAAATAGTAAGCGTATCTATGCGTATTTTTTTTTATATTCACCAATATATTCATGTAACATGTGCATTTTTATAATTTCACATAGGAAGTTTGGAAATAAAATAATTTTGAATTGAATTTATAAAGTTATTTAATAAAATAAAAATGAAAAAATATACACTTGTAAACAAAAAAAATATAATAAATACAACTGTACGATGAAGTAGCTTAAATATTCGTACTAGCAAATATAAGTACGTATGTTTTGTATCATGAAATTTCGAAGAAGGGATGAAAATAAAATTTTCAGAGTCATGAAACATGAAAAGAAATGTTTCCTTTGACAGTTGGTCGGTTAATGACTAGCAGAAATTAGTGTTGTACCATTTTTTGTGACTGTGGTTTACTTATCTAAGTACCCATACCTGGAAAAAGGGTTAGAGCTGTAGGAACTACTGTCGTCGCTGAAATATTGTCAACACACACGGTCAACGACCGACGAAACGACCTTTGGATATGTCCAAAGGTCGCATTCCAAAACATTGAAATTGTTTACCCACAAATACTATTTACGATACATTCCACAGTAGAAAGAGAACGCATCACACTGTCTCGCCGTTTTCGCAAACAAATTGTCTACCCACAATATTATTTGCGATGTCTGCAATATTTCAATCGACCATTTCTGCACGCACAGAAGCGAGATAAAAATATATTGCGGGCGCACTCCCGCGCCCATTCTGAAATGTATAAATACCCACTTACCGATAAATAAAGCATCATTAATCATTAATGATCAATTATTATTCATTGATTTATTCACTCTCTCTTTCCGCATTGCTAATTGACGTATTTTATTTAAATACCAAACAATCAAAATCATCATCACGTTCCCCTACAAACACCTGCTAAAGAGAGGCTATTTTAATATACCCTAAAACGCATTATATGTCATGGAAAAAATATTGACTTTACATATAATATAAAATGCTTAAAACATTTTTTACACGACATTATTTTTCCAACAATCTGTTATTGCCCATTTGACTCCTCACATGGCCCACCAAATTCTCCCGAAGCCTGTATTGCCCACCAAGATTCCTTCATCGCCCACAAGTGGGCAATATTGCCCAGTTTGGGAACCTATGATCTAAACCATAGATTTTATAACAGTTTAGGCCACTGCTTTGTAACTTTTAAAACGTGGACCATCGTTAAAAAAAATGTACTTTTTTTTTTCAGGGATTATGAGTATCTTTTAAAAAAACTACTACTACAGTGGACCACGGTAAATCTAACTCACGGATAATTGAACTCCGGATAATCGGCGCTCTACTGAATTATATATTATTTTTTTTTAATTTCAGGATTATATTTCTTTAATATGAATAGAATACTTACTGCTTGTATTTTTAAAAATATTATTATAAGGTATATGATATAATACGGTTGATGAAAAAATAAATAAATAAATATCTTCCTTGTGCTAAATGTTCCACTTAATATTATGAAAGGAAGTTATAAAAATACGTTTGACTCACCTTTCGTCGACATTCTCCAGGGTAGGGTCTAGTCTCCTGATCTGCCCGACACATGAGAGCACCTCCTTGTCGCTCTGCACTCGGGCCGCCAGCTGTGCGATTAGTGGCGGTAGCGCGCCCAGCACGGGCCTATCCACCAGTGTGAGGATAGTCTTATTATCGATCAGCCGCCTCTGGATGTCTCCTCTTGTGGTTGCCAGCAGACGCTGGTGCGACGAGGAGGCTGGGTCTTGATTCAGAGTCACGTTGGACTATAGAGATTCAAGATAAACGAATAATTAATGCCCTGTACATAAATGTTATACCCAACATACCATAGTTCGTTTCCTAAGGTCTTTTAATTGCAGCCTTCAACCGGTTTTGTTTAGTTGTTTGTTGATTTATTAAGTATGTTATGGCCTTTTGCAACGAAAACACTTTTAGAATTTCAACTGTGTAATTTTATTTGTATAATCGTTGAATTACATTGAAGTATAATATTAACAGTATTATAGAAGTAATAATAACGATGATGTTAACATCGTAGTGGCTTTAAGAAGAATGATTGCTGCCTCTGATATGACGTCCTATTTAAAGAGAAGCATCTTCCGATAACGCACCCTTAGATAATTAACAAAGAAATTTTGGTTGGGTATGTTATCGGTGCCCCTTGTAAGGTCAAATCGATATCAGACGATTTGTTTGGAATGTCTCGTTCGCCGTTTACTTTTATTTAGTGATATGAAATATTTATTGAATTTGGATAGTAAGCAGCTCCTGATAATTCCGACAGATAATAAATTTAAACATAATACATTGAGTTAAGTTTGACATACATGTGATAACACTAATTGTATGTAGATAACATTGATAAGCTTAGCATTGGTTTGCATGATTACTTATAACATTTATTGGATGTGGATAAGAGTATATGATAAGATTAACATTGGTAGGGATACATTACAGGTACAAAAAATATTTTTAAACGTATTTAAACCTAAATAACTTACGTATATGTACAAAATAAATCGTTCTCTTAGAGAGCGTTTTAGTTTGTCTGAACCATAAATATGACGGCACGGCGTCACTGTCGTTGTTTTACTTTTTCTCTCTTGTTTTTCGTTGACTTTGTTTCTCTCAAACTTTTCGAGATATCTGTAAATTTTATATGTTGAAGGATTGATCGTGTGTATGCATATTTTTGTTATTATTTTTCCTTATTTTATTATGTTAAGGCCTTTGATTGCCTGAGCCTTGATCTGTCTCAAGTTTGTATTTTATGTGTGGTGGGTGGTACGCATGTGCGTACTGATTTTCGATATTTATTATAATTTTTGTGACAAATTGTATTTATAGTATATTCATGCGCTCTCAAAATTATTATTTGATTATAACTCTTGTAACCATTTTAATGGTCGATAAGATACTGTATGTAATAATATAATATAATAAAAAGTCATTTTACATCTGCGAAAAAACATTTTGTTTTTTGACATCAACTATTTTTAAATATACATACCATCACGCCATTTTACTGTCGGGTCAGGCAGACATGACAGAGCGCCTGAATTTCGTATCTTGTCACATATCTCCTATATTCATACAGCTTCTCATATAGCTCCTAAGGTTTATCTACGATTTCTTTGTCGTTTTTTTCTTTACATACATACATATCATTATGCCGTGTACCTTGCGGGATAGGCGGAGAGAACAGATCTCAAAAATTTTCTATCCAAGAACACAACTTTCGCCTCCGCCACATTCATACATCTCGTCATGCAAACTCTTCTATTAATAGTATACTTCACTTTACCTTCTTTCAAATCTAGTCCATTTGGTCCCGCCACGTTTTCCTCGATCTACCTCTTCCACGCACACCTTGCACTTCTGACTTGGTCATTTACAAATATCATTTGATTGATCCAACCATGCTTTCCTTGGTCTTCCTCTCATATGCCTTCCACACACATTTGCAGAATATATTTATTTTGTTTGTCTTTCTTTATTCATTCGTTCCATAAAGGTGTGGGTTGAAAAACATCTGGTGTCCTCGCGGCTGGGCTTGCCCTATATTGATGGGACGTATCTTGGCCGGGGGATGTTATGAGATGAGACCAGACCTTTTGATAACTTCTATTTTAAATGTATTTTCTGCCACTTATGTGTTTTTTGGAGTGTATTTAAATATATTATGGACATTTACTATGTTGCTATCAATAAACCTATATTTAATTTTTTATTGCTTATATGATCTCAGATTCTTCATTCATTCATTCTATATGCCCAAACCATCTCAAAGTGTTCTTTTTCATCTTACGTTTCTTTGTTTTTCGTTTATTAACCTAACCTAACCTGTGGGTTTATTAACCTTACCTAACCTTTGGGTTTATTAACCTTACCTAACCTGTGGGTTTATTAACCTAACCTAACCTGTGGTTTATTAACCTGTACACCGCGTTAAAAATCAAATTCCACGAATCCTGTGCGTGCCACAATTTCGGCGTTTTTTTATTTCTAAGTTTAAACGCGTATTTTGTTTAGAACCACTGATATTTGATTACACCACCAAGTAAACATGACATTCAAGTAATTTTCTGATAATAAATAATAGTCATTACTCTTAAGGAGACTCATTAAATAAAGGAGATAAACTAAACATTACGTAAAATACACAAAGGAATGCTACAGATCAGATCACAGGCGTTTGTGCTTCCCGCGAGGAACACGTTAACCTTACCTAACCTGTGGGTTTATTAACCTTACCTTACCTGTGGGTTTATTAACCTAACCTTACTCAACACATCAGCCTTAAGTTCACATTCAACCCTTATCCCTTTATTCCGTATTTATATATTGTCACCCCATTAATAAAACACAAAGACTCTGAAATGTAAAAATAAAAGCTTTCGTCTTTTGAAATTATTTTTGGTATCTTGTTAAATAATGTTGAAACCTTTTTAGTATACGCTTATCATATTTTGACTTTTGTCACGTTGTATTTTTAAGCAGAGAGACATCGAGACTTTTCGTGGGATGACAGTGAAAAAGTTTGGCTATCGTTGATCTAGTTTATTGTATTTTAGTAATCGTGTAGTTAATATTTTTTGCGTAATTTAATTACTCGAAACACGATGATTTACAACCAAATAAAAAAAAAATACATGACATTCAAAAGTGTTATATAAATCTTTTCAATTTGTATCAAATTTCTCTTTTTAATTGACAGATTTTCTTGTGATTAGAACAGTTTTATGGCTTATTCAAAATAACATCTCGCCATATTTACGACTTTATTTTAACCAAAAGAAATTTTAACTAGTCTCAATTGCACTGCGTTAAATGACAGTTAAGACTCGAGATTAATGACAAAAATCACACGATTAAGTTGAAATTATATATTTTAAGTTCACACGCAGACGTAACCAGAATAATATAACTATTACGATTCTAGTTAATATTTATAAAAAAAACAAAGAATTATAAAAGTTATGAAATATGTCTAATTATTGCTTGAAGGGAAAGAATACAAAAAAAAACATTAATTATGTATACTTTTTTTTGTTATTATGTGAATTTTTGTTTACATTGAATATTAGATGTTTTTGGTTAATAGCGACATTGTTTATCTAATTGTTAAGCTATCTGTTATCTTGAGTTCGATTTCGAGCGTGTTACCATCTGATTTTAATTACAAACTTCATTTTTGTTTTATAAGTAATCTGAAATCATACCTGTGTGTAATTAAATTATTAGCATTCTTTGTCTAAAATATATATAAAGGGTCTTTCAAATTAAGTGTGGTTTTTTAATTCAATCTTTTTTAATTCTTGAATAAAACACACAATTTGCTTTGATTTCAAAAAACTTTTAATTGGTCATTAAAGTATAATGTATGACATTTAAACACAAAAAACAATATCCGCCAAATGTTCATATCTTGCAGCTCCACAGATATCCACTCTTTTGTCAAAAATTTCGATGACATTTTGGCATAATTGCGGTTCTAACTCACCAATAACGCGAATAATTTCGTCCTTTAGCTCAGGAATTGATTGGGGGTTATTCTTATAGACCTGGTTTTTCATGTAACCCCAGAGATAAAAGTCCAATGGTGTCAGATCACATGATCTTGGTGGCCAATTAACATCACCGTTTCCGGAGATTACAATACATAAAATAATTCAACAATTTGAACGCGTTTGTGTATTGTATACGACTCCATTTTTATATATGTCATACATTACACTTCTCAAAAGTCACAAGACTCAGGCAAGTTCGCGACGCCATCTGTGTTTTATCCTAGAATTCAAAAAACCCACTCAGTTTGAAAGACCCTTTACATGCAAATATATTATCACACCATCTCCCTGAGGGGATAAGCGGAAAGGACAAAGCGCCAAACTTTCCTATTTCGACATGTATGTCCATAGACCTTCTCATACAGCTCCTGCGATTTTTCTGACTTTCTACGTGTCCCTCTCAAAACACCATTCACTTGATCTGACCATACTTTCCTTGGTCTTTCTCTCTCACGCCTTAAACTCACATTTGCACTGTATATTATGAAGATGAAACTTATCACTGGTGCGTTGAGTAGATGAAAAAGAGCCCTCTGAGATGATTTGAAGTTACTCTTTACGTTTCAATATATCAATCATTTGTTCCAGCCATACTTTATTTGTCTTCCTCTATTATGCCTTTCACTTACATTTTGTGAGTTGTGAAGTCTTTGAACAAACTGTCCAATAGTGAAGTGAGCGCTGTCACGTTAAACCTGTTTAAAAACCATCTGGTTATTTCCTACAAACAAACCCGGGTGTGATGTTTTATTTCCTTTGCTGTTTCTTTCAAATAGTTTTCTTTGCTTTTCATTGATCATCATATAACAGACAGAGGACTTCAGTGGCCTACTCGGAGGTTGCGGGTTCAAATCCAGCTAGAACCTAGACAAAAAAAAAATGATTCGTGTCTGGTTTTCACCGAAGGTCTCTTTAACAGCTTTCTGGTCGTTAGAAGAAATTGCCACATAGCAACAAGCTCGCCAAGTTATACTACACATAACGAAAGTGTTATACAATAACAATTGAAATTGATATAGCATTATCAGTGTTTATTTTACCTGTTTACAATGATACTAATAATATAATACAATATTTTACGCTAACGCCGGTTGGTTGGCAAACATTGATAAAGAACTATACATTTATTGAAAGATGCATCTTGAAATATATGTTGGATTTTAAACTACATATAAATACTTTTAAATTCAATCATTGCTTATTCTATCAAACATTCTTAAGCCAGATATTCTAAGCAAGGCGCACATTTCTACTTATAAAAAATAATATTGTTGAAATATCTTACCAGTTCGTCCAGCTTGTGCACGGCAGATTTGTACGTTTCGATATGTTTTTGCAGCTCATTCTTCAGGGCCACATGCAGAGAGATCAGCTCCCCACTGCTGTCCGCAGTCAAACCATGGGTGCCGAGACCTAAGGAAATGAAAAATATCTTCAATATAATTCATTTACAATGACGCTTGTTAGACGATTCACTTCCAACTGGAGTTTTGGGGTTGATTTTAGATGGTACCCAAAAAAATGGTTTCAGTTTGATGAATTCGTCCGCCTGTGGAGATCGTTAAGTTGGCTCTAGATCTTGATGGCGGGTAGAACCACAAAAGTATTTTAGTTGTAGGTGTCCTTTATACTTTGATAACAATCAATTTATATAAAATTTGTTCTAAAGGGGTTTTCAAATTGAGCGGTTTTTTTAATTCTTGGATAAAACACAGATGGCATCGCGAAGTTGCCTAGGTCTTGTGACATTTGAGAAGTGTAATGTATGACATTTATAAAAATGGAGTCGTATACAATACAACAACGCGTTCAAATTGTTGAATTATTTTATGTATTGTAATCTCTGGAAACTGTGATGTTAATTGGGTGGCCAATATGATCTGACATGTAATCTGGCACCGTTGGACTATTTTCTTTGGGGTTACGTGAAAAACCAGGTCTATAAGAATGACCCCCAATCAATTCCTGAGCCGAAGGACGAAATTATTCGCGTTATTGGTGAGTTAGAAACGCAATTGTGCCAAAGTGTCATCGAAAATATTAACAAAAGAGGGGACATCTGTGGAGCTGCAAGAGGTGGACATTTGGCGGAGATTGTTTTTTTGTGTTTAAATGTCATACATTATACTTCAATGACCAATAAAATAATTTGAAATCAAACCAAATTGTGTGTTTTATTCAAGAATAAAAAAAAAACGCTCAATTTGAAAGACCTGTTACTTATGCCCATTTCTAGGCATTAAGCAACTTACGTATATTTACTGCACTGCCAGTCATTTTCCTTCTCCCGTGATGTTGGATCTTAAGTCCGTCGTCCCTACTATTCTTTTCATACTCAAGTGTGTCGCCACCGGAGGATAAGTCGCTTTGGATAGTTGCTACTTGATGTGGACTTATTTTATTTACTTATTTTAACAATAGGCTACACTTGAGTGTTTACATATCATCGAAACACTTAAAAATCAAATATATTACGTATCAATATTCTCTTAAAAACTCTTATAATTCGTGATACGTGTATCTTTCAAAATATGATGCATAAAATATCAATACATAAAAATAAAATACTGTAACTCAATGACAAAAAAAAAAAAAAAACAAAATATCTCTAAAGGGGATATTGAAGATCAAATCTATATAAATAAAAATATAAATGTTCGTATATAGAAAATGACTAATCTCCGAAAAATCTCTACCGATCGCTTTGAAATTTCGACAAAAGTTGACATTTGTATACAGAAATTTTGTATAGTATATATTTTTATTTATATATCGGTGTATATAAAAAAGTTTAGAAATCAGAAAAAATAACGTTAGCGCCTCCTGCAGGGGACACGGACGAACTAAACTGACAGTTATGTCACATTGCATTTTCGACGTTTCGGAATTAATATTAAATAATTAAATCTATATAAATACTTTAATGTTTAATAATAAATATTTCCTTTTGAACAATAATTCTACGATACATTTATTACAGACGAAAAATAGGTTAGAATCCGAGATACGTCAAAATAACATTTGTGTTAATAAGGATAAGTTCCATTGTGTCATAGCAGCTTGAAAAAATCTTAATATAGCTGAATCTAGACTTTATAGCGCAAGCGCAGGAAATATATTTGGCAGAACTAATACTAAATTTGTAAAAAATATCCAACTAACATTTTATTTGTTTTGAAATATTTCGAGTATCGTTAAAATAAATATAATCGCTAAAACAAATATAGCTTATATGTATAAAAAGATCGAGGATCACTAAAATAAAAGACTAAGCCACAGCAACGTGTGGCCGGGTACAGCTAGTTACAAATAAAAAATAGACAAATAAAGAATAGATCAACAGCCTCCAGTCAATACCATAAATTGAGAAGAATACTGGCGTAGAACCGTTATGTATTCAACATCTATAGTTTGTTTATAGGGTACTAGGGATTGTGATACGAGTCTCTAAGTCATATGTAGGAGAGGTTCTCAGGTCCCTCTACACTGTAGAAGTACCAGCACACTGTAGACTCTACAGTGCGCTGGTTTGTAGCAAATTGGAATGTAGAGCCCGCGGGGAATTCGTTCCTCTCAAGTGGTGGAGAAAGTACAAAATAAATTTTTGAGATTTATCTACTTTAGGGAGTGCGTTTATACTACAAGATTTCTTCTTGGTATGTTGGGATATTGCCTTTTTGGTGAATGGTGCGTCTATGTCGTTGAAGAGTTTCACAATAGGCCTTTGAGTTTATTGTGTGTCCTCTTGGCATAAACTCTACGTGGATCAAACCCTTTCGGTCCCAAAAAACTGTTGCCATCACTTTTCTGGTGTTGAGATTCGGTTTTTCTTTTCCGAGCACACATTTTTTTGTAGCCAAGGTGCTCTGTCATTATTTCATGTAGGAGCGATCATGAAATTTATGGGAAAGATTCATGTACTGTGTTTAAAGTTGCCTATAAATTTCGATAGGCCGAACATTTTGTGAATTCAGAAAACGAATGACATTACGCACTTCACATTTGGCGGGATTTTCGATGGGCGCAGCCATTTTGAAAGGTTACAGAACAAAGACACACGACCGTTCAGCAACAAAGCTCGGTTCACACTGAAGCGAGAAAAGGAGCTAACTGGCGCGCATACGATCGCTGTGGTGGGGGATTAGCGCAGGGTGTGGTGCGCAATCGTTCTTTACTTTCTGGACGCGCCTAGTATTTAAGTTGTTGACGGGAGCTACACTTAATCCTACTCCTCGTATAATGGAAAATATAAAGTGTTGTGTTTCTGATAACTATTCGAGGTACATAAATATTAATCTTTTTAAGCTGACAATATGTAGAACTAATCTGCCAAGTGCATATTCTTTTTATCACAGACTATCGCTTTTGAATAAGGCTTTGAATATTGACATCTTCATTTCCGGAAAGGTTTTTGAAGAAAGCACTTGTAGCTTTCCTAATAGTGGGAGTTAGTTGTTTCGTTTGAACTAATATTTTTTGTTAGCTAATTTTTTATTTTCTTGTTGCTGTATGTAATGTCTCTTTAACCTTTCCTTCCCTGTGTTGGGTATCTTCTACACGTTGCTTCTAATAACCATCAATATCTCTATAAATATAATAAATACAAGGTTAAGATTTTAGGTATTCCTCCATAATATATTTACGCATTGATTTAGAAAATAATATTAATAATAATCAGAATTTATCGACTACATCGTGGGTATTTTGTGAAGATATCGGAAACAAATTCGCATTTAAACGCTGTGAGTGCCTCGACCTTGTGTCTTGTCGATAGGTGAATAGTATGCGGGAAGCGCGACACTATATTCGCATCTCACTCTTGCATACTCCACTGAATTGCGAGGAGCTGAATTGTCTCAACGTCGCAAGCATAAGCGTAAGCGCCGGGGTATGCGACTGACGTTCCGCGCCACCAGTAGCTTCTAGGCTTGCAAATAGGTTAGACGTACGCCCGTTCCGTGAGCGTTGCCAGATGGTTTTTTAATGTTTTCAGTAAATAAATCTCAATTATTATAATTTTTAACTTCAATTATAATTAATTAAGGGGATTATCTATGAATGTTCTTATTTTTCCGATTTAAAATCGCTAATTTTTTATCGCGTACTCACTACCTAACACCGGAGCACGAGTTTCAATTTTAACACCGTAAGGGAAGGGTTAAGCATTGTTTGTACTTTGGTATATCATTTATCTTTCTTGTTATTATATATAATTTCTCTAGATCTTTCTACGTTATTGGGTTTGACCTGTGAATGTGAGGTTTATGGAAAATAAAATTGAAAAAAACTTCAATATTGAAAATATCTACCAAACCAGATGTAGAGTTTCCCAATTGAATTCTCCCGATTGATGAATTACAACATTTTGTCTTCCACAACAGTGTGGGTGGTAGTGGGATTGAACTAAACTGAAGCCTTCATCCTCAGAAACGTGTTCTTAAAAAATAAAGAAGATTTCAATCTTGTAGAGCAAAGTTTCCCTAATTTGTTTGGCTCACCGCCCCCTTTTCAAAGATAATTTTTTTCAGCACTCACCCCCTCGGGAAAATTCTATCCTAACTATCAATGAAATTTAAGTATAGCTGTGTACGTGATTTTTAATTTCAACAAAATATTTATGTATTTGTGTGTGTGTGTGATTTTTTAATTTAGAAAAGTTACTTTAGAAATTAAACAACTTGAACTGAAATTCTGAAGTTTTTTCTTGAAATGAAATAAAAAAAGTGAAATTGCACATAAACAATCAATATTACTCACTTTTATTAATTAATCTATATAAATAAAAATGTAAATGTTCGTATATTAAAAATCTCTAATCTCCGAAAGTTCTTCACCGATCGCTTTGAAATTTTGACAAAAGGTTGCATTCGTATACGAAAATGTTCATATATTTTTTTTATTTACGATTGTATATAAAAAAGTTAATAAAACATACGAAATAACGGAAGCGCCCCCTGCAGCGAAACACGCAAACTAAACTTTACAGTTATGTCACATTGCATTTTCGACGATTCGGAATTAATATTAAATAATTAAATATTAATTATTAAATAATGAATATTAAATATCTAGGGTGAGTCGAGGTAAGTGCACCATATAAAATGAATATATGAAATTCAAAAGTATCCAACCATTCTCAGGATCATCACATTGTTTTCAAACATTTATACGAAGGATTTCAACTGTTTCATATTTTAATTAGTTTATCACCAGATGATTATCTGCTCTTTTTACTTGATTTTTAAGCATTTTCTCGAGGGAAGTCCTGATAGATGCACTTACCCCGTCTTCGGGGTAAGTGCATCTGTATCTTTCGGTTTTATTAATTGCTAACATAATGAAAAAGTTTGACATCCAATCCAATAAAACACAATAATTTAGATATTTTAAATCAGAAAATATAGTGGTATAAATATATAATATCAAATGAAATTATGCAGAATGGGGTAAGTGCCCCTATTCATTGCTAGTAATTAATATAAATCAAATTAATAATAATCAGAAATGAAACGGGTGTGCCTGTTTTTGTGTTACCAATTTGTCTTTAATTATTAGGTTTTATATTTGTCAGCAGCACCCTTAAATCAACATTAGACCAACATGTATAAATTGTTGAAAAGTATGATTCTTGCAATGATTTGTGACTAAGTGTGTTCGTATAGTGGACAAGTGTTTGGTCCAAAAATGGTCAACTGTTCTTCAATGTCCCCCTAGATCCTTTCTCAGCGACCAAAGTGGGGCGGTAGCGTCCACTTCTGACTGAAATTCTATTCTAGAGTGAATATCATTGGGTTAGGACCTATTTGGGTTAGGACCTATTTTGTCCCCATAGTAGCGTGAGTGAAGGTGGGATTGAACTGAACTGTGTCTTAGTTTGTATTATAAATTGACTGGGATAAGTTTCTCCTTTACCTTGTACCGCTCTGTCCAGCTCCCTTCTCCTGGAGAGGAGCATATCCCTGACCGGTGGGTGCCAGGCTGCCAGTTCTCTAGCCAGGCCTCCGCAGCGCTGCCTGAGGCTCCCATCCTGCTGCCTGCTGAAAAGCCGCACCAGCCGCCAGGCTACGAGCTCCGGCTGCACTTCTGGACGAGGGACCACTTCCACGGTGCATAGTCTGGAAATAAATATGGACTGTGGTTAAAATCTAAATAATATTCAATCGCGAATAGTAAATCAAATTGAACACTTCACTGTGTAGTGAAGTGTTCAATTTGAATATGTTAAAGCCGAATATGTTACTATTACATATCGGAAGATCTACAAAGGTTTCTCTGTAGTGTCTTCCCTTCGTAAATTTACAGTGGAATAGCTACAAGACGCTTTCGTCGTATAAAGTACACCTTGGTGGGCTTACAGTTATGTGGCAATCGGTTCCAACCAATAAGAAAAATGTATTGCTTTGTATTACATTTTCATTGCATACATAACAATCTTTTCCGACCAACTAGGAAAATTTGTCGTATTTTATTGTAATACGCTTTTGTTATGTACAGTAAAACTCGTTGAATTTAATGATGTGTGGCGATCTCTTTCAACAAATCAGAAAAGTGTTAAAACGAGCCTTGAGTGAAAACCAGACTTTTTTGGTTACATAGGATATCAACGGGAACCAAATTCTCAACTTCCTGGCTGGAAAACAAACGTCTTACCAAATAGGGTTGTTATATGTAGAGGTAAAAAAAAATGGTCTTGATCCTTTTTTGTTTTAAGTCGCGTGCCAACGAAAATACCAAACTAGGGTAGAGTTGGTTTCATGAGAGTTTGCACTTTTTGATACATTGAGAAGCTTAGTGCGTAATATACAAAATGTATCAATGTATTAGTAACTATCTTTGCCGTGATTTGTTGATGTTATCCGTTAGTATTCTACTGACATACAACTTTGCCGTGATTGGTTGATGTGATCCGTTTATTTGACGAAAAATACGGTGACCATAATGTCTGAAGTTACGAAGTTAGTAAAAGGAAGAGCATTGTATGGACAAACTAAAGAAGTGGTAAGCTATCCACTTTTGCATTGCATATTTATGTAAACACTTAGTGAGGAAGAATAAAATAATAATTATTTTTTTGAATCAGTGTTAGGGTCATTTATTTATTTTTACAATACATACATACCTAGTTATGTCATTTTTAATTGGTCTTAGAATTTATTAGTGTTAATTGTGTTTTCTTTGCCTATTGAATAAATAATTTGATTTTATTTTGACCATTGATTTAATAATTTTCATTAGCTACACACCATAATCTGATATTATATTATTATTGTGGTAAGTATTTTATTGGAATATAAAGTGTTAGACACACAATATTTAAAAATATATAATAATATATTACAAAATAAATCAAAATATGGTCATCCTAGACCAGCAGTGCAAACTCTCTTGAAACCCACTTTACTTAAGGTGACAACTAGACTGGATCCCTGTTTTTTTTCAAATTTGGTACCAATGGAGATCTCCCTGGCTCGAAAACATGTGGTTTACCAACTAGGACATTAACGAGGACGTAGAGATTATAAGAAATGATTTTTTAAATATAAAGTTTAACCATTCAACACACAGGTAGTTTAATGGTTGATTATTTTTGGTGGTTTACCAACATACACATGTTATACGAGTTTATCTAAATCAGGGGTCAGCAAACTTTTTTCACTAAAGGCCAGATCGTAAACATTTTAGGTTCGGCGGGTCAGGAAGCAAATTCGAGGATATTTACATAGGCAATTCTATTTAAGTAGCAAAAAAACAGGTTTTTCTTTTTTTATTAGGTGGTGCTAATATTTATACACATTTTTGCTGACACACTTACGAAAAAACGAATGAATAATTGACATTTATTAATTAAGGTAAGTAATATAAAAACAGGCGTTTTTCGTATTGTTGAACAATAAATGTAAAACAATAATAATAAGCCCTTCTAATGAGATTAATGTAATTGCTTTTTCTGAGATAACATTTCATCAAACTGGGGTTCGAAGTTAGTATGAGTACTTAGCAGATGACCATTTACAATCTAAATTGATTGCATATGGTCATCTGCTAATGCTGACCTGTATTGCGAGTTTACGTACTTCATTTTTGAACATTTACATATTTTTTGCGATAACGAATATTTTCTTAAAATAAAATTTAATTAAAGTATTATAATAAACTTAAACTTACTATGTACTAAATAAAACAATATTATACATATATAATTTAACTTAACCAATTTAACACAACAAACACATAAAAAATATAAAAAATGAGATTGATTATTATCAGCTCCCGGGCCGGATTAAAATAGGTATCGGGCCGGATTCCGCTCGCGGGCCGTAGTGTGCCGACCCCTGACCTAAAGGCTCTAAAGGAATTAAAAATAGTTTTCCTATCTTGTCTCCCGACTAAAATCCTGGAGTTATTAGCATCTTCAGTGTGGATTTGTTAAAAGAACGAAGTCACGGATATAGAATGTATGTACGACGAAGACAAACAATTTAATTGCCGACTCTAGAAGTTTAAAAACAGAATGCTCGTTTAACGAGACCGAATTATCAATAGTTCTTCAATCTTGTCTCCCGACCAAATATTCTACTTATTCGCATCTTCATTGTGGGTATGTTAAAAGTATTTGAACGAAGTCACCGCGTGATGATACGTATGATATGTACGACGAAGAAAAGCAATTGACTTGCCTACTCTAGAAGTGTAAAAACTGAATGCTCGATTAACGAGACCGAATTATCAATAGTTTTTCAATCTTGTTACCCGACCGAATATTCGTATTTGCATCTTCATTGTGGATATGTTAAAAGTACTAGAACGAAGTCACCGCGTGATGATATGTACGATATATTCGACGAAGAAAAGCAATTGACTTGCCTACTCTAGAAGTTTGAAAACGGAATGCTCGATTAACGAGACCGAATCAACAATAGTTTTATAATATAGTCTCCCGATCAAATATTTTACTTATTCGCATCTTCATTGTGGATATGTTAAAAGTATTTGAACGAAGTCACCGCGTGATGATACATATGATATGTACGACAAAGAAAAGCAATTTGCTTCCCTACTCTAGTAGTTTAAAAAATGAATGCTCGATTTACGAGACCGAATCAACAATAGTTTTTTAATCTTGTCTCCCGATCAAATATTCTTCTTATTCGCATCTTCATTGTGGATATGTTAAAAGTATTTGAACGAAGTCACCGCGTGATGATATGTATGATATATACGACGAAGAAAAACAATTGACTTGCCTACTCTAGCAGTTTAAAAAGTGAATGCTCGATTAACAATAGTTTTTCAATATTGTCTCCCGATCAAATATTATATTTTTTCGCATCTTCATTGTGGATATGTTAAAAGTATTTGAATGAAGTCACCGCGTGATGATATGTATGATATATACGACGAAGAAAAACAATTGACTTGCCTACTCTAGCAGTTTAAAAAGTGAATGCTCGATTAACAATAGTTTTTCAATATTGTCTCCCGATCAAATATTCTACTTATTCGCATCTTCATTGTGGATATGTTAAAAGTATTTGAACGAAGTCACCGCGTGATGATATGTATGATATGTACGACGAAGAAAAACTATTGACTTGCCTACTCTAGTAGTTTAAAACTTGAAGGCTCGATTAACGAGACCGAGTTATGAATAGTTTTTCAATCTTGTTACGCGACCGAATATTCTTATTCGCATCTTCATTGTGAATATGTTAAAAGTACTTGAACTAATAAATTAATCATAATTTATTTCCCATTCTTGGAATATAATTGAACTAGGTTTGATGCGTAGTTTTATAATATTTTTTGCGGCTGTTTATTGTTTGTCAGCCGTAATATCGTTTAGCTCCAACGTATGAAGATGCTATTTTAGATGAACTTCTCAGAATTTTAATAGCGGAATTGCGTGTCTCGCAACAATAATTTCTTCCGAGTTTTTTGTCTGTTTCTTTTAATCTACAAATGCTACCAAGTAATCATCCGATACCTGTGTATTTAGAAATACTTTACTGTCGTTTCTTAACTGTGTTACGCGTTGATATTTTACTATTAGTTATTTAAATGAACGAACGAATGTCTGTTACCCGCGATGAGTAGAAAAAAGGCTCAGTACAAAATGTGGAATTAGGGTATTTGTCGTTAGTGCCACCGGAGATGACCATGTAAGCCAATTGATTACCCGTGATAAGTAAAATTAAAAATAGTTCATAGCCGCGTGGTAACGCATTGACCTTCCGTGCGTAAATGCTACTCCCAGATGACGGATTCGGGGGTACAACAATCAGATGACGGATTCGGGGGTACAACAATACCTATGAACTTCCGTCAGATAATGTTGAAAAAAAAATGTACTGGTGTGCTCCAATCGTCTTATTTTGGTGTGCCATCGAATCCATTGGTGTTGCCGGTGAGTTTGCTGGTGTTTAAGGTTCACTCGATTAAAACAAACTCCACGGTATAACTTCGCTTTCCAACTAAATCGACGTTGAAAAGGAGAGGGGATCCTCAACTACAAGGTTCAGCAACGACGATAATGGTGGGATTATATATATTCATATATATATATATATATATATATATATATATATATATATATATATATATATATATATATATATATATATATATATATATATATAT